>CAJQUW010006363.1:1217500-1740511 GCA_907163375.1 Prostheceraeus crozeri | reverse complement strand
CTCCACTTCTGGACCGCGCAAGATGGCGGCCATCGCTGCGTCCCCCCCCCCCTCTGGCACGGCAGAGTGTCGTGGTCGGCCGCCGTGGTGCTTCGTGTCTGAGTCCCCCCCCCCTCTGGAACGACAGAGGTTGTGGTCTGTCGTGGTGTGCCGGCCGGGTGGGTCCACGTTCACAACATGTTCGCTGACGTCCCCCCCCCTCTGCAACGACAGAGTGTGAGACTCGGGTGAGTTGGTCCGACCGCCTGGTTGACGTGGGCGACCGTCTAGGTTGACGTGGGCGACCGCCAGGATTAGTCTTGAGGCTATAGTGTGTGATGTTTTTGGTGTGTAGCGTCCAAACGAAGCATCGGATGAGAAAACGGAGGCCAGATTCGGAATCTACGTGAAATTTTGGGTTAGGAAGGATGTTTCCAGCGAAATCGGAGAGAAAAAATTTTCGGCTGACGTCCCCCCCCCCTGGACAGCTTGCTTCCAGTGGACGGATTTTGTCGTGCGATAGCTCGTTTGAAAGCTAAGAGTGAGACAAATTCAGTGAAAGAATCGGCTTGTTCGTATCTGCCTTCGTTTACATGTGAGACGCCATTTAAGATTTTGGGACATTGGTGAAAAACGACAGAGTTAGAATTTGGGACGTTTTGGGCTGTAGCTTCAAAACGAACTATCGGATTGGTAAACGGATGCCAGATTTGGAATCAACTTGATGTTATTGTCCAATGAGGATCATCATCCAATGAGAATCAAGCATTTCTTTATAAATAGCGAGCCTTCCACAGTGAGAATCATTCCATCGTTGAATCACACGAGTGACGGACGCACATTTTCTCTCTCTAGTTCCCTGTTCTATTATCCAACTAAAATGGTAAGTCGCTACTTCCCTCCCTCTCCTCCCTTGAACGTAAACTTAATACAATCTTTTTTCATTTTCAGGCATCTACTCCATCTGCTGCACTAGTAGGACAAAATGGCGGTCAAACGTTACAAGGTTCGCTACGGTCAGATCATCTACAACTGAGGCCAGTGGAAGAAACATCCAAGGTACATAATCCTACACCGCTACAGCGTAAATTTAAACAAGCCTTGCGTTATGATGATCATAGCGTAGTACTCCAAACGGGAATGCTCCCTTCCACGGATGTCAAGATAATGCACAATCAGTATGGGGACTACATACTGATCCCCGTGAGTCCGTACATTCGCCACCAACTTGATATTATTGAGGAGTACGTGACATTAAATATGGACATTCCTACTCCTCTTGCTCAAGAGTGGAAGGCGAGAGATGACAAGGATACTCCCTATAGAAAGATTTGGGATGGTAATCACATTTGCCTACCGGTATCACATTGGTGTACTTACTATAAGAAGGAGGGAGATCATTCAATACCCATCAGATGTGATGAGCTCGGAGAAGGTACTTGGGATATCCTTTTCAAAGTGAATGGGCTATATTATGGTCGACACAAGGATAATAAAATAGCCTCTCTCTCCATGCATATGGAATCCATCCTATATATTCCGAAACCACCCAACGTGGACGACATAATTGATCAAATCCTTAACAGCAGTGGTACGAAGCGCAAGTCGGAGAAGAATGCTACATCAAAACGCAAATCAAAGAAGGAGAATTGCTAGTCCTTTCCTAACTCTACCCTATGACAATTCGCTTATGTGCTTTGAGTGTCGTAGACGTGGTCTTATTAGATACATTTTACTTCTTCGTTTGCCATCATATCATTTGTGTATTTTGTCGTGAAAAGCATCGATGTAATTCTTCATTTTGTAATATGTTATAGAACGTTTCCTTAGATGTGTAAATTTCCGTTTTAGGCTTCTATCATCATTTTTATGGATTGTGAGGGTGAACCTGTACAGGAGCTCAGTGCTATTGCTATGAACAATTGGACATATCAGATTGTTAGTGTCTATCATCAACATGCCAACTGCGATCCCAATGTTGATCAATGGGCGAGAAAACACATTCATGGACTTAATCTGAAATATTTGCAAGACTATGGCTTTTCTTGTGAGAGTGCTCTTCTTATTGACTTTAAACGATGGTTAGCTGCTTTCAATGTTATACGCATCTTTTGTAATAATCCTGGTAAGGAGAGGAAAGTATTTCCCAATCTAATCATTGATGATATTTTGCTCCCACCTTGGGATAGTAGAGTGAATCAACATTATCATGAAGTCACAAAACGTTTTAAGGATTTGTGTGTTCCTATTTTGTCTGTTCGTTGTAGTAGCTACGTTCATAACCAATGCTTCTTTCCTCCTTACCTCAACACTGCCAAAGTCCTGTATGGTTATCATTGCTCGCTGTATGATAGTTACCAGCTGTATCTATTTTATCTCTTTCAAACCATTGATTTATAATGCATGCTTGGTTACCATTATTCAATAAATGTTACTATGAGAAGAGTTGTTGTTTTCATGCAATGGATGGGTTAGATAAAGGGCGATCATGTCTTTCTCAAACGACTGCGGAACATTACGTTTTCATAGGCAAAGTTTAAAAGGAGCTGTTCAAGATTATGTGATAAAATTTTCATAAAGATGAGACCGACATCGAAGCAGTGGTCGATGATGCTAGCACTCTATTTCTAGAGTTAATGAATACATTCTCTGATAGCATTATCATGGCGCGATTAGTTGCGAAAATTAAGTTTAGTCATTTTGGAAAGGAAGAGGTGGAAAGTCGCTCTTTCCATTTTGCTTCTTATTCAATGGAAGTGGTAGATCACCCCCAAGAATTTTTTAAAAGACATATGATAAAAATTGCTGAACGTCTTAACGCATTTAACCATCATGGTAGCAGTCTAGTGATTGAAGCGATTTCAGATATTCACATTCAACTTTCCATAAAGAAAAATTGAAAATGCAGTGGTACTTGATTGTAGCACAACTGGTTTTTCGAGCTATGTCTGCTCACTCTCGAAGTATATTCCTTCTGTACATGCGTCTATTATTTAGAAAAGGCTAGCAAATTCATATCTTCAAAAAGACTTGCTATAGACATCAGTAACGGTGAAACTATGTGTTGCGATGTATGTAAGCGAAAGGATGGAAATGAAAAGCGCATCTTCAAGAGATGTAAGCATGCTTTTTTGTCAACGCTGTTTCATACGTAATTGCATTCAACTTTGCCAATGTAACCACTGTGACATTGCTCATTTCGAGTGTCACTTATGTCGCAATAGTTAGTACCTATGCAAATGTGGTAAAGATAGGTTTTAGCAAAGACTAACACGGAAAATGGCGAAACGTAAAATGACGAAACGTAAAAGTCAAAAGTTTTCTTCAGCCATTCAAGCTCTCCGACGAATGAAAGCAAATCAGCGATACAATGCTATACGACATGCTAACGATAAATTCATTTGTGAAATTATTTCTCATGTGAGGAAGTTGAGGACGAAGAAATTAGCGCCAAAACAACGAAAGTTACTTAAGCGATATGCTACGAAATTGCGTTTCATCTCCAATCCTAAAGTCGCCCTTCAAAGAAAGAGGAAAACTCTAACACAAAAGGGCGGTTTCCTTTCAGCAATACTTCCAATGATAGCTCCTGCCGTGGGCAACCTATTGGGAAATATCTTTGGCTCTAAGCGTTAATTATGCAAATGTTGAGTCTCAAAGTAATAAAATGGATTTCAGACTTCAATGTGATAAAGTTCTGACTGTATCAGGTCCATCTCATGCAGGTAAAAACTGTTTTCACGCTGAATTTATTGGATAAAAGAAGGGAGTTGTTTAAGGAACCTATCAATCGAGTGATTTGGTGTTATGGTATTTATCAACCGTCGCTGTTTCAGGAATTGCAAAGTCGCAACTTTATTCGACATGAAGGAATTATTCCAGTGGATAAACTTCAGTCTAATGATGTTGTTGTATTGGATGATTTATTAAAAGAAAGTAAGAATTCAAAAGATGTTACAGATATGTTCACTCGCGCAGCACACCATAAAAGGTGTTTTATCATCTATATTACACAAAATTTGTTTCCTGATGGAAAAGAAGCTCGTACACGAAACCTGAATACACACTATTATGCTATTTTCAAGAATCCGCGAGATAAAAGTCAATTTGAAATTTTAGCGCGACAAGTTGCACCCAGAGGATCAAAAGCCTTAATTGAAATTTTTCAAGCAGCTACTGAAAAACCATACGGTTACTTATTCATTGACTTTACGCAAGAGTGTCCGGAAGAATTTAGATTTCGAAGTGATATTTTGAAAACTCCCATGATTATCTACAAACTATGAGTTCTTATTCTCGCATGATTGTTATTCCTCAGGATGAATATGTACAATTGACTGCCATGCAGCAAGTAAAGCAACCTCTTGCAAATCAAATGTATAGGAAAGAAATAGATTATCAGCAAAATGTTCACATCAAAGATCCACATCGTGCTGTATTATTACAATCGGAAACTGTTGAGCAATTGAAAAACTTGAAGAATAAGATGCGTGACTCTGTATCGACTGCTACACCTTTAGCATCTCGCGCACATGCCATATCTCTTTTCAACAGTATTGAACCCCATCTCAATGTAAATGATAGAGGAGAAATCATTACAGATGAAAATAAAGTGATTGATGCTTCACGTTATGAAGACTTGATTCAGTATGCGACACGTAGAAAGCGCCGTCAGGGCTATGTTCCACCTGGTTGGTCATACTTTCTTAAACTATTGAAAAAGCATAATGTGCCAAAATTTGCTTTAAATAATGAGACATTGAAAGAACTTGATTCAACAGTGGCTACTACTCCAATGCTTCAGGCGATGAAAATGCCAACAAATTGGTTTAAGACGTCACCTGCTACATCCCCTCCCACACTCACTAAGCAAACAAGGGGAAGAACTCGACGTAGATCTGTATCGCCACTAAAACTGGTAAAAGGAAAACGTAAAACAGCTCCTCCTAGGAAATACATGTTCTCAGACTATTAATATGAAGCAGATGTGTTGCTTGCCATGTAATGAGCCGCCAGAGGTGAATGTCGTTGTCACTTGCACTTGCTGCGCCAGCTCTCATAATGAAACCCCTAAGCAATGTGAACACGATCGCAAAACCGCTAAAGCTAAATGCTGCAGTTGTTGTAAATGTAGAAAGGCAAGAAAACAAAAAGATGAGAAGGAGGAAAAAGAGTCAGCCGTCATCGACTGAACGTTTGAAGTCAATCTATTATGATGTAAAACATCCGGCAGGATTTGCATCTATCAAGAAATTATCAAAAGCGAGTGGTCTTCCACAATCACAAGTGAAACGATGGTTAAAGGGTCAGGCTACCTATACACTCCACAAACAAGCGAAAAAGAAGTACCGCACCCGCCATTATATTGTTCATGACATCGATGAACAGTGGCAAGCAGATTTGTGCGATGTTGCCTCCATTTCAAAACATAACTCGGGCAATAATTTTATTTTAACCGTCATTGATATTTTCTCGCGTTATGCGTGGGCTCAACCTTTAAAAACTAAAGAAGGGAAAGGAGTAGCAAAAGCATTCCAAACAATTTTTCGAGAAGGTCGCATTCCAAAAAGAATTCAGAGTGATCAAGGAAAAGAGTTTGAAAATCAGCATGTGACAAGATTATTTGAGAGGCATGACATTGAGTTGTTTAGTGTAAAGAGCGCTTATAAAGCTGCACTCGTTGAACGTTTTAATCGCACATTAAAAAATCGTTTGTGGCGACATTTTACTGCCAACTTGACACAAAATTGGACAAAGGTTCTACAAGATACACTCCATGCCTACAATCACTCTATCCATCGTTCTATTGGACTCAGACCAGTAGATGTAAATGCTGACAATGTAGATAAAGTGCGCGAATCATTCCAACGTAAACGCACTCATGTGAAAAGTGATGTGAAAATTGGCGATAAAGTTCGTATCTCAAAAGTGAAAAGTGTTTTTGCTAAAGGGTACCTCCCGAATTGGACAGAGGAGGTATTTACAGTATCAAGGATTAATCAAAAAGACTCTCCGACCACCTACAAGTTGAAAGATTACGATAATGAAGAAATTGAGGGTAGCTTTTACCGCGATGAGATTGAGGTAGTCACTGAAAGTGAAACATATTTGGTAGAGAAAATCATTCGATGTAAAAAACGGCAAGGTGAAGAATGGTGTCTTGTTAAATGGACTGGTTATCCTTCAAGTATGAACTCTTGGATGCGTCGTGCCGACATCTTTCATCTAAGTGATCGACAGTGATTCATGCAAAGTTGTAACTAACAATGTTTAGGGTTTGAGCTATGAATCCAACTGCCTCATTTTATTCACGACCCTCCTACGTAAGTGGTGGAGGACAAATTTACATCGGTGCTCGCCGCCAACGTGGAGGTAGCATACTTGGTGCACTGAAATCTGTTGTAGCACCTCTCATATCCAATGTCGGTAGATCTTTAAAACGAAATGTTTTAAGTAATGCCGTTGGCTTTGCTGGTGATGTTGCTAGTGATCTTTCCAGAGGTAGAAGTTTTAAGAGCAGTTTGTTGAATCGTGGGAAGGAACGCGGTTTAAAAACATTGAAGCAGACCATTGCTGGTGTTACTCAAGGAAAGAAATCACCTAAACGAATGAGAAAAGGAAGGAGGAAACATCGCGGAGCTGGTAAGGTGCGATCTTCAGTCAAAAGGCATTCACGCAAACGTCGCAGAGGCTCTAATCATTCATCAGGCGCTAAACGACGACGCTGCTATAACTTCTAATCATGGAGTGTAAAACTTCCGGTTTTTGTTTGTTCGATCAACAAGCCATACAGACAGATATTCTTAGTTCAAGTATTGTAGATTATCATCCTCGAACAGCTGAGAATGCTGGCCCCATTGAATTTGTTATTCCTGGTGGTAGTGATGACTACATAGATTTGAGTTATGCGATGCTTGATTTGAGGTTTAGAATTCAGCAAGCAGATGGAACTGCTATTGACGATGCACATAAAGTTGGACTGAACAATTTACCATTGACTACATTACTTCGCGATGTTTCTCTAACGATTGGAGAGCAGCAGGTGGAAGGTGGTCAAAGCGATTATCCCTATAAATCATATTTCAATCATGTATCACAGTTTCATCCAGCAGCACAAAAAAGTCATATGGAAGCCATGGGATGGTACAGAGATGAAGCAGGAAAATTTGATGTTGAAACAAACAGTGGCTTTGTAAAGCGATCTGCTATGATTAAAGATAGTAGAGTATGTCAGCTATATGGTCCGCTGAATTTAGACTTCTTTAGACAGTCAAAGTTTTTACTCTGTAATACCAGCATGCGACTCAAGCTGACATTGAATAAGCCTGAATTTGCGCTGAATGCATTTGCTAAAGTTGACAATTTTAGAATTCATGTGGAAGATATTGCACTTTACATTCGTCGAGTAGTACCGAATCCAAGTGTCATTAGAGGGCATGCTGAAGGTCTTAACCGCCAAAATGCCATTTACCCCGTTCAGCATACAAAGCTTCTCACCTTTACAATTCCGAAAGATCAAAAGAGTTTCATGAAAGATGGCCTCTTTCCATCGGAAGCACCGAAGCTCCTCATGGTGGCAATGGTTGAAAATGATGCATTTAATGGTAATATAAAGAAGAATCCTTTCAATTTTAAACACAATCAGTTAAGTGAAATTGCTTTACGTGTTAATGGTGTGAGTCATCCTGGTCCACCCTACAAACCAGATTTTGCTTCGGATCAATTTATGCGCAGTTATGTTGATTTTATGGATGTCTTTGGCTTTTACAATACGGATGATACCAACGGACTGACTATGAAAGAGTTTAAGAGTGGATATACTATTTATGCATTTGATTTGACTGCTGACAGCGATATTAGTGCACCCTATCGTCAAGCGAACGTGCCTCATAATATTCGTTTGGATTTGACGTTCAAAAGAACACTACCTGAGACGATCAATGTATTAATTTATGCAGTCTTCGATTCAAATATTGAAATTACAAAG
This sequence comes from Prostheceraeus crozeri, assembly GCA_907163375.1. Taxonomy (NCBI): domain Eukaryota; kingdom Metazoa; phylum Platyhelminthes; order Polycladida; family Euryleptidae; genus Prostheceraeus; species Prostheceraeus crozeri. The sequence goes on along the minus strand of CAJQUW010006363.1, from coordinate 1,732,545 downwards.
TATCGTGACGTGATTCTTCAGTATAATCGTTAATGAGTTGGTTGACTGCTGACGATATTAAGACTAAAGTGCAGCGTAATGCAGACGAAGCGACGTTGAAAGCTTTCGATAATGTCTATTCACTCGATACCTTACCACCTGCAGTAAATCACTATCCCATCTTTATTGTGCTAAACACTCATTCACAGAATTTAGGCGGTGAGCATTGGAAAGCGATCTTTATTGGAGAAGACCGACGTGGTGAACTATTTGACTCTCTTGCTCAACCTCCAAATATACCAACACAGCAGTGGTTGAGAAAACATACGCGTCAATATCAGCGAAATGAACGCATACTACAACATCCACTTTCATCAACGTGTGGTGCTTTTGTACTGTACTTCATCTTAAAACGTTTACATGTATCTCGATTTGCATCTGTTATTCAAAACTTTTCATGTAATCCATCCTCTAATGAAAAAATGATTTGTAAGTTCTATCATGATTTGAAATAAAAACATCATGTTGGAAAAATTGTTTTTTATTTTACAATCCGCTGGTACGTACATACTCAATGAGATAGTCTAGGATCATATTTGCTTGTTCATGAGATTTTAGTCCAGTAATGATCACTTTACTATTATGAAAGATTGCCACATGCACAGGCAACCAACAACTAATGAGAGCTGCAGGAAAAAGTTCGGGTTCATAACACAAACTGTAACTGCTGGTACGAATCTTCAAAAATGATAGACTGTCACTCAATTGAGTAGAGATCACCATATTGTCCACAGTCAGATTCGACATCACACACCTCTCCCTCTTCCATATCCGACGTAGTAGTCTCTGTAGCTCTAAGCGCATTGACTGCGCCGATGAATGAGAAAGGGCGCCGAGAATCTGTACAGTCCCATTTGGGAAGAGTTGAAGATTCCGTGAATTGTTCATCTTCACCACTAACATTTGAGGACGGCCCGGGTAATACTTGCTGTTTGGAAGCTGTTGGCGTAATGTTGTGAGATCGATTTTGGTGTAGAGTCTGAAGCGACGGAGAATGTTGACGATGGTGTAGCGATGGCGCTTCATGATGAAAGAATGAGTAAATTGAGCGATGTACCTTCCTTTTATACTTTTCCCAACTACCTTGATGAAATGTGAAGTTAGTATGAAGTTGGGAATGATAGAGTTGAATTCGCCGATTGTTGACGCGCAGCCAGATGCGATTTCCAATACGTGAATGTCTTTTCATATAGAAGTATTTCAAGTCCTTCATGATATGATGTAGAGATTGAAAATGACGATAAGATAAAACAAACTCTCTTCTCACATTTCCAGTTGAATCTTTGAAATAGACGTTTCGATCATGATCCGTTTCAATACGTTGTAGGGAATCTAATTTCCAACTCATGGTGCGTGGTAATCATATCTGATTAAGATTTGCATAGTAGGGCGATGAACTCACGACGAATAAATGTCATGATGGAGCGATGTATGTATCTTCTATACTTCTCCCAATTGTATTTGCGAAATGAGAAACAGTTTGCGGAATGAGAATGGTAGATTTGAATTTCATTTCTGTAATGTTGAAGCCAAACTTGATCACCCAAGGAGATGAATCTTAATGTTTCAAAATATTCCAAATCCCTCATGATATCATTGAGGTTGACAAATTGTCGCCATGTTAATGTAATTCCTCTTGATGTATGACCATGAGAATTTTTGAAATGTACGTTTCCATCACGATCAACTCTGATATATTGTAGAGAGTCCAAAATCCAAGTCTTCATGATGTTATGCAAAGTTGCAGATTAGCAATATAAAAATGTCGTTTTATCATATTTTGCTTAGCAATGCGGCTACAAAGAGATTTACTAGCAATCGAGCCGCACTCTTTTCTACTCCCATTGATCATGCACAACAGCTAAATGGGAATTGGGAAGTGGGTGTCACTCAACTTGTTTATAGCAACTGTGTCTATACTTTTGATCATGAGGTGATGACTATTAATATGAGGCGTACAGCTGCTTATCAATGTGAAAAGGGGTGCCGAGTATACATTCCACAGTGGCCAAAGAAAGATCTCTTATCATGTAAAAAGTTTATATATGATTTCTTGAATAAAGCGTGTAAACATATTGTCCAATTTACTCCGCACAATGATGATTATAATTATGTACATCATGTAGTTGAGAAAGATTGGATTGTTGGTTTAAGTCCAAGTTTAAGAAATGATTTAGGCTACCTCGCTAGCGCCTTAACAAGCTATGATAATTTTAACGTTAATTACCACATAAGTGGTCATAAACAGTTAATATATCGAGAGGAAGCTTATTATGTAGATCTTATTCCAAGAAATGAGAAGACGTTGGTGAAGAAGATTGTGATTAAGCCAAGAAAGACAAACATGACTCCTGAAACATTATTGAAGAAATTTAATTATCTCCTTCGAGTTGATGACAAACAAGTGGCAACATTGACTTATATTAAATCATCTAATCATATTGCAATAAGCAAATTAAATGATGATGATCTAGTATTAGTTTGTTCAAAAGATTTTCATCAGTTCTTACGACATCGTTCTGCAGCTGTTCATGGAAAATCTGATATGCAACATTTACCATGTGAAAGGTCAAATCAATTTGATACAGAATGGGCCGTATCTTTATACAGAAAGTGTGTAGAGCCTTTTGGTGGTTTCTTACATGAAACAAGAGTGTTGATGCCTCGCATTATTACTTCGGTTAAATTGGTTGTAGATTATTTAAATGAAGTGATTAATGAGCAACATATTTCATTTTCTGAAAAAGAAGGTACTTTGTCTCTCACTATAAATGGAAAAGGTATTGAACTAATTATGGATAAAACTCTAATGGACATTTTGGGTTTTGATCAAAATATCTTTAAAAGTGGTACTGTAACCAAAGCTAGCGCAGACATGTCGCTATCGCGTCGTATTAACTATTTTCAGATATATTCCAATATTGGTGAAGATGTACGTGTGGGAGATGTTGAAGCTCCATTGCTAGCAATGATACCATACCAGCCAAAAAGCTGCAGTATTTTATCTGAGCATACTTTCAAGAAAGTGCATTATACAAAGCTGAAATCAAACTACATCCCACAAATTGATATTGCCATTTATGATGATGCTGGTGCGTTGATTCCTTTTCATAAAGATGCTGTGACAAGTATTACACTCCATTTCCGAATGAAGAGTTAATGCAAAAGTATGCTAATATATTTTTCCAATGTGAATAATATGGAAAGTGAAAATAAGGACTCGTTTCTAATCTACTTGCCCAGTAATGCTTCTATGAATAAATTTCCCAAAAATAAACCATCAGACTATCGAGTAGAATTAAATCGGCCACTGCATTTAGAAGGTGAATGGGAAGTTGGCGTTTCTAGTATTTGCTATGATAGCAATATTCAGAATGTGAATGATTTGGAAGAAATGATATTGACTCCTCGCACCCATGATGGAATAACGATGAATAATGCATTTCAGTTCCCATACAATTTAACATCAGATGGAAAGTGGAACTATGAATGGATTCAGATAAAATCAGATTCTTATGAGCCATTTGGGAATGAGAAAATTATTAAGGCATTCAACAGTGGTAATACTTCCATCATGAAGAATAAAAATCAGAAAGCTTATGAGTTTACTATCTATCATTGGAGTGGGAGACAGTTCCTCCGCTTTCATTCTTTTACTAAAGGTCTTACGCTGAGGTTGGATAGTGAATTCTATCCACATCTTGGTTTTGGTCATGGACTACATCTAACGTCAATTGCTACTGCAAATGTTAAAAAAGTTTATTCAACTCGAATCAACAAATTTCATTATAGATTTAAAATATTTGATGAAGATGTTGTAGAATGCGAAGAACGCATCATTTTGAAAAAGCGTGGTGTTCAACCTTTATCACTTATTGAGTTAGTAAAACGATGGAATGAGACTGTGGGTAAGAAGTATGGAGAGAAAATTATGGCGGACAAAAATAAGTTGGTTATTCAGAAATATAATGACAAACTTACAGTTTATTTCTCTCCAACCTTGCGTCATTTGTAAGACATTATACGCCTATTATTGGAAGCGGTGTGGTGTATGGTTCTCATGAATATCACACTAAAGCTGATTCAGTTAATGATGAATGGTGGGTGGACATCTATGGCGATCGCATCAAGAAAATTTACCAGTCTTATGAAGAATCTAAAGTTGCTATCAATATAATGCCGCGTCTATATCATACAGTTGAAAGCTTCATTCATGTAGTAAGTCCTTATATACAACAGAAGTTGAAGCATGTGATGAAAAGTAAATATGATGTAAAGACACACCACATTTCGTTTTCAATTGAAAATCAACGCGTTGTTCTGAAACTGGGTGATGACATTCAATGTCAATTGAGTAAAAATTTTGAAAAACTCTTTGGCTTTTCAATGCTACAAACTGTGTTTGCTGCTGCGCATACGATTGGTATAGAAACACCAATGACACTTGATAAACATGAACAACACCTTTACATTCAAAGTGATTTGATTTTACCTATTTCTGTTGGCGAGAAAAAAGAATACATTTTACGTGATTTCATTCATGATAAAGACGCTTCATATGGAATAGTCGAGAAGATGTTTGAATCTATTTTCTATCATCCCGTCGTCAAACAAACTATACCCTCTATTGCTATCAAAATTACCAATGGTTTACAAGAGTGTATCCATGTGAAAGATACTAAATCCCTCGTAACTTTAGTGTTTCGGAAAACAAAGTGAAGTCATTGTGATATGTTTATTGAAATAAAAATATGTATATGAAAAAGTCTTTTCACAGATATAGGGGGAAATGGGCTGACTGTAGGCATATATTCACAAGGAAGAAACGATCTCATGCGATACATAAAACAACCATGTATATCTACAAAAAGCAACATCAAAATACTGAGTTAAAGTTGATTATGTCAATACATCTCCTGAATGTGGTAGCGTGAGTTTTATTCTTTTGGGTGGAGGTATGTTTGTGTCAGGATGTCCATGTGGAAGAGATGTGTTATGTCCTATCCAACACCTCTTATCCTCCCCATGCTGAAAGTGCTCGTTTCTTGAACGTGTACGTTTTCACAGTATGAACTTGAGATTTAAAGATTGTCATATTGACAAACGTTATAGTTTTATTTTTATAGGCCTTCTTATAGGACCGATGTTTCATTTTATGAACAATGGATTTTGATATACCTTTAGCACGCTTAATACTATCTGCACATTCTTTTAGTTTCATGGAATACATTTTAGGACGGAGGAGAATCATTTCATCTATTTCCTTTCCTGCTGTTTCATCCTTAAAACAACCAAGTTTGGCTTTATTCTGTATGGAATAGAGTGGATGAGTGGGATTGTAGTTAGATGTATCGAAATATTTTTCTAATGACTTACCTACTTCATTAAAATTTAAATCTTTTTGAGTGGTAATTCCTAAAAAGAAACTATCTGTATCACCACCCAGCAAGCGAACCTCTTTTACGAGAGGGCATGGTTTTAATATTTTGTAGAAGAGTTGATACATTTCAAGCTTGGAATAATCTAAAACGGCTTGCCCAATATAGATGGGTTTGCACAACTCAACTTCTGATTTAATCATTTTAACACCTACAAGATCCTCATTGATGATGTCTCTATCAATGAAAAGAGGTGATGAGGTCAATTTGTGATATTTTTGTTCATCAACGACTAGTTTGTAATTCATACGTTTTCTAACATCCTCCATGGTCTTTCCGAATAGACTATTATTCTTATATTTATAAAAAATCCTTTTCAAAATTATTTTGGGCGAGTGCACGTTTTTGACTGTTACTATCTATGTAGGGTTTGAGGAAGGCTTTCTGTCTAAATTTGATAATGCGGTGAACTGACTTTAGAAGCATGCCCATTTCTAAATAGAATTTTAATATGCAGAAGTGTACGAGATAAATTTTCTTATCATATTGGGTGAGTAAAAGTTTGCGGCATGGTTTGTACCTTGGCTGTCCACACTCTGTTAAGTTATTATGAAATTGTGACATGAATGGTGAAAACATATCTTCAGTCACTTCGCCAGATTCAGGTGCGAGTGGGAAATCAGCAGTTTTATTTTTAATACTATTTGGATAAATCAAATCCACTTCAAAATAATATCCCCAATCACCTTCATCTGGAATATTCAGTATGTTTGAAGGTTTGGAGTAATACTCAAGCTCATCTTGATTTAACCAACTAAACTCGGAATGAGGTAGTGGTTTAGACAGTGAACTGCCAAATAAATTATTTTGGTCATAGTAATTTATGTGGATATGATCATAACCTAATGTTTAATATTTTATATGATGTTTATTTACAAATGTGAGACCACCGCGTATTCCGCGCTCAAATATATTATACATCTCCGGGTCTTGTAAGAGATGAATGGTCTCACCAGTCATTTTAAAGGCTGATTTAAAGGACATGGCTGGTAGACTGACAAAGTGGATAGGATCTAATTTGTCTTCTTCTAATGCCACTCGTCGAAACTCCTGAAAGACATCAGCCAGCAAAATGACATCTAATTCTAAGTAAGCGATCATATAATCGCCAAACGTTTTACAATTAAATTTTAACCATGCCTCTTGAGCATGTTCATAGTCCTCTACTGGACAATCTTCACCCGTCAAATCGTTTTTGAATTTGTCAATGGAAGGAAGGGTTGTTTCATTTAGTTTAGACATTGAGCTAAAATACGCATAAGGAAAGACTCCTTTGCGAGTGATTATTTCATCCGTTAAGTTTGGATAGTGTTTCTTCAAAGTTTGACTATGGGGAAGAAACTTGAGATTACGAACGAGAGAAGCTAGTGACGCTGACATGAATTGAAATGAATCTAAAAATTTTATTTCGAAGAAGACTGTCTTATTTTCTTTAGTTTTATCTACTGGTACTTTTGCTGTCATTGCCATGAATTTTTCTGTCGTTTGTGCTATTACATTAAACTGCCACGATTTCATCTGGCTCAACCCTCCTTTTATGAGCATATGACTGTCATAGCCCTTAAAGTTATGAAAAATGACGGGTAGTACACGACGTCTCAACCTAAGTGAAAAGTTACATTTGGAGCAGAGTGCGTTTCTAAATTTACCAGTGATGTGATCATGATCACGCACTTTCTTAATTTTATCGTCATCAAACGTTTTATGACATTTAGGACAGGATGTGCAACTTTCAAATTTTTGTTTGTCTTCATCTGACATATGTAGTGACTTACGCTGCAATTGGGAATCATATGATTGTTGAAATTTTGCAGCTTTATCGAGAAATTCTAGAAATTTTGAAATGCAATCTTCACCTTGCCAAGTATGCATTTTGTTTTGTCTATTCCTAAAGTGGTCATGCCATACTTCATAGCAGGATATGGCTGCTGGCTTGTGGATGATATCATCAATGTAGCATTCTATGTCTGCGTAAATGACACGCAGGGACTTAATTCGTCACCATTATCCCTATGTGAAAATATTTTATCTTTGGGCATGCGTTCCATTTGTAATTTACCTCGCTTGCACCATTCATAGTGAGTTTCAAATTTATCTTTACTCCAAAATGAGCGGATGCAGCGGTCGCATACAAAATGTTCACCTCTTTTAGAGTGCCCCAAGTGAGTGTACAAGCGAGAGATTTTGGGAATACCACAGTAGTGCCATTCCTCGCTATCATCTTGTTTTACTAATAAGAGGTTGACTACACGTTCATAACAAGTTGGAACGTGAATTATAGCGGGCACCCTTCAACCCCTTCTTCTCCCACACCGTGAACGACAATTTTAATCTTATTATGTTTTTCGAACGTTTCTACATCTTTGATTTTCATGTTGTTACTATCACAACCTTCAAAGTCTAGTTCATCCTCCCACTGTCTATAGCTATAGGTGCGATCTCGATGCGCGTTGATATCATTATAGTGAAGGATGGATAGGACTGCATATATTTGAAACACTGTGATTTACAATCAACATTGATGACAGCTTTCTTATTATACAACGTTTTTGGAAGTTTAAATGTGCCTCGAGCTGCATGACTTTCTAATAGGGAAATTTTGAATATGGCTGAGTCCACACCATCAAAAATGAGAGCGCTGTCGCGTTGATTGAATTTATCTACATTTGATTTTAAACATTGAATGTGAAAATTTAGCCAAGACTCGCAGTCTACAACTTCGGTTGCGGAAGAGGAAGGAACATGAAACTGTATTCTCTCCGTCACTTGACCCGTTTGAATATCTATTTTAATATATTTTAGTTTAAGGTAGATGAGCGCCTTCATTCTAAAATTGTCTAAAATTATTGAAGAGCGCTTCGATAATGTTAGAATTTTGAAGGAGCCACTCAGGAAAATCTACATTTGAGTATTGGACTCCATGCAGTAGTCGCGTACTAAATTATTATGTGAAACATTAATGAGGGAGATGGTAGAGGTACCGTTGGTGTAGTGATCATTTGCATGCGTGTGTTGAAGTCTGTGCGAAGATCGCTGAAAGTGACTATCAAAAGAAAGAGGGCACAAATCGCAAGGAAAGGAGAATGTCATCGTCAGAATCAACTTCACCTCCGGAGATTGACGCCGCTTTGCGTTGACACACACGTTGTTTGATGTGTCGAAGGAGACTGTGCTTCCTTGTAAACATATGTCCGCAGTCGGCACATTCCCACTCGTTGCCTTGCCGCGAGAGTCCTGAGCTGGAACTCACATCACCTGAAAGAGAAATCATTCTTTCATCTCTGTTCAAGCCTCAGTGTAGTGTTACAACCTACCTTGACTCAATAACTCTAAACTTTCCTCGAGAAGAGAGGGCGTTGGTGATGAAGTTGATGCCTGAAATTGAGGAAGATGCTATTAGTCACACGTTTGAGGGAGATGAGAGGAAATTTTCAACTTACCATTTCAACGAAATCAAGTTTAAGGTTGATACTTCTACAAGATAGAGACTTCACTCAAATAATAGTCAAAGAGAGAGATCGTGCGTTCGTCACTTGTATGATTCACAGATTAAATGAAATGACCTGAATGTCACTTTGCTTATATACTTTCATCCTCTTCATTCATTGGATGTTCATTCTGATTGGCTGCTTGTGTATACTTAAGAATTAGAAAAATGTTAAAGTTATCATTATTCAAAGTCAGCATTTCAAAGACAACATGACAAGTCCTCCAACAACACCAAATACCGCATTGGAGTTCTCCTCTCCATATACATCAGCAAAGGTGCTCGTTACACCAAATGCACCAAGAAAGGCGAAGGTGGAGAATACATACAATCTCGACAATATACGAAAGTTATCATTATCGGAGGAGGATGAAGAGGAGTTGCCCGACCTAACAGGCATACGGTGGAAATATTTACAATATGATGCCGAAGGGGTGATGGAGATGACCAGCAAGTCGCACTTGCATCAAATATGGGAGTGGTACACCCCTAACTCCCAACCGCGAACCGTGGCGGAGTGGGCGTACATTGAGAAAGTGAGGGACGCTGCAGAAGAACGTTTAAAGCAGCTCAACTGTTTTTGTAATCTATGTGAAGTCAGACTCTGGGACGATATTGACGATGAAGACCTTTTGAAATACATGCCATAATAAATGTTTATTTCGTATTATCTTTGCTTTCATACTGACTTACTTGAATGGGGTTTTATTGAATAATTTAACCATGTATACTTTTTCATTTGGAAATAGTAGCACGCTTAGTCTAACTTGTAAATCTAAAAACATTTCATATGGACGATGATGGTAGATGAAATAGTGTCAAATAAATTAAGATAGCTTACACTTCTGATACAGGGATAGCAATCGACTGCGGCACCCTGAGACACACGCGCAAGATTAGACAATCGGAAGGTGCTTCCGTTGTATAGAAAATACACCATGTCAGCCTTTATTTTCATTCCAATGTCCCTAGACTCCCGCAATATACATCTCTCTCAACACCCGAGCGAACACAAAAACTACAGAAGAAACAACGGCGGCTGCGTCCCCGCGCTCAGCCATGCCACCGCGAGCACCACATAACCCCCAGCGCCCCGACTACCAGAACCCTCATCCACATCCCGCCCCAACCGTCTTCTCAGCAACACATTCCACCTGTGACGCAGTCGATTGCTATCCCTGTATCAGAAGTGTAAGCTATCTTAATTTATTTGACACTATTTCATCTACCATCATCGTCCATATGAAATGTTATAAGATTTACAAGTTAAACTAAGCGTGCTACTATTTCCAAATGAAAAAGTATACATGGTTAAATTATTCACTAAAACCCCATTCAAGTAAGTCAGTATGAAAGCAAAGATAATACGAAATAAACATTTATTATGGCATGTATTTCAAAAGGTCTTCATCGTCAATATCGTCCCAGAGTCTGGCTTCACATAGATTACAAAAACAGTTGAGCTGCTTTAAACGTTCTTCTGCAGCGTCCCTCACTTTCTCAATGTACGCCCACTCCGCCACGGTTCGCGGTTGGGAGTTAGGGGTGTACCACTCCCATATTTGATGCAAGTGCGACTTGCTGGTCATCTCCATCACCCCTTCGGCATCATATTGTAAATATTTCCACCGTATGCCTGTTAGGTCGGGCAACTCCTCTTCATCCTCCTCCGATAATGATAACTTTCGTATATTGTCGAGATTGTATGTCTTCTCCACCTTCGCCTTTCTTGGTGCATTTGGTTGTAACGAGCACCTTTGCTGATGTATATGGAGAGGAGAACTCCAATGCGGTATTTGGTGTTGTTGGAGGACTTGTCATGTTGTCTTTGAAATGCTGACTTTGAATAATGATAACTTTAACATTTTTCTAATTCTTAAGTATACACAAGCAGCCAATCAGAATGAACATCCAATGAATGAAGAGGATGAAAGTATATAAGCAAAGTGACATTCAGGTCATTTCATTTAATCTGTGAATCATACAAGTGACGAACGCACGATCTCTCTCTTTGACTATTATTTGAGTGAAGTCTCTATCTTGTAGAAGTATCAACCTTAAACTTGATTTCGTTGAAATGGTAAGTTGAAAATTTCCTCTCATCTCCCTCAAACGTGTGACTAATAGCATCTTCCTCAATTTCAGACATCAACTTCATCACCAACGCCCTCTCTTCTCGAGGAAAGTTTAGAGTTATTGAGTCAAGGTAGGTTGTAACACTACACTGAGGCTTGAACAGAGATGAAAGAATGATTTCTCTTTCAGGTGATGTGAGTTCCAGCTCAGGACTCTCGCGGCAAGGCAACGAGTGGGAATGTGCCGACTGCGGACATATGTTTACAAGGAAGCACAGTCTCCTTCGACACATCAAACAACGTGTGTGTCAACGCAAAGCGGCGTCAATCTCCGGAGGTGAAGTTGATTCTGACGATGACATCTCCTTTCCTTGCGATTTGTGCCCTCTTTCTTTTGATAGTCACTTTCAGCGATCTTCGCACAGACTTCAACACACACATGCAAATGATCACTACACCAACGGTACCTCTACCATCTCCCTCATTAATGTTTCACATAATAATTTAGTACGCGACTACTGCATGGAGTCCAATACTCAAATTGTAGATTTTCCTGAGTGGCTCCTTCAAAATTCTAACATTATCGAAGCGCTCTTCAATAATTTAGACAATTTTAGAATGAAGGCGCTCATCTACCTTAAACTAAAATATATTAAAATAGATTTTCAAACGGGTCAAGTGACGGAGAGAATACAGTTTCATATTCCTTCCTCTTCCGCAACCGAAGTTGTAGACTGCGAGTCTTGGCTAAATTTTCACATTCAATGTTTAAAATCAAATGTAGATAAATTCAATCAACGCGACAGCGCTCTCATTTTTGATGGTGTGGACTCAGCCATATTCAAAATTTCCCTATTAGAAAGTCATGCAGCTCGAGGCACATTTAAACTTCCAAAAACGTTGTATAATAAGAAAGCTGTCATCAATGTTGATTGTAAATCACAGTGTTTCAAATATGCAGTCCTATCCATCCTTCACTATAATGATATCAACGCGCATCGAGATCGCACCTATAGCTATAGACAGTGGGAGGATGAACTAGACTTTGAAGGTTGTGATAGTAACAACATGAAAATCAAAGATGTAGAAACGTTCGAAAAACATAATAAGATTAAAATTGTCGTTCACGTGTGGGAGAAGGGGTTGAAGGGTGCCCGCTATAATTCACGTTCAACTTGTTATGAACGTGTAGTCAACCTCTTATTAGTAAAACAAGATGATAGCGAGGAATGGCACTACTGTGGTATTCCCAAAATCTCTCGCTTGTACACTCACTTGGGGCACTCTAAAAGAGGTGAACATTTTGTATGCGACCGCTGCATCCGCTCATTTTGGAGTAAAGATAAATTTGAAACTCACTATGAATGGTGCAAGCGAGGTAAATTACAAATGGAACGCATGCCCAAAGATAAAATATTTTCACATAGGGATAATGGTGACGAATTAAGTCCCCTGCGTGTCATTTACGCAGACATAGAATGCTACATTGATGATATCATCCACAAGCCAGCAGCCATATCCTGCTATGAAGTATGGCATGACCACTTTAGGAATAGACAAAACAAAATGCATACTTGGCAAGGTGAAGATTGCATTTCAAAATTTCTAGAATTTCTCGATAAAGCTGCAAAATTTCAACAATCATATGATTCCCAATTGCAGCGTAAGTCACTACATATGTCAGATGAAGACAAACAAAAATTTGAAAGTTGCACATCCTGTCCTAAATGTCATAAAACGTTTGATGACGATAAAATTAAGAAAGTGCGTGATCATGATCACATCACTGGTAAATTTAGAAACGCACTCTGCTCCAAATGTAACTTTTCACTTAGGTTGAGACGTCGTGTACTACCCGTCATTTTTCATAACTTTAAGGGCTATGACAGTCATATGCTCATAAAAGGAGGGTTGAGCCAGATGAAATCGTGGCAGTTTAATGTAATAGCACAAACGAGAGAAAAAATCCATGGCAATGACAGCAAAAGTACCAGTAGATAAAACTAAAGAAAATAAGACAGTCTTCTTCGAAATAAAATTTTTAGATTCATTTCAATTCATGTCAGCGTCACTAGCTTCTCTCGTTCGTAATCTCAAGTTTCTTCCCCATAGTCAAACTTTGAAGAAACACTATCCAAACTTAACGGATGAAATAATCACTCGCAAAGGAGTCTTTCCTTATGCGTATTTTAGCTCAATGTCTAAACTAAATGAAACAACCCTTCCTTCCATTGACAAATTCAAAAACGATTTGACGGGTGAAGATTGTCCAGTAGAGGACTATGAACATGCTCAAGAGGCATGGTTAAAATTTAATTGTAAAACGTTAGGCGATTATATGATCGCTTACTTAGAATTAGATGTCATTTTGCTGGCTGATGTCTTTCAGGAGTTTCGACGAGTGGCATTAGAAGAAGACAAATTAGATCCTATCCACTTTGTCAGTCTACCAGCCATGTCCTTTAAATCAGCCTTTAAAATGACTGGTGAGACCATTCATCTCTTACAAGACCCGGAGATGTATAATATATTTGAGCGCGGAATACGCGGTGGTCTCACATTTGTAAATAAACATCATATAAAATCTGAAACAGTAGGTGATGATCATATCCACCTAAAGTACTATGACCAAAATAATTTATATGGCAGTTCACTGTCTAAACCACTACCTCATTCCGAGTTTAGTTGGTTAAATCAAAATGAGCTTGAGTATTACTCCAACCCTTCAAACATACTGAATATTCCAGATGAAGGTGATTGGGGATATTATTTTGAAGTGGATTTGATTTATCCAAATAGTATTAAAAATAAAACTGCTGATTTCCCACTCGCACCTGAATCTGGCGAAGTGACTGAAGATATGTTTTCACCATTCATGTCACAATTTCATAATAACTTAACAGAGTGTGGACAGCCAAGGTACAAACCATGCCGCAAACTTTTACTCACCCAATATGATAAGAAAAATTATCTCGTACACTTCTGCATATTAAAATTCTATTTAGAAATGGGCATGCTTCTAAAGTCAGTTCACCGCATTATCAAATTTAGACAGAAAGCCTTCCTCAAACCCTACATAGATAGTAACAGTCAAAAACGTGCACTCGCCCAAAATAATTTTGAAAAGGATTTTTATAAATATAAGAATAATAGTCTATTCGGAAAGACCATGGAGGATGTTAGAAAACGTATGAATTACAAACTAGTCGTTGATGAACAAAAATATCACAAATTGACCTCATCACCTCTTTTCATTGATAGAGACATCATCGATGAGGATCTTGTAGGTGTTAAAATGATTAAATCAGAAGTTGAGTTGTGCAAACCCATCTATATTGGGCAAGCCGTTTTAGATTATTCCAAGCTTGAAATGTATCAACTCTTCTACAAAATATTAAAACCATGCCCTCTCGTAAAAGAGGTTCGCTTGCTGGGTGGTGATACAGATAGTTTCTTTTTAGGAATTACCACTCAAAAAGATTTAAATTTTAATGAAGTAGGTAAGTCATTAGAAAAATATTTCGACACATCTAACTACAATCCCACTCATCCACTCTATTCCATACAGAATAAAGCCAAACTTGGTTGTTTTAAGGATGAAACAGCAGGAAAGGAAATAGATGAAATGATTCTCCTCCGTCCTAAAATGTATTCCATGAAACTAAAAGAATGTGCAGATAGTATTAAGCGTGCTAAAGGTATATCAAAATCCATTGTTCATAAAATGAAACATCGGTCCTATAAGAAGGCCTATAAAAATAAAACTATAACGTTTGTCAATATGACAATCTTAAAATCTCAAGTTCATACTGTGAAAACGTACACGTTCAAGAAAAGAGCACTTTCAGCATGGGAGGATAAGAGGTGTTGGATAGGACATAACACATCTCTTCCACATGGACATCCTGACACAAACATACCTCCACCCAAAAGAATAAAACTCACGCTACCACATTCAGGAGATGTATTGACATAATCAACTTTAACTCAGTATTTTGATGTTGCTTTTTGTAGATATACATGGTTGTTTTATGTATCGCATGAGATCGTTTCTTCCTTGTGAATATATGCCTACAGTCAGCCCATTCCCCCTATATCTGTGAAAAGACTTTTTCATATACATATTTTTATTTCAATAAACATATCACAATGACTTCACTTTGTTTTCCGAAACACTAAAGTTACGAGGGATTTAGTATCTTTCACATGGATACACTCTTGTAAACCATTGGTAATTTTGATAGCAATAGAGGGTATAGTTTGTTTGACGACGGGATGATAGAAAATAGATTCAAACATCTTCTCGACTATTCCATATGAAGCGTCTTTATCATGAATGAAATCACGTAAAATGTATTCTTTTTTCTCGCCAACAGAAATAGGTAAAATCAAATCACTTTGAATGTAAAGGTGTTGTTCATGTTTATCAAGTGTCATTGGTGTTTCTATACCAATCGTATGCGCAGCAGCAAACACAGTTTGTAGCATTGAAAAGCCAAAGAGTTTTTTCAAATTTTTACTCAATTGACATTGAATGTCATCACCCAGTTTCAGAACAACGCGTTGTTTTTCAATTGAAAACGAAATGTGGTGTGTCTTTACATCATATTTACTTTTCATCACATGCTTCAACTTCTGTTGTATATAAGGATTTACTACATGAATGAAGCTTTCAACTGTATGATATAGACGCGGCATTATATTGATAGCAACTTTAGATTCTTCATAAGACTGGTAAATTTTCTTGATGCGATCGCCATAGATGTCCACCCACCATTCATCATTAACTGAATCAGCTTTAGTGTGATATTCATGAGAACCATACACCACACCGCTTCCAATAATAGGCGTATAATGTCTTACAAAATGACGCAAGGTTGGAGAGAAATAAACTGTAAGTTTGTCATTATATTTCTGAATAACCAACTTATTTTTGTCCGCCATAATTTTCTCTCCATACTTCTTACCCACAGTCTCATTCCATCGTTTTACTAACTCAATAAGTGATAAAGGTTGAACACCACGCTTTTTCAAAATGATGCGTTCTTCGCATTCTACAACATCTTCATCAAATATTTTAAATCTATAATGAAATTTGTTGATTCGAGTTGAATAAACTTTTTTAACATTTGCAGTAGCAATTGACGTTAGATGTAGTCCATGACCAAAACCAAGATGTGGATAGAATTCACTATCCAACCTCAGCGTAAGACCTTTAGTAAAAGAATGAAAGCGGAGGAACTGTCTCCCACTCCAATGATAGATAGTAAACTCATAAGCTTTCTGATTTTTATTCTTCATGATGGAAGTATTACCACTGTTGAATGCCTTAATAATTTTCTCATTCCCAAATGGCTCATAAGAATCTGATTTTATCTGAATCCATTCATAGTTCCACTTTCCATCTGATGTTAAATTGTATGGGAACTGAAATGCATTATTCATCGTTATTCCATCATGGGTGCGAGGAGTCAATATCATTTCTTCCAAATCATTCACATTCTGAATATTGCTATCATAGCAAATACTAGAAACGCCAACTTCCCATTCACCTTCTAAATGCAGTGGCCGATTTAATTCTACTCGATAGTCTGATGGTTTATTTTTGGGAAATTTATTCATAGAAGCATTACTGGGCAAGTAGATTAGAAACGAGTCCTTATTTTCACTTTCCATATTATTCACATTGGAAAAATATATTAGCATACTTTTGCATTAACTCTTCATTCGGAAATGGAGTGTAATACTTGTCACAGCATCTTTATGAAAAGGAATCAACGCACCAGCATCATCATAAATGGCAATATCAATTTGTGGGATGTAGTTTGATTTCAGCTTTGTATAATGCACTTTCTTGAAAGTATGCTCAGATAAAATACTGCAGCTTTTTGGCTGGTATGGTATCATTGCTAGCAATGGAGCTTCAACATCTCCCACACGTACATCTTCACCAATATTGGAATATATCTGAAAATAGTTAATACGACGCGATAGCGACATGTCTGCGCTAGCTTTGGTTACAGTACCACTTTTAAAGATATTTTGATCAAAACCCAAAATGTCCATTAGAGTTTTATCCATAATTAGTTCAATACCTTTTCCATTTATAGTGAGAGACAAAGTACCTTCTTTTTCAGAAAATGAAATATGTTGCTCATTAATCACTTCATTTAAATAATCTACAACCAATTTAACCGAAGTAATAATGCGAGGCATCAACACTCTTGTTTCATGTAAGAAACCACCAAAAGGCTCTACACACTTTCTGTATAAAGATACGGCCCATTCTGTATCAAATTGATTTGACCTTTCACATGGTAAATGTTGCATATCAGATTTTCCATGAACAGCTGCAGAACGATGTCGTAAGAACTGATGAAAATCTTTTGAACAAACTAATACTAGATCATCATCATTTAATTTACTTATTGCAATATGATTAGATGATTTAATATAAGTCAATGTTGCCACTTGTTTGTCATCAACTCGAAGGAGATAATTAAATTTCTTCAATAATGTTTCAGGAGTCATGTTTGTCTTTCTTGGCTTAATCACAATCTTCTTCACCAACGTCTTCTCATTTCTTGGAATAAGATCTACATAATAAGCTTCCTCTCGATATATTAACTGTTTATGACCACTTATGTGGTAATTAACGTTAAAATTATCATAGCTTGTTAAGGCGCTAGCGAGGTAGCCTAAATCATTTCTTAAACTTGGACTTAAACCAACAATCCAATCTTTCTCAACTACATGATGTACATAATTATAATCATCATTGTGCGGAGTAAATTGGACAATATGTTTACACGCTTTATTCAAGAAATCATATATAAACTTTTTACATGATAAGAGATCTTTCTTTGGCCACTGTGGAATGTATATTCGGCACCCCTTTTCACATTGATAAGCAGCTGTACGCCTCATATTAATAGTCATCACCTCATGATCAAAAGTATAGACACAGTTGCTATAAACAAGTTGAGTGACACCCACTTCCCAATTCCCATTTAGCTGTTGTGCATGATCAATGGGAGTAGAAAAGAGTGCGGCTCGATTGCTAGTAAATCTCTTTGTAGCCGCATTGCTAAGCAAAATATGATAAAACGACATTTTTATATTGCTAATCTGCAACTTTGCATAACATCATGAAGACTTGGATTTTGGACTCTCTACAATATATCAGAGTTGATCGTGATGGAAACGTACATTTCAAAAATTCTCATGGTCATACATCAAGAGGAATTACATTAACATGGCGACAATTTGTCAACCTCAATGATATCATGAGGGATTTGGAATATTTTGAAACATTAAGATTCATCTCCTTGGGTGATCAAGTTTGGCTTCAACATTACAGAAATGAAATTCAAATCTACCATTCTCATTCCGCAAACTGTTTCTCATTTCGCAAATACAATTGGGAGAAGTATAGAAGATACATACATCGCTCCATCATGACATTTATTCGTCGTGAGTTCATCGCCCTACTATGCAAATCTTAATCAGATATGATTACCACGACCATGAGTTGGAAATTAGATTCCCTACAACGTATTGAAACGGATCATGATCGAAACGTCTATTTCAAAGATTCAACTGGAAATGTGAGAAGAGAGTTTGTTTTATCTTATCGTCATTTTCAATCTCTACATCATATCATGAAGGACTTGAAATACTTCTATATGAAAAGACATTCACGTATTGGAAATCGCATCTGGCTGCGCGTCAACAATCGGCGAATTCAACTCTATCATTCCCAACTTCATACTAACTTCACATTTCATCAAGGTAGTTGGGAAAAGTATAAAAGGAAGGTACATCGCTCAATTTACTCATTCTTTCATCATGAAGCGCCATCGCTACACCATCGTCAACATTCTCCGTCGCTTCAGACTCTACACCAAAATCGATCTCACAACATTACGCCAACAGCTTCCAAACAGCAAGTATTACCCGGGCCGTCCTCAAATGTTAGTAGTGAAGATGAACAATTCACGGAATCTTCAACTCTTCCCAAATGGGACTGTACAGATTCTCGGCGCCCTTTCTCATTCATCGGCGCAGTCAATGCGCTTAGAGCTACAAAGACTACTACGTCGGATATGGAAGAGGGAGAGGTGTGTGATGTCGAATCTGACTGTGGACAATATGGTGATCTCTACTCAATTGAGTGACAGTCTATCATTTTTGAAGATTCGTACCAGCAGTTACAGTTTGTGTTATGAACCCGAACTTTTTCCTGCAGCTCTCATTAGTTGTTGGTTGCCTGTGCATGTGGCAATCTTTCATAATAGTAAAGTGATCATTACTGGACTAAAATCTCATGAACAAGCAAATATGATCCTAGACTATCTCATTGAGTATGTACGTACCCAGCGGATTGTAAAATAAAAAACAATTTTTCCAACATGATGTTTTTATTTCAAATCATGATAGAACTTACAAATCATTTTTTCATTAGAGGATGGATTACATGAAAAGTTTTGAATAATAGATGCAAATCGAGATACATGTAAACGTTTTAAGATGAAGTACAGTACAAAAGCACCACACGTTGATGAAAGTGGATGTTGTAGTATGCGTTCATTTCGCTGATATTGACGCGTATGTTTTCTCAACCACTGCTGTGTTGGTATATTTGGAGGTTGAGCAAGAGAGTCAAATAGTTCACCACGTCGGTCTTTTCCAATAAAGATCGCTTTCCAATGCTCACCGCCTAAATTCTGTGAATGAGTGTTTAGCACAATAAAGATGGGATAGTGATTTACTGCAGGTGGTAAGGTATCGAGTGAATAGACATTATCGAAAGCTTTCAACGTCGCTTCGTCTGCATTATGCTGCACTTTAGTCTTAATATCGTCAGCAGTCAACCAACTCATTAACGATTATACTGAAGAATCACGTCACGATACTTTGTAATTTCAATATTTGAATCGAAGACTGCATAAATTAATACATTGATCGTCTCAGGTAGTGTTCTTTTGAACGTCAAATCCAAACGAATATTATGAGGCACGTTCGCTTGACGATAGGGTGCACTAATATCGCTGTCAGCAGTCAAATCAAATGCATAAATAGTATATCCACTCTTAAACTCTTTCATAGTCAGTCCGTTGGTATCATCCGTATTGTAAAAGCCAAAGACATCCATAAAATCAACATAACTGCGCATAAATTGATCCGAAGCAAAATCTGGTTTGTAGGGTGGACCAGGATGACTCACACCATTAACACGTAAAGCAATTTCACTTAACTGATTGTGTTTAAAATTGAAAGGATTCTTCTTTATATTACCATTAAATGCATCATTTTCAACCATTGCCACCATGAGGAGCTTCGGTGCTTCCGATGGAAAGAGGCCATCTTTCATGAAACTCTTTTGATCTTTCGGAATTGTAAAGGTGAGAAGCTTTGTATGCTGAACGGGGTAAATGGCATTTTGGCGGTTAAGACCTTCAGCATGCCCTCTAATGACACTTGGATTCGGTACTACTCGACGAATGTAAAGTGCAATATCTTCCACATGAATTCTAAAATTGTCAACTTTAGCAAATGCATTCAGCGCAAATTCAGGCTTATTCAATGTCAGCTTGAGTCGCATGCTGGTATTACACAGTAAAAACTTTGACTGTCTAAAGAAGTCTAAATTCAGCGGACCATATAGCTGACATACTCTACTATCTTTAATCATAGCAGATCGCTTTACAAAGCCACTGTTTGTTTCAACATCAAATTTTCCTGCTTCATCTCTGTACCATCCCATGGCTTCCATATGACTTTTTGTGCTGCTGGATGAAACTGTGATACATGATTGAAATATGATTTATAGGGATAATCGCTTTGACCACCTTCCACCTGCTGCTCTCCAATCGTTAGAGAAACATCGCGAAGTAATGTAGTCAATGGTAAATTGTTCAGTCCAACTTTATGTGCATCGTCAATAGCAGTTCCATCTGCTTGTTGAATTCTAAACCTCAAATCAAGCATCGCATAACTCAAATCTATGTAGTCATCACTACCACCAGGAATAACAAATTCAATGGGGCCAGCATTCTCAGCTGTTCGAGGATGATAATCTACAATACTTGAACTAAGAATATCTGTCTGTATGGCTTGTTGATCGAACAAACAAAAACCGGAAGTTTTACACTCCATGATTAGAAGTTATAGCAGCGTCGTCGTTTAGCGCCTGATGAATGATTAGAGCCTCTGCGACGTTTGCGTGAATGCCTTTTGACTGAAGATTGCACCTTACCAGCTCCGCGATGTTTCCTCCTTCCTTTTCTCATTCGTTTAGGTGATTTCTTTCCTTGAGTAACACCAGCAATGGTCTGCTTCAATGTTTTTAAACCGCGTTCCTTCCCACGATTCAACAAACTGCTCTTAAAACTTCTACCTCTGGAAAGATCACTAGCAACATCACCAGCAAAGCCAACGGCATTACTTAAAACATTTCGTTTTAAAGATCTACCGACATTGGATATGAGAGGTGCTACAACAGATTTCAGTGCACCAAGTATGCTACCTCCACGTTGGCGGCGAGCACCGATGTAAATTTGTCCTCCACCACTTACGTAGGAGGGTCGTGAATAAAATGAGGCAGTTGGATTCATAGCTCAAACCCTAAACATTGTTAGTTACAACTTTGCATGAATCACTGTCGATCACTTAGATGAAAGATGTCGGCACGACGCATCCAAGAGTTCATACTTGAAGGATAACCAGTCCATTTAACAAGACACCATTCTTCACCTTGCCGTTTTTTACATCGAATGATTTTCTCTACCAAATATGTTTCACTTTCAGTGACTACCTCAATCTCATCGCGGTAAAAGCTACCCTCAATTTCTTCATTATCGTAATCTTTCAACTTGTAGGTGGTCGGAGAGTCTTTTTGATTAATCCTTGATACTGTAAATACCTCCTCTGTCCAATTCGGGAGGTACCCTTTAGCAAAAACACTTTTCACTTTTGAGATACGAACTTTATCACCAATTTTCACATCACTTTTCACATGAGTGCGTTTACGTTGGAATGATTCGCGCACTTTATCTACATTGTCAGCATTTACATCTACTGGTCTGAGTCCAATAGAACGATGGATAGAGTGATTGTAGGCATGGAGTGTATCTTGTAGAACCTTTGTCCAATTTTGTGTCAAGTTGGCAGTAAAATGTCGCCACAAACGATTTTTTAATGTGCGATTAAAACGTTCAACGAGTGCAGCTTTATAAGCGCTCTTTACACTAAACAACTCAATGTCATGCCTCTCAAATAATCTTGTCACATGCTGATTTTCAAACTCTTTTCCTTGATCACTCTGAATTCTTTTTGGAATGCGACCTTCTCGAAAAATTGTTTGGAATGCTTTTGCTACTCCTTTCCCTTCTTTAGTTTTTAAAGGTTGAGCCCACGCATAACGCGAGAAAATATCAATGACGGTTAAAATAAAATTATTGCCCGAGTTATGTTTTGAAATGGAGGCAACATCGCACAAATCTGCTTGCCACTGTTCATCGATGTCATGAACAATATAATGGCGGGTGCGGTACTTCTTTTTCGCTTGTTTGTGGAGTGTATAGGTAGCCTGACCCTTTAACCATCGTTTCACTTGTGATTGTGGAAGACCACTCGCTTTTGATAATTTCTTGATAGATGCAAATCCTGCCGGATGTTTTACATCATAATAGATTGACTTCAAACGTTCAGTCGATGACGGCTGACTCTTTTTCCTCCTTCTCATCTTTTTGTTTTCTTCCCTTTCTACATTTACAACAACTGCAGCATTTAGCTTTAGCGGTTTTGCGATCGTGTTCACATTGCTTAGGGGTTTCATTATGAGAGCTGGCGCAGCAAGTGCAAGTGACAACGACATTCACCTCTGGCGGCTCATTACATGGCAAGCAACACATCTGCTTCATATTAATAGTCTGAGAACATGTATTTCCTGGGAGGAGCTGTTTTACGTTTTCCTTTTACCAGTTTTAGTGGCGATACAGATCTACGTCGAGTTCTTCCCCTTGTTTGCTTAGTGAGTGTGGGAGGGGATGTAGCAGGTGACGTCTTAAACCAATTTGTTGGCATTTTCATCGCCTGAAGCATTGGAGTAGTAGCCACTGTTGAATCAAGTTCTTTCAATGTCTCATTATTTAAAGCAAATTTTGGCACATTATGCTTTTTCAATAGTTTAAGAAAGTATGACCAACCAGGTGGAACATAGCCCTGACGGCGCTTTCTACGTGTCGCATACTGAATCAAGTCTTCATAACGTGAAGCATCAATCACTTTATTTTCATCTGTAATGATTTCTCCTCTATCATTTACATTGAGATGGGGTTCAATACTGTTGAAAAGAGATATGGCATGTGCGCGAGATGCTAAAGGTGTAGCAGTCGATACAGAGTCACGCATCTTATTCTTCAAGTTTTTCAATTGCTCAACAGTTTCCGATTGTAATAATACAGCACGATGTGGATCTTTGATGTGAACATTTTGCTGATAATCTATTTCTTTCCTATACATTTGATTTGCAAGAGGTTGCTTTACTTGCTGCATGGCAGTCAATTGCACATATTCATCCTGAGGAATAACAATCATGCGAGAATAAGAACTCATAGTTTGTAGATAATCATGGGAGTTTTCAAAATATCACTTCGAAATCTAAATTCTTCCGGACACTCTTGCGTAAAGTCAATGAATAAGTAACCGTATGGTTTTTCAGTAGCTGCTTGAAAAATTTCAATTAAGGCTTTTGATCCTCTGGGTGCAACTTGTCGCGCTAAAATTTCAAATTGACTTTTATCTCGCGGATTCTTGAAAATAGCATAATAGTGTGTATTCAGGTTTCGTGTACGAGCTTCTTTTCCATCAGGAAACAAATTTTGTGTAATATAGATGATAAAACACCTTTTATGGTGTGCTGCGCGAGTGAACATATCTGTAACATCTTTTGAATTCTTACTTTCTTTTAATAAATCATCCAATACAACAACATCATTAGACTGAAGTTTATCCACTGGAATAATTCCTTCATGTCGAATAAAGTTGCGACTTTGCAATTCCTGAAACAGCGACGGTTGATAAATACCATAACACCAAATCACTCGATTGATAGGTTCCTTAAACAACTCCCTTCTTTTATCCAATAAATTCAGCGTGAAAACAGTTTTACCTGCATGAGATGGACCTGATACAGTCAGAACTTTATCACATTGAAGTCTGAAATCCATTTTATTACTTTGAGACTCAACATTTGCATAATTAACGCTTAGAGCCAAAGATATTTCCCAATAGGTTGCCCACGGCAGGAGCTATCATTGGAAGTATTGCTGAAAGGAAACCGCCCTTTTGTGTTAGAGTTTTCCTCTTTCTTTGAAGGGCGACTTTAGGATTGGAGATGAAACGCAATTTCGTAGCATATCGCTTAAGTAACTTTCGTTGTTTTGGCGCTAATTTCTTCGTCCTCAACTTCCTCACATGAGAAATAATTTCACAAATGAATTTATCGTTAGCATGTCGTATAGCATTGTATCGCTGATTTGCTTTCATTCGTCGGAGAGCTTGAATGGCTGAAGAAAACTTTTGACTTTTACGTTTCGTCATTTTACGTTTCGCCATTTTCCGTGTTAGTCTTTGCTAAAACCTATCTTTACCACATTTGCATAGGTACTAACTATTGCGACATAAGTGACACTCGAAATGAGCAATGTCACAGTGGTTACATTGGCAAAGTTGAATGCAATTACGTATGAAACAGCGTTGACAAAAAGCATGCTTACATCTCTTGAAGATGCGCTTTTCATTTCCATCCTTTCGCTTACATACATCGCAACACATAGTTTCACCGTTACTGATGTCTATAGCAAGTCTTTTTGAAGATATGAATTTGCTAGCCTTTTCTAAATAATAGACGCATGTACAGAAGGAATATACTTCGAGAGTGAGCAGACATAGCTCGAAAACCAGTTGTGCTACAATCAAGTACCACTGCATTTTCAATTTTTCTTTATGGAAAGTTGAATGTGAATATCTGAAATCGCTTCAATCACTAGACTGCTACCATGATGGTTAAATGCGTTAAGACGTTCAGCAATTTTTATCATATGTCTTTTAAAAAATTCTTGGGGGTGATCTACCACTTCCATTGAATAAGAAGCAAAATGGAAAGAGCGACTTTCCACCTCTTCCTTTCCAAAATGACTAAACTTAATTTTCGCAACTAATCGCGCCATGATAATGCTATCAGAGAATGTATTCATTAACTCTAGAAATAGAGTGCTAGCATCATCGACCACTGCTTCGATGTCGGTCTCATCTTTATGAAATTTTATCACATAATCTTGAACAGCTCCTTTTAAACTTTGCCTATGAAAACGTAATGTTCCGCAGTCGTTTGAGAAAGACATGATCGCCCTTTATCTAACCCATCCATTGCATGAAAACAACAACTCTTCTCATAGTAACATTTATTGAATAATGGTAACAAGCATGCATTATAAATCAATGGTTTGAAAGAGATAAAATAGATACAGCTGGTAACTATCATACAGCGAGCAATGATAACCATACAGGACTTTGGCAGTGTTGAGGTAAGGAGGAAAGAAGCATTGGTTATGAACGTAGCTACTACAACGAACAGACAAAATAGGAACACACAAATCCTTAAAACGTTTTGTGACTTCATGATAATGTTGATTCACTCTACTATCCCAAGGTGGGAGCAAAATATCATCAATGATTAGATTGGGAAATACTTTCCTCTCCTTACCAGGATTATTACAAAAGATGCGTATAACATTGAAAGCAGCTAACCATCGTTTAAAGTCAATAAGAAGAGCACTCTCACAAGAAAAGCCATAGTCTTGCAAATATTTCAGATTAAGTCCATGAATGTGTTTTCTCGCCCATTGATCAACATTGGGATCGCAGTTGGCATGTTGATGATAGACACTAACAATCTGATATGTCCAATTGTTCATAGCAATAGCACTGAGCTCCTGTACAGGTTCACCCTCACAATCCATAAAAATGATGATAGAAGCCTAAAACGGAAATTTACACATCTAAGGAAACGTTCTATAACATATTACAAAATGAAGAATTACATCGATGCTTTTCACGACAAAATACACAAATGATATGATGGCAACGAAGAAGTAAAATGTATCTAATAAGACCACGTCTACGACACTCAAAGCACATAAGCGAATTGTCATAGGGTAGAGTTAGGAAAGGACTAGCAATTCTCCTTCTTTGATTTGCGTTTTGATGTAGCATTCTTCTCCGACTTGCGCTTCGTACCACTGCTGTTAAGGATTTGATCAATTATGTCGTCCACGTTGGGTGGTTTCGGAATATATAGGATGGATTCCATATGCATGGAGAGAGAGGCTATTTTATTATCCTTGTGTCGACCATAATATAGCCCATTCACTTTGAAAAGGATATCCCAAGTACCTTCTCCGAGCTCATCACATCTGATGGGTATTGAATGATCTCCCTCCTTCTTATAGTAAGTACACCAATGTGATACCGGTAGGCAAATGTGATTACCATCCCAAATCTTTCTATAGGGAGTATCCTTGTCATCTCTCGCCTTCCACTCTTGAGCAAGAGGAGTAGGAATGTCCATATTTAATGTCACGTACTCCTCAATAATATCAAGTTGGTGGCGAATGTACGGACTCACGGGGATCAGTATGTAGTCCCCATACTGATTGTGCATTATCTTGACATCCGTGGAAGGGAGCATTCCCGTTTGGAGTACTACGCTATGATCATCATAACGCAAGGCTTGTTTAAATTTACGCTGTAGCGGTGTAGGATTATGTACCTTGGATGTTTCTTCCACTGGCCTCAGTTGTAGATGATCTGACCGTAGCGAACCTTGTAACGTTTGACCGCCATTTTGTCCTACTAGTGCAGCAGATGGAGTAGATGCCTGAAAATGAAAAAAGATTGTATTAAGTTTGCGCTCAAGGGAGGAGAGGGAGGGAAGTAGCGACTTACCATTTTAGTTGGATAATAGAACAGGGAACTAGAGAGAGAAAATGTGCGTCCGTCACTCGTGTGATTCAACGATGGAATGATTCTCACTGTGGAAGGCTCGCTATTTATAAAGAAATGCTTGATTCTCATTGGATGATGATCCTCATTGGACAATAACATCAAGTTGATTCCAAATCTGGCATCCGTTTACCAATCCGATAGTTCGTTTTGAAGCTACAGCCCAAAACGTCCCAAATTCTAACTCTGTCGTTTTTCACCAATGTCCCAAAATCTTAAATGGCGTCTCACATGTAAACGAAGGCAGATACGAACAAGCCGATTCTTTCACTGAATTTGTCTCACTCTTAGCTTTCAAACGAGCTATCGCACGACAAAATCCGTCCACTGGAAGCAAGCCGTCCAGGGGGGGGGGACGTCAGCCGAAAATTTTTTCTCTCCGATTTCGCTGGAAACATCCTTCCTAACCCAAAATTTCACGTAGATTCCGAATCTGGCCTCCGTTTTCTCATCCGATGCTTCGTTTGGACGCTACACACCAAAAACATCACACACTATAGCCTCAAGACTAATCCTGGCGGTCGCCCACGTCAACCTAGACGGTCGCCCACGTCAACCAGGCGGTCGGACCAACTCACCCGAGTCTCACACTCTATCGTTGCAGAGGGGGGGGGACGTCAGCGAACATGTTGTGAACGTGGACCCACCCGGCCGGCACACCACGACAGACCACAACCTCTGTCGTTCCAGAGGGGGGGGGACTCAGACACGAAGCACCACGGCGGCCGACCACGACACTCTGCCGTGCCAGAGGGGGGGGGGACGCAGCGATGGCCGCCATCTTGCGCGGTCCAGAAGTGGAGTTTTGCTTACTACTCTCGCGAGCCCTCTATCACGACTTGGTTGCACACCACTGGGCCATAGCACATGAATCCGTTTCATTGTGGTGGGAGAAAGCTTTGACTTAGGAACACCTATGTCAGTTCAATTAGATAAATAGAAATGAGAAAATAACGCTTTTATCGGCTAAGAAGCACATTCAGAAATATTTAGCAAACTTTTTCTTATTGTGATATACATTACATCTTCATATTATGAGCTGCGAGTTTTTCGACACACAAACTTCATCTGAGAAAGCAAATATTTCTGCTCCATTACACTGTAAGTAGCACACAACTGCATTTGAATATCATTCTAAGTCTCTTAAAATATACCACATTTTATTCACATTCTTATTACATTCTTATCCACTTGCTAATCAGTTTTTTTACGTATAGTAGGGGCCTAACCAAAAATCGAACACTGTACATTTGCATGAATTTTCTAATTTCAGGACTCTGGCAGCGAGGTGCCGATAAGCGATCGTCCTGTATTGTGGCCAGCAGAGCATTTTGTGAGGACCACTACGCTGTCGGTACCCCTAACGGAAAAATTCAATTATTTGGTTATCCGATACTGAATGAAAAAGTGAGACTGACAATGTCTATTTCGCTTAGTTTACAAGTTTTTAACGTACATGTTCTTATATAAGTTTATATGTGCATTTTGAGTGCATTTTAATACCACTCCAAATTTTTTACTACTCATCTGTATTCTTACTTAGCATTTTGAAGGGCGTGTTTGTGTATGAATTTTCGCTCGCGAAGCATAATATGCTGCATGGCTTCCATCGATACCTGAACATAGATTAGATATTAGAGTAGATTGACTTTTTTCTCGCAATTAAGTGAAGCTGTCCGAAAGTGTCCAAATGCGCGCAAGAGGCATTGCAAGAGGAAAAGGTCTTGTCCATGTAATGAACATACTGAATTTTCGCTTGAAAATCTCATCATAACATCATCTGGCTATTGCATTTATAGTCTTTTGAAACATTGTATACGAGCGTATTTACTTGTGATTGGTATAGATAAATACTTCTTTCAAATGATGTATAATACATTGTATAAAATACATAAAATATATGCAAACCATACATAACTTGTACTTCGACATTCAGAAAAAGAAAATATTTAGAAAAAGCGTAATGTCATCACGTAGGAAGATTCTATGAATATACCCGAAAGAAAGTAGTATGTCATAACTAACGCAATATTTACGTTCAACACATGACGACTGGCGCTTATAAATGATTGACACAGTTTTGTACCAGCTACGCAAATCTTTGATGAATTATAACATGCACAGAGTTGTCATAAAATTGCATACAAGTGATTTATAGCGACCTAAATGATGAAAGCAAGGATTTTCCACCCCTAATAAGACAAGTTGCAATGGGAATAATGGAATGTCTGCCTTCATTTGGACTTACATGTAATTTGTGTGTCGTTTCTGCACATCTATCTGTACGTCAATTCAGTTGAAGATGCGATTTCAATCGACTTCGAAACTGGCATTGTCCACACGATCAAAAAGTGTCTCAATCAAATATTTAGCTAATAAGTGCAAGTGATTCGACGCCCAGCTTCGTATGATAATTGAATTTTGTTTATATTTCAGGACAAGTGTACCCAGCAAGATCTTCATGAGGGACCAATCAAGTCCGTCAGATTCTCTTTTGATGACAATTATTTATTGAGTTCAGATGAATGTGGAAGTCCTTCCATAATTCAGTGGAGTCTTATTATCAAGCGGATTTAAGTTCTTATGCTACATTTCAGAGTTTCCTATTTTTTATTCTGTTGTCACTTTTCAGATTCATAAATTATGGTTATAACGATAAATGCTTGGTTTTTAATTCTCTTTCATGCTTCAGACATGGTTTCCATGCACAGTGTCTTAAGTGTGTGACCCTGTGATCTTTTGGTCGTGTGGTCGAGAACCGAGAGTGTCGCTGATGAAAGTTGACAGGAATGGACACCGCTCTACCAAAGTCTAGCGATGTCAGCACCGTTCAAGCCATCAATAGTGGGAGGAGGGGGTTTCAGATGTTGAACGTCTTTGAAAGCAAGAAAGATATTTTCTTATGAATTCCCCTGATAACCAATATACCTTCTATGTGAAATGAGTGCATCTGCAAACTCAAATTTTTTATCATCAATCATATAAGTGCTTCCTTTAACAGATTTGATCACGCCATTTCCAGAATATTTCATCCTTTTGTTGATCTGGACATCTTAAAATAAGACTACTTGGCTTTTCAGAGGTGTTGATTTTATATAATATCATCTGATAACTGTGTAGCATAAAAGAAATACCCTTTTATTAGCAAACTATTGCTGTAATACTTCGTTGCATTTACCGGCATCTTCTGGGTATAACTATTGAAATCCTTTAGTATAGTTGAGTATTTTTGTGAAATAGATGGACATATATACACATCCTCCGGTGAAAATGACGCTCTTAATAAGTAAATTCAATATTAGAGCATCAGAATATCAGATGACTATTTGGATATAAATATTTGCGTAAACAAGAAGTATTTAGTAATAAATATTTGCATAATCCCTTCATGCAATTTGTCAAAGAAGACGATTTAATGCAATTTAGGGATATAATAAGACAATTCTCAATTCAACAAGTTTCAACAGTTCTGTAAGTAGATGTTGTCCTCATAAATGTCCAAGAACTTCAAATTCACATATCTTAGGATTTTTATTAGGAATAATAGCATTCATTCATTGTTTTGAAGAAATTCGAAGATTCTGATTGTAAAAATTCCGAAAAATTACAACAAAAGTGCCTAAAACAATTTTCGCTGCATCACGAAGGCTAGGCTGAGAGAATCCTGTTTGATATATGTTTTGGACATCTATCGTAGATAAAGGAAATATACATGTAGGTTGGGGAAAGCATTGAATACTTTACAAGCAGTATGACAGGTTGATAAATGGACATGAAAATAGTTGAAGAATGGCAGTAATGTCCATGAATATATAGAAACATGGCAGTCATTAAAGAAATGCTTCTATAGCAAGAAGCAAAGTTAAGTGAAGAAGAGATAATACATTATTTGTTCTCGGGTTCTAACAGTAAATTGTCAATATATCGAGACAAAGCGACAATGAAACAAAATGCAACGCCAAAACAAGTCGACCAGTGACCGCTGCAATGCATAAGACATCATTCACACTAGAAGTAAAGTAGAGCAAAGAAAACACAAGCGTCTCAAGCAAACGTATGTCCGCAAGCTATCAATCATAATCATCATAATCTTCTTTATTGGTTCACGATGCAGTGAAAGCATTACAAGGGCATGAGTTATTAAAAAGCGACAAAAATAAAAGTGACAAATAAAAGAATACACAACAATAAGCACTACAATTAGCAACCAAAGCGAATAAAAGATTCACTGAATCGTCGTGTTTTAGCACGAGGAGCTCGTAAGGTCAATGGATTCCGCAGACTGGGAAGACGTTTACTAAAAACACATCGCAGTGAATGGCTTGGCTCAGATTCAATGATGCGAAAAAGTTTAGCACACATGTCTTCGACAAAATCCGATAATTCAGTAAAACATAATTTTGAAAAAAATCTAGCAGCGTAGCGCTCAACACGCAAAAGCTTTTGAAACAAATTCTTGTGGAGGTTGCAATAAGCTGGAAATGCATAAGTAAGCACAGATCTTATGAATGCCACATAACAACGGTAAATCAACTCAGGTGAGCAGTTTACCCTCCTTAAATTGCGCAAAATATACATCCTCTTATAACATTTCGCCGTTACTTCGGTTACATGATCACTCCATGAAAAATCGTTAGAGAAGATGACTCCAAGGAAGCGCATAGACTTAACAGTAGGAACTACAACGCCATCAAGCGAGAAAACATCATTTAGTGACAGGTGAGCTTTCGTAACACAGTTCATAATGCAACTTTTTGCTAAATTCAGTTGAAGACCAACATCACGCGACCAATTTTCAATATGAGTCCACTCACTCTGTAAAAGATCATCATCTTTAGAACGCACAAAATGCACTACAGTAACATCATCTGCGTATTTTAACATCAGTGAATTATTGAAAACAGGTTTCAAAGAATCGATTACCATTGAGAAAAGCATTGGCCCTAACACGCTGCCCTGTGGCACATCGCTAGTTATAGGTAGCCAAGAAGAAACGTCGGTATCCACGGAAACACGTTGCATTCTATTCGACAAATAGTTAAGTATGAATAGGACAACATCTTTAGGCAAATCAAACTTTACCGCAGCAGATATCACCAATGAAAACAAAAGTCTATCAAAGGCTTTAGAATAGTCAGCGGCCAAAACTCGTACCGCACCCGATTTTGTATCCAAGAATTTCAGAATTCTATGATTCAGTAAAGTGGCCGTAGTGATCGTTCCTTTGCCTACGCCAGGAACATGGGCGAACTGTCTTGGATCCAATTTATCCCTCACATAAGGTAAAATCCATTTTACAAGTATCAATTTTTCCATCATTTTAGAAAGTACAGGCAATTTCGAAATGGGTCGAAAATCAGAGGCTGACTTAGGCTTATTAGACTTAGGGATAGGAACAATGGTCGCGAATTTGAAAAAGGAAGGCACTGACGCATACAAGAAACATTTATTAAAAATGAAGGAAATAGCACTAGCCAACTCAACCGAGTGATCCTTGCACACCCAGTACGGAATACCATCTGCTCCGCCCCTTCCTTTGTGTAGCTGACGTAAATGATGCTCCACTTCCAGATCCGATACACACAAATCGCTCTGGCTTGCTATGTTTGCTGTGTGGCAGTCTACAACTGCTGCAATGATGACTTTATAATTGTCACAAAACCTTTTGCTTGGAAACGATTGTAAAAGCTCGCTGTGTGGCTGTGGTCTAACAAAGAGCTACATTCATGCTACTTTCATGTAACAGTTAAATAACATCATTATCACTATTTTATAATGTCAGTGATTAATGATGGAAGTTGCGCAATCATTACTGGAACTTAACAAATGATGTCAGATCATCCTTGAGTTTGCGCCCACCGGGACATGCAGTGCGAGGTCTGCTGACTACTGTATTCAAATATGTATTCAGGTACTGTATTTAGATGCTGTATTCAAGTTTATTCAAATATTCTGAAACTATAAGCTACAGTTGGCGTGAACGGAGTCATTCCTAGTCTCATTTAGTTAATTTGAGTTGTTCGTTAGATGATTATTATTGTGTAGATTATTAAGAATACCGAAACACGCAGTTCTTTGTCCGCACCGAGTAAGTCTATTTTATAGTAGGCTTTAATAGGATCGATCCTACGTGCGTAGCTCCCTGACACAACAGTAAGAAATTTAGGAATAACACAGGAATAAGGAAGAAATTATTCATGCTCTGACATGATAACTTTGATGCTGCCATTGCTTCACGTTTAACCCTTCTTGTAAGCAAACGACGGTAAGTTGTGTCGGTTTTAACTGATCGCTTTAACTGAATGAAACGAATTCTGACATGAAAGTCACGGCAGTTACATGTCTGTGATGAAGGAATGGGACGATAATATCAGTGTCTTGCTGAATGCATGTGAGATTATCATGATTCAAAAACGCATTGAGATAGAAGTTTGTGGCTTTACCGACGAACGTTATAAAACTGAAACGATTCACCACGGTCTCTACGATGATCCATTTGACACTGAGATTAGTTAAGAGCACAGAACTAGATTCATCTGCGCGCTTAGAAGCATATAAACAAAATATTTAATTCTGTGGTTAAGAGCTTCACAAAAAGTATTAAAATTTCCACAATCAGTAGGTAAATGGACAGATATTGATAGTAAAAAGTATTGCTGAAAATTCTGAACCGACTCTTGCCTGGAATTTGTATTGACGCTTTGTACGAGTAGTAGAGGTGTGTTTATTTTTAGACGGATATGAGTCATGCACACACATGCAAAAATTTCATTCACTGCATACGGTCCATGTAGTCCAGTGGTGGGCAATCAAGTTGGGATAGCGGGCCACAAAGAGTGGCCTGCAAACAGATTCGCGGGTTACCAATTTTAAGTAGTAATAGGAATAGGCTCAAAATTCTCTTATTCCGTACTTTTAAGTGCACATAAGGGCTCCTGTACCGCATATGTGCATATATAATGGTCGCATTATATAACAAAATTTTGCATCTAAATGTATACAGCAGTATTTGTCTTACAGCAACTAATTTGTCTTATATTAAAGAATGATCACTACAAGTACATACGCGCTCATATGTCACTCATCAAAATCATGCGGTTTGATTCATTTATTAGCAGCCTAGGTCACCTTGGTACAGCCTATTTTTCATTGAAGTGTGGTTTATTACGTAATGAAGCATGCTCAACAGGGCATCGAATACCATGTGACTTTGCATAAACTCGCGCAAGTGATGGCCATTTTGCGCTTGAGGAGGTATGAAATCCTGCTACAAAGACTTACTATGCTGAAGACAATAACCGACGAGTTTCAGTTCTTAGCTGACAAGCTGGTACTAAAATGTGTTTTATTTGTCACTGACTTTTGCTTGCTTTGTCACCTTGGTATGGAGATAGTGTTTCTACTTGGATTCATCATTTTCATTCTCATGGGTATTTTTCTGAAATGCGATGCAAAGCTATCAAAACTTTTTACAATTTCAAAGTCGATGTATAAGGAGATAAAGCAGGAATAGGAGCTGATTAGAAAAACAGGAAACACGTCAGAAGTACGACAAAGCGTAATATCATGCTGATTTGATAGTAGTCAAACCTGCGCGCTACGTTGAATATCTTTGCAGCAAGATTGGTTTGTTAATAATGTCCGTATTTAGCTTAACATTTATCAAAACCCTATCCGAAACCACTGAATGTCGACAGCAATTAATATTTCTGCGAAATTGGATAATTTGGCGAAATTTCTGCGAGTTTCGCGTGGACAAAACAGCATTTCTTACGAAGACCTGGATAATGTTTTGCAGTATCACTTTATGATGAAGTCAAGTGATTTTGGATTCGAGAATTTCATCTATATATCATCAACGGTTTTATTTTTATGATTACATCTTTCTTTAATTCTGGTCTGCTGGGATCTCTGCATTGTACAACCTGTGTTGAAATTTTTCCAGCTTTATGTTAATTGAATTCCATTGCGATAATAGAAGGGTTTTCTATGTTTACGGTTTCCATATACGAATTTTGCATCATTAGAGTACTGGACCTTCAACTTAGCCTTAAAGCTCGAAGTTGTGAGATTGTGACTTTCTATGAGACTTAATTTACTTTTTGAATTTACTGCCAGGGTTCAACAGAGAATTTTGGTTTCTCCTTTCGATTTTGCTTCTCAATTTAAGTTAATAAAGTTCTTTGGGTAGATAATCCCCAAAAAAATCGAGATAAAGTTATACCATACTCGTATCTCGAGAAGTGCATAAGTTTTACATTTTACGATCGATGAATTGTCATAAACATAATTATC
Source organism: Prostheceraeus crozeri (assembly GCA_907163375.1). Lineage (NCBI taxonomy): Eukaryota > Metazoa > Platyhelminthes > Polycladida > Euryleptidae > Prostheceraeus > Prostheceraeus crozeri. Next base: position 1,697,143 of record CAJQUW010006363.1, on the reverse strand, counting down.
ATATATGTTTGCCATGGAACACTAATGCTATTAACTTCAGTATTGCGTATCTCATTATGTATTATTGTTCTCACAACTACAACGTTAAATGAGATATGCTCATAAATTATAGAAGTTTAATAAGTATTGAAAAGAGGCATTTAAGTTTACTCATGAGTTCAATTATCCTAATGTACGTATCCTCATCAGAGTTTGGTGCGCACATCAAATTTTGATTCCTTATCGCACCACTTGTATGGACCTAGTTCAGAACGAGAGGGGCAGATATATACATAGTTAAGTTCAATTTCATTGTCTCATTGTGTAATATCAAGAGGGTACAGGCAGAGCACATGTCTTTAATCACTCTGCATCGATTTCCTTTCACTAAGCTACTAAATTTCAAATGAAACTGAACTCTTTGCGTTTTGAGTTCTTCCTTTTTCGGAATTGAATGCTTCATTTGACTCTATTGAGACATCTGGTCTACGTGACTGATGACTGTCAATATTTGACATCAGCAGATCCATCTAAAACTTCCCATTTCGTCTCACCGAATTTACCCTACAGAGAGCAAATCATTCGTCATAAAAACCTCTTACCTCAAGTTTACTTTCAAGTGGTGTCTCCAAATATTGATTTGTTTTGATTTATTGCTGCAAATATTTATTCTTCGACATCAACATGCCATGAGATTAATCATCTTTCATTTGACTCAAGAATGGAAATTCAACATCACGTTTGTTTCATTGCGAACATTTCAAAAATCAATTCAAAAGCCCGTAAGCGATAAATGTCCAAACTATTATTGTTTAGATTTGTGAATTCAATGTTCACTGCCACAAGAAATGATTCTGCCTATTAGGCATCGCTGATAACGATTTTTTGCCGTGCCCTATATCTCCAGCAACAAATATCTGATCTAAAAAGATATGTTATGATTGAATTTCAAAGTCGATACTTACTAATGACGGCATGAAATCCACCAATGAGAATAAATTTGCTTGCTTACTGACCTAGCACTAAGCCATCATTGGTATCCTCAAAGACTAATTTACTAAGATAAGATCCAGTTAGCAGTGCTTGATGCCGACTTTGAACCTCTGATAGTGCTTGATCGAATAATTATTTAAGTTTTTTGCTATGTGCCATTCAAGTGCCAAGTTTGATTTTGTGGTTTTCTAGGAAGCTGAGCGCAAAATGAATGAATCTGAAAAATAGTGACCTTCTGAGCTATCAGCTGCTGATACATTAGCGATGGATCTTAACGCTAAGAAATTGAATTCAAGAGACGTCACATTTCCATTAGCAGCTAACTGCACATTATAGCTGCACGGTCTTCTTATGTTCTGTATTCCATGTAATCCAGCTTCACATGCCATAATGCTATCGCACTTTTGACCATGCGTATGCACAAACTAACCCCAATTATCACACTTAGCATCATCAGTTCAATGATATCATGCATTTGATTAGACATCGCTACTTTTTCAAATATATATCTGTTGAGTGACAAAGCTTCATTTTTTGATTGAACTATAGTCATCGTACAATACTCCATGCCAAGTGATGTTAATTACAGTTAGTTATATCAACTACTACTGGTGCGCCTAATCACTCGTAATGTCGTAATGCGAGTGCTGCGATCATTTCATAAATAACCAAGACAATTTAGTATGCTTATTGCATATCTCAAGTTTTCTTCTCCGTGTGTGCTGTTTATTAAAAATGATATTGTGTTGTAATACTGAGAAATGAAAGCTAGGTCTGCAGAAATAGTGGCAATTCGGAAGTGTTCCCGCTTTTTAATTAATGATGGCAACTAAATATTTGATGTGAAGTATTATTTGCATCTTTTGTAAGTCTAAATATTTTAATTAAATGCTCCGACTCCATGTGAATAATTTTGTATTATATTTCATTTGTAAAAAAAGACAATAACCCTGTGAGCATGCACTTACATCTGCATGTACGGTATATTAGAAATTTTCTTCAAATCCAAACAGAAGTGATTCCAAATATTCCTAACATACGAGTATCGTGCGGCTTGTACGTGCGGCAGATATCCTGATGATGTCCCTTTACGATTTCATCATCGAAGACACTTATCTAGCCATGTGGCAGGGATGTATTTTTATCTCACTGTTACAACTTTGGTCAGCGTACGACAGTACGATGAGATTTCGTCGACCGACACATCACCCTACAACCACATGTCATGTTGATCAGAAACACGATTGGAAACAGGAATTTTTCGACAACCTAAATTTTAAAAGTGTGTTCTCATTGTGGCAAAATCAAATGTAGAGTAGAACTGTAGGCCACAGGAGCTGAAGGAATACACTAACGTAAGTGTAATTACTTGTTGTAAATTACTCTCAAAAACCTTAGCGATACTTTAATGTTGTAATATTTTGAGAGGAACGCGGAGCCACAATCAAAAGAAAAAGGGGAGGGCGTTCCGATTCGGAAATATCATCGAAATGAACATTTTTGTTTCTACAAATGCATTTCAAATTATCATCACAACATCCATTACCATGGTCATGCAAAATTATTTCAAATAACATCAATGCACCACATAACTGAGCATTGCTTACAGCTACAATCAGACTTGATTGCGTGCTGCATCTTTTCAGTGATTCAACCAAAATGATGGGTATTTAATGCATAGCAATAGTCAGCCTCAATGGACGATTTCAAGGAGTTGAACATCTAGATGCAAAAATTGGGTATATATATATATATATATCAATTGGGTAATATATTGGGTAGGATCTGGTACACTTCTTCGACACAGACACTTCTTCGACAAGTTGATATCTATGTTTTCGGACATTTGTTCGACAGAAAACTTCTTCGACACGGACACTTCTTCGACAAGACATTTGTTCAACACGGAGACTTCTTCGACAAGACATTTGTTCGACACGAACACTTCTTCGACAAGTTCTGCATGAATAATGCTTTATCTAGCATTGATTGATCGGAAATATCTTGCATCAATGATTCTACAGCGTGTCCGAAAAGTCTGGACACATAGGAAAAAACGAAATTTTATTCCAGATTGTGTATTTTAGATACAAAGTATCACAAGCAATGGCACGTAGTACAAAAGAAGTCTTACAAAACATGTTCTACGTGCTCTCCATTACTGGCAACACACAAACGACAACGTTTAAGGAAGTTATCTTGAACTTTCCGGAGCATCTCAACATTGCCATTGATGAGCGCGCATTCCTCACCAATTCTCTCTCTGAGATGATCGATGTCGCGGATCTTCACTCGGTAGACACGGGCTTTCAGATAACCCCATAGGAAAAAGTCCAAAGGGTTTAGGTCTGGGGATCGAGGTGCCCATTCCACGTCGCCTCTTCTGCCGATCCATTTAGGAAATGTTTCGCTCAGCCACTTCCGTACACTTCCAGCATAATGAGCCGGTGCCCCGTCTTGTTGGAACCATTGTGGCAATTTTCCAAGCGCTTGTAACTGTGGCATCAAATTTATCTGCAAACACTCCAGATAGGCAGCACCTGTTACCGTTTGATCATAAAAGAAAGGACCCAACAATTCAGTGTCAAATATTCCACACCATACCATTACTTTTCGCCCAATGTGGGTTATTTTCTGACCAATATTGAGAATTTTGTTTGGTGACCTCACCATTAACATAAAACATGGCTTCATCAGAAAATAAGATATTGCGCAGGAAAAGATCATCTGCTTCACATTGTTGAATGAACCAGTCACACATTTCCTCTCGCCTGTCTGGATCATCTTCTGTGAGTTTTTGAACGTTGTAACTTGTAAGGGTGCCATTTCTGCTGTTGGAGAATATCATGAATGGTACTTTTCTGGTAATTCCTGAGAGGCCCTACGTAATGATTTGGTAGGACTGTTATACATTGCACCCAGTAGAGCAATTTTTGCATCGTCTTCAGTTGAGGGGCGACCACTGCGTTGTTTATCATGGACGCTGCCAGTTTCCTTAAATTTCCGTAAGAGTTTAGCAATCGCACTGTATGCAACACCTTCGATATCAGGATTCTCTTCCTTAAATCTCGCTTCAATTTGACGGAAAGAAAGGTTAGTATTTTCACACAAAAGTATCAACTTCACCTTAACTTCTTGGCTCCAAAGCATTATCAATCAGCTTTAAGGAATGAAAACACTCGCCAATTTAGCAAACTATCGTGAATATCATTTATAAACCAATGGCAGGTCGATGACGCGTCACAAATGCATCAGACAATGAGCAAATAGCTAGTCACGGTCACCTACGCATTGATCACGCGCTTGCACACTTCGAAAATAAGAATGAGAACTAGGACTCTTCGAATGCAATTTTTCCTATGTGTCCTGATGTTTCGGACACCTTTGGGTCCTTTCTTTTATGATCCAACGGTAACAGGTGCTTCCTATCCGGAGTGTTTGCAGATAAATTTGATGCCACAGTTACTAAGACTTCTTTTGTGCTGCGCGCCATTGCTTGTGATACTTTGTATCTAAAATACACAATCTGAAATAAAATTTCGCTTTTTCCTATGTGTCCAGACTTTTCGGACACCCTGTACATGTATACTTTATATGTGGCCAAACCAGGTCAGTTTATCACAGTACCATAGCTGGATTACTATAAAAGGACTGACACAATTCTCAAATTGACACAATTGACACAAATTCTCAAAAAATACACAACCTGAAAAAGAAAAAGACTATAATTGCTTAATAACGAACAAACGTCGTGTCGAACAATGTCGTGTCGAAGAAGTGTTCGTGTCGAACAAATGTCGTGTCGAAGAAGTGTTCGTGTACCATTGGGTAATATCAGTTTTTAGACAATGAATACTTATACTGAAAACTTCATAATTGTATCTACCAGTACTTTTTCTTCTTGTTCTTCTTCTGGCGTTAGAGTCACGCTCCAGTGGCGTCCGCCACACGGATTGATCTCCACTGTTGCCGGTCGAGTGCGTCCTCCTTCGTCTGGCCCTTCGCGTGCAGATTCTTGCGTATTCTATCGGTCCATCGTTTCCTGGGCCGGCCGCGTGGTCGCCTTCCAGGCAGCTGCAGATATGTCGGACGTTTCACCACCGAGTCCTCCGTGTCTAGCTCCACATATCCAAGCCATCTTAGCCGCCTCTCCGTCATCCTCTCCGTAATTGGGGCCACTTGCATTCGGCGCTGCACCTCTATATTCTCTACGTGGTCCTTCAAGGTAATTCCTAGCGACCATCGCAGCATCCTCATCTCCATCGCATGAAGCGCACGCTCGTGAGCAATGGCAGCAGCCCAGCATTCGGTGGCATATAGTACTACCGACATCACTACTGTCTTATATATTGAGTGACATTCTTCTGTCACATAAGACAACGGTGCATTGCCGTCATTTTAGTCACATTGCATTTACACGCCTTTGCTTATCAGGTAGTGATTCCCAATCAGCCGAGATCTTTGAGTCCAAGTATTCAAACTGGGTTTTCTTAGGCAGCTCATCATTGTTCAATCTCACACTGCCATTCATCTGCCTTCCGCATTGTCTTGTTCATGTTCAATCGCAAACCGAAATTGTCCAACCTTGTCTTCCATTGCTGTATCTGATTTTCCAGTTCTGCTCTACTTGCTGCAGCGAGCAGTACGTCATCAGCATGAAGCAAGGACTACAGACGTGGCGTTTGCAGATGGCTATCACCGTGTCCATGCACAAGATAAACAGTAGCGGTGATAGTGCCGAGCCTTGATGAACACCGACTTGTATGGAAAAACTCGGTGAATTTCCAATTGGGCAACGCATCACGCTTGAGACGTCGCGGCACAATATTTGCATCCACTGAACGTAAACCTCGGGGACACCGTTCGCGCGCGGAGTGTGCCAGATAAGCGTATGAGGAACCCTGTCAAACGCCTTCTCTAGATCGAGAAACGCTAGCTGTAGTTGCAAGTTCTTTTCTCGGTGCTTTTCTACTAACAGCCGAGGCGCATGAATTGCATCAATGGCGCCTGTGCCTTGGATGAATCCGCACTGGTGTGTTGTGAAGTTGGTGTTATCTCGGAGGCGATTGTCTACAACCAAAGTGTTTAAATATGTCTTACTTTGTCTACTACGCGCTCCAAAAATTTTCATGGAGTGACAGAGCAGACGAATCGGTCTGTAGTTACTGCACTCACTGACAGCACCCTTGTCTTTCCATCTTGGCAGCGTGATGCTGCTCGACCATTCTTGTGGCACAGAACCTTCTGTCAGAATGCGATTGAACAGCGAAGTTAACAAATTTACACTTTACCCTCCGAGCAGTTTCCGCACCTCCGCTGGAATGTCATTTGTTCCCGTCGCTGTCATGACTTCCTTTGGCGTGATTTCAGGCACTGGTCCAGCAACCGTGTCAGCACTCGAAATCGGCAGATGTGGGAACTCGACATTACTGATGCCTGCGAAGTATTCGCTCCACCGTTTAAGTATCTCTTGCAGTTGATTAAGGACTCGGTGGTTTGCATGTTTAATGTTATGATGTTTATGCTGATGTTTTTGGGTAGAAATTGTGAAGAAAATTGTAACTTGCAACACAAAATAGAGTTCTAAATAAAACAGACGGATTATTGGCGTTGAATTCAATTACAGGAATTGATTTAAGATTGAAAAAGTCGTGAGAGATAAAGATTAAAACATAATGAACTATTTTGTTCTGCACCAAATGTATTTGCGTTCAATTGCAGCATATAATAAATAATCAATAACATAATAAGCATCTGTAAGTAAAAGCAATGAAAAGGTTTGATCAATTTCAATAATGCAGGCTGCTCAATTTATGTGTCAGAATACTTAATATCAAAGCTAATCACGGTGTGCCCGAAATTAGTTTAGTGGTCTAACAGGACCCGGCTTAGATTCCACTTTTGTAGGTTCGTATGGACCTCTCTGATAACTTTAAAGCAAATTTTAAAATCTTTCATCGAGGGCTTTCTTCTGTAGGCCCACAAATCATGTACAGAAAATGTGGGTGATTATCGGTATCTGAGACCATAAAAAGTTGCAAGCTTTAATGCCAATTGATGATATTAATGATGCCAATTTGTGTAAACAACTGTCATGCATGGAAGTTAAATCGACATATTTTATATTATTGGGGTCGCACAGAAAGGCTAACGTAGATTTCTCAAAAAGTGACATGTTTGAACAATATTGGATCCATTTTAGGTTATGAGATTGAAATCTGAGATGGGTCATCTCAAAAATATTTTTCTAACCTGCCATATATGGTAAAAAAAAGCATTGCGGCAATGGAGCGAAATTGCTGTTTTGTCGGGTGTGCGATGCGACAAAAAGCCTTAAAAATGACATATGATATAAAGCATAATTTTCTGATATCACAAGGCAAGTTACAAGAATATTCATTCAGTAGTTTATCTGAAAAAATGGTGAAGATGAGAGCGGTAATACAGCAATTTAATGCAGATAACCCAAGTGGAAAAATATATTCACATGAAGACTGATGGGGCATCAATCTATAATCGGAATATCACGCTGAGGAATTGGCTATTAAGGCTCACCCATGTCAACAACGCTCTTCGAGTTATTCATCAGGCTGAAACTAAAATATGGATCTATGTATTGCAAATAATTAACAGAGGGCATTTTAGGGCCAACTGGAATGGATCATCGCATGTCTGTCGATGTCAAAGATTTTGTCAATGTGAATCGCATAACATACGTGGTATATGTTGTTTTTTTTATTTGCTTAAGCCAATTTTATATCAAATTTTATGATAGTTCATATTTATTTCTTCCTGTTGTATCATGTAATTTCTTTCCACAAAATTACATATACACGTTAGATTATTGCCAAACTTGCAATCGCGTCTGGCGTGGCGGGGCACCGGTGGGCACAGCAACGATATACGTGTACAACCATAGCCAGGCCCCGGACTTATTACAAAGAAACAATCTAACTGTATGATCACAAGTAAAGACGTTGTTCATTTTTCTGTTCAGAAAAGTCATTTAGTCATGTATTTGGTGAATTGTAGATGAACCTTACTCTGCTTTCATCTAAAAATGAAACAAATGGTTTTCACTTGTATTATTCCTATATGACATGTGCTCTTCAGATTTAATAATGAACTGACATAAAATAATGCAATAAAGTCTAATTGAAAGAATTGTATCAGCAGTGCTCTTACAACTTTGCAAAACATCTGAAAAAGTAGAATGTTAGACTATTAGGCCCTATTTGCTGCAATTTGGACGTTGCTTTTAGACATGCAAAAATGTCTTGATTTGTTATTAAAATGCGTTTTAGTTCTGTAATTGCTAAAAAGAGGCAATGAAAAGGAATATTTGTTGCTCACTTACCAATATTTTCAACTTCATGAAATATCAGCTGATTTTCACTAGCTTGGTTGCACACAAGGTAAAAACACGTCTATTTCCTATCTAGCCCTTTATAATATTAAATATCTTTGGTTAAATCCAATTAGCATACCCTATTTTATTTACTAATTTGATTCCATTTGGTGCATACAGGCTTTTGATTGTTTCTGACAGTTGTTCGAGATCGCGCCCCATCCCAGGGACAGAGCCTAGTTTTGAATACCTTGTCCATTTTGTAAAAGAGAACCTTCAGTGTAAAAAGGGCAATTTATTAAGGTTGTAAATAGGACTATCAAATGTCGAGTTTCAGCCTCAGAAATGGGAACATATACATGCAATGACAGCATTAAACACAAACAGATGGAAAATCAAAGACAGGACATTGACAACACAATACACACTAGTAATACAAGATATGGTGATGAAAATGCTCATCATTGTTTAAATTCGCATTTGATTTTGAACAGGTCAAGGGAATGCAAGAAATATTATTTGCTTCGTCCCTTTGTTCGTCGCTCCATAATCTTCCTGCTTCTGAATCTTTAGTCAGATGAGGGTTCAATATCTTCTTCGGAGACATTATAAGCGGCAAGCATGGAGCCATGAGCGCAGATCCAGTTTTACCAGATTACTAGGCATGCCTAGTTCATAACCATCAGCATCACCGCAACAAATTCACATGAGGTTTGAAGCGAACGTGTTGAAATCCGTGTAATCTTAAAGTATTCCTTATAATTGCATGAAGGTCATGAGTGAGCGAGCATTGCAACTCGCTTCTCTCGAACTAATAGGCCTACGCAAGTCGAAATTTACATCGACTTTAACGGACATCACCTCTGAATTTCCATGTGAAGCGGACTGTTGCAATTTTTAACAATCAATTTTGCTGCGTGTTTATCAATGTGTTTACGAGCTTCAAACGACCAAATTGTCCGGTTGCGTCTCATTTCCGACAGCACTCCGAAGGGAGGGCGCAGCTTATCTAGCAGAACCAATGTGCGATGTATGCAGTTCCTGCATGCACAATCATGTCTGCAGCTTGGAATTTTGGCAGTGACGTTCCTGTACAAAAATCAATTCCAGTGCTTGCCTCACTTCATGGAAACTTAGAATCGTGTAAACGAATTTGTAATGATGTACACAATTCTGAGCATTTTGTTTGACTGTTGCGTTATAGATATTTTATCAACTTTAATTTGTTTTCTCCTTAAATCAAAGAAAATTTTTCTTGCAATGCTTAATGATAGAGATTAACGATAAATGGCATGAGAATATTAAACTCGAAACTGTAGAACAAGCAAGAACGATTACACAATGTATGCAATGATAAGAATGTAATCAACTTTCTTTTCTGATCATGGCCATGAAAAAAACAGCGGTTTCAATAATTTTGTCAATGAGTAATTATGCTAAAGGTGATCACTAAGTTATCTATAAAAATTACCATATTGCCATATGGTATTGTTAATTTCTATGATTCCACCACAAACTACGTCCTATAGCCCTGTCGTCCGTCCCTGCAAGCAAGGTCATTTGAAAGGATGGTAATTGGTAACTCACCAGAGATGGGCGCACTACGCGAAATTGTCGATGCGTCCTAAGCGCAGAACACGAAGTCGGAGAGTACTTCCACACCTCTGCAACTCATCGACTGACGGTGTACATGTATGTCTGCATTCTGCTCCTGCGCCATGTCAATCAGAATCAGCATGGATGCATACCGCTCCCTACAATAGCTGGTGATCAGAATATTCCACGACCGCCACATACATTCCTTGGTTTACAGCAAAGCGTTTAAGATAATTTCACACGAAATATTGCTGCAAAAGTTAGGTGTCAACTTCATCGTGAGTTTGCATAGCAAATTGTTAAAAAAATTGACGGGCGTCCAGCGCCTTCCAGGCTTGATCTGACAGGATGGCCATGAATGAGCGTCTTTATGCATGCGTGATATTGCTTAACTGTTCCCAACGGCAACTGCATCATTCACCCTTTTTGCGTTGTCAGCTTCATCCCGCAAGGTTTTGTCATTGTGAGATGCGCAAATCTGATCCGAATTCGTTCGGATTCATCTTATTCTCTTCGGATTCGGATTGGGACTTTAAGTTTGAAGAGTCGCATCGGATCGGACCGGAATAGTCTTCAAGGAAAAGTCAAGATCTTACCGTGCTTTCTTGACTGAAATTTCATGTTGTTAATTCAATTTTTATCGGTATGATTTTATGATTCTCTAAATTTATGGTTTATTTCTTGAACCTGAATAGTGATGTGGACCCATATTACATCTTTCAAGGCTAATTGAAATCATTGTCTTTGATAATGTTACTTTGCTCTGCCAGTGGCAGGTTGCTTGTGATATGATCAAGCTCAAGAAAATTCTCTTGAAGTTGAGCATGAAAGCAATAGCAGCCTAACGAATTGCTAATTTAACAAACATTACCTCTACAAGGCTGTCATGACACGGAGAATCTGTAAAATACTATCATTCCCTCTGCATTACCATCATGATCAGTCAATTCCTTGGTAATTTCTTCAAAACTGCAAAAAATTGCATATCTCACATTTGGAAACAATTCCAACTCTGTTCACCTCGAGTTCATTTAATAAAATCGAAACTGTATACATATTGGGGATTTAGTAACTGCTGAGTTGCTACTCTACCTAATATACTTACTATATGGGTATATGCATATAGGCCCTGTTTATGGAATTGATAGCAATATATAAAAAATATGCACTTATGTAAATAGTTATCTAGGTCGTACAGTTTAGCCAAACAAGAATAATCAGAAAGAGTTCAGTAGAAATTGTAAATGACATACCATACTAACATAGCACATCGTCCAGATCTAGATGCTCGCTATGTTACTTCAATTTCGTGCATCGACTTGTCTACACCATATTACAATTTAAGGATTTAATGTATTATATATTGCAGTTGAGATGAAGCTTGAAGCATTGGATGGTCTTACCTTTTGAACGCTAATGTACACTTGAGCATTCTTGAAAGTAAAGCCTAATGAAATTAAGCAGAAATGACATTCCTAGTCACTCAGTTACAAAGATGCAAAATAAGGAGTAGGATACAGGAGCATGTACGATGTAGACTGTATATATCATGAAAACATTCTCTCTGATTAGTCAGATTATGCGAATGTCGGTTGAGATCGGATTAGAATATAGAAACCATGCTGTCGGATCGTCTTAGTTCGGATTCATCTTCTTCTCTTCGAATTAGGATCGGTTTTTGTATTCGAACATTCGGACCAAATTTGTCGACCCTTGATGTCTGTACATGATCCGTTTATGATCTTTGCAAGGTCACCACGGACTTCCGACGGAAATCTGTCGAAAGTCCGCGAGCTTGCAGGGTATAAAATGCTGATCTTGATATTATTTTGTTTGATAGATACATTTATGGGTGGAGTGGAAAATAATCGCCGCCATTTATGTCTTTCTTCATGAAATCTTCAGTACTGCTCGATTAGAATCAAGTGACTTGTGATTTGTGTGCGCATTTACATATTACATGGAGTAAATTATAAGCCTGACACATAATGCTTGCAACCTGTGTGCTAGTTTTTAAATTCGGCTATTACTTAATGCAATGCAAAATAAGGAAGTCAGTCATATGCCTATTACTGCAAAGCTCTCGTTGCCTTAAGGAAGCTACGGAGAGGAATGACAAAATCTCGGTACAATCGCGAGTGATAAATATTCACGTCAACAATGCGCAAAGATCAAAAGGAAACCTCGGACACTATCTGGTACATTATTGTAAGAGTGACCAATCACAGTGCGCTAGACGGTAAAAGACAGGGAAGCAGATAATAAGAAATCTTTACAGTGCTGGATATGGAGCGATACATAGTAAAGAAATGCCGCACGGAAGAATTAGAAATGCAAACGATAAATTTTCTAAAAAAATGAAAAAAGAAGAAAAATAAAAGGTACTTCTATTCCTCCCCTCCCCCCACATTTCTGTTGTTGACACCCAGAAGTGTTGCATCGTCAACGATCTTTTCTTTCTCCTACCGGCAATCTCACTAACGTCGCATAGCGTTGAGTGTGTAAAACTCCTCTTATCTGACTTGTAGAACATTTACAGCCTCAGAATTAGACAGCTGCTCGTCGTTTGTCTGTAGACAACAATCACACGAAGTACGAAGATCACAGCTGTACCTTGTATTCTAACTGAGTATCCAAGGTACCAATCCTTCGTCCCAAGGTTCAAGTAAGACTTCTCAGTTGTGTTGTGGTGTCACTCAGTGACAGATCAAGTCTATTCTAAACCCAATGTAACTAACTTTGGCGAAATTTGATGATTTTGGAAAACTTGAAAATTGTGGGGGGGGGAAGAATAGAAGTAGCAAAGAAAAAAGTAATAAAGAGAATAAGACATCATACTAAGACACAGTCAAATGAAAACTCATTGTACACAAAGCACTGGTTTGGTGAAGCGGATTTGAACGGCTTCAGCGACTCTCAGCTCGAAAGAGGAGCGGCAACACTTCACCACACAGAAGAAACTCTCACTTTGAACTTCCTTGCAGGACGAGTTATTGCGGAGCTGGGAGATGCAGCTGATCTTGGTCGAGACCTCTTTTGGAGATACCATATTGGGAGATGCTGCATGCAGTACCCATTCCCATTGATCGTTCCGTGCGTCCCACGTAGCCTGCTCCGCAGGCGTAATTGTATGCATAAACAACATTAGCGCGTTGGGAGAACGGAATCCGATCTTTAGGAGAATTTGTAGCAACTGTTCGTGTATTACTTAATGGCTTCTCGCACAGAATGCTTACTCTACATGAAAACGTTCAGGGCTATTGGTTTAACTACCCAAGCTTCAGATTACAAGCTTTATCAAATTAGGGAAGTTCTACAGTCAATGACAATGGACAGCTGCAATGATGCACATTTAGCCTACATGTCAGGGCTGTGGAGCCGGAGCCGAGCCGGAGCCGAGCCGGAGCCGGAGCCTTAAGGAGCCGATGGTTTTGGTCGGAGCCGGAGCCGGAGCCGATTTATCACAAAGGCTCCGGCTCCGTCTCCGATAGTTTGAGCTTTGATATAAATCTAGAATTTTGAAAGTTATTAATTGGCATCATAAAAAAATTAAATCATTTGAAATCTAAAGATGTCTTTTAAGTATACCAATGATCTGTCCTCCACGACATCTTTCTTTGCAGTTGCCGCCTTCTTTTGTATTATATTTATTATATATTTACACACATGTGTAATATTTTTTATTGCATATGTTTCGTAAGACTAATTTCCATATTGACAACGTATTCTCCAAAATCCATTAATTTGAAGACTTGTTATATGCATGCTAACTAGATGATTGTAGATTCCTAGAGACAAGTCGCCAGTCATTTATGTACACATTTCCAGTTCAGTCAGCAAAGATAATATAGCTACATTTCTTGCGCAATGTCTTAAATCTAATACGGTTACTATGTAGGCTATCATCTATCGGTATGGCTACTGGCAGAAGCTACTGGCATCTGTGACAATGCCAATTTCCTTAGATTGTATTGTAGGCTCTTGTGCAGTCCCCCCACCTACATTTTTCAAAACAATCGATTGTTCAATTTGATCAATTTTGATTGGAGGGATAACTCTTCACACTCACACGAATGACCTGACTACAAGTCCTCACATGGCTATAGCAATAAGCGACCCAGCCACTTCTAGTAGCGCCCTATTATTTTAAAGGTATCTCATTCACAATGAATTTCCTTTGACTTCAAAATTCAAAGGGTATATTTCAATGCGAAAAACCCGAAGGCAAATTACAATGTTGACTTGCTGACGAAGTTTGCGACCATGACATCGCAATTACCCACGTAGATTTTTACAACAGCACGGAATGCTTCACTCAAACCGGTGATGCTGAAACGGACATCCAATGGTGCTGCATCTTTTGACCAGAGAAAAAATTGGGGGGGGGGAGGACTGCACAAGAGCCGTATCGTGTAATAATATTTCCCCAAATGTCATAGACCTGTGGATTTCAAGAATTTTCATTATTATTTTTTCCGTCTGTCAACACTTTATGCTGATATCATGCTGACTTATATGTAAACAATAAAAAAAGACTGAGACGCTCTCAATAAAGGCGCCTTTTGACCTCCCTTTTCTATTGTCTGTGACATTAAACCGCACGCGCATTCGAAAGCCAGCAAAGTAGATGGGATTTCTGCTCGGTGCTCGCAGTCAAATTTTTATTATGCATAGCACCCTGCAACATACTGTGTGATACTCCGAGTTCAGTTTCATCAGCCTAACCATCATCAGAGGAATAGTGGTAATGTGTTATACATAAATTGAATATAATAATATACATGAATCATTGATGAATTATTTAGTGCAACTTTACGCCATCATGAAAAATACGAAATTAATATAATGTAAGTTAAGCCTTAACTTATTAAGTATGCTGCATAGAATTACAAAACTTGTCCTAAATTAGATAATTTTAATTTTTTTTAAGTATAATTTTCAATTGTACATTTCTAGCCTACACTGAAATGAGGCTATCTAAATTACAATTTCTACAGATGATGAGTCGTGGGCTACCCACCGATCATATTATTCATGGACCAACAGACTATTGAATAAAGGCAATAACAAATAACAATAACAACCTAAGCTAGCCTATATACACTTTAATATTCAATAAAGCAATTGATATCTTTATTGATACGGTATATTTGGCTATATAGCCGATACCCTTTCCATGTTCGAGTAGATACAGGCCCTATAAGCTATTTAGAGGCATACGCTATCCAGTTTCATATTCAAGCTTTGTTAAAAAGCTTATACTACTATTCGGCCCCTGTGACGGCTAATTAGGTATATCATCATCACTCATGTGGTCTTATTTAATGTAGCCTCGTAGTAGACTGGTTGCAGGCTAGGCCAATTTATATTTAGCCAGTGCGGGAGATCTTTATCTAATTTAACCAATCCTGGCTATAACTTTATTTTATCTTTCAGAGATGGTCAATTCATGCAAAAATATATGACAAGTATGTTATTTGTCATTATATTAGGCTATTATCATTTTTATTATTAACTTAAGTCGTTGCTTGTTAATGAAAACTAATTTGATGATTGTAGCAAGCCTCTGAAGGCCACACCGTTATCCAAAAAACCCGTTCAACGGATCCAGGATAACCAGCATAGATAGAACCTGAATTTGAAGTCGGAGCCGGAGCCGAGCCGGAGCCTTTCACATCAGTGTCGTGGAGCCGGAGCCGGAGCCGATGAGATAACGCATCGGCTCCACAGCCCTGCTACATGTACGAGTATGTTTATAATAACGAAAAAATTATGTATGTTCCCTAGGCAAGGACTGCCAGTAGATTCAAAAAGTGTAATTAAATATTTCATGTTATATTTATATCAGTCTGAAGTTAATAAAAGGGAAACCTCAAGCATCAATTTTTCTTCATCTCCTCTAATCTTGAATTCCTGGAAGAACGTATTCCAAGAATTCAGGAAGCTACACTGCGCACAACTGCCGAAGTTTATTTAATGACATGTTTGCATAGTTTGCTTATGCTGCGAATGTCATAATTTGAAGTTGATATTCATGCTTTAATGTTGATTTGGTATCGAGTAGTGCTGATTTCAAAGGTACAAAGTAAACAGATAAAGCGGCTAAATGTCAAGTGATACAGTCCAGTATCCAATGTCTGATCAATGTATTCAGAATTCCTGGAACTGGTTATAAATAGTCATGTGGTTTTTCCAGGTCAATTTGGTATATAAGAAACTGCTATTTCACTACCAGTCATTGCACTACTCAGTTATGGCCAGATTAGGATTAGCGCTGTTCATTTTCGTCGTCTATTTGTCTGTCTCTCACTGTTCCTCTCAGTGGGTGAACTTGAAAACCAGAAATGGCACTTGGCTCACTCTTGTTGAAGTGGTGGCTCGTACCGAATATTGGTTGCGACCACAACCCCTTATGTATCGTTCACAATCGACAAGAAATTGCTCAAATGCCACATCAATTGTTGAATTGCAATTGCGTTTGTGGACTTCAAAGAGTTTAATAGAAGCCAGGAGAGCCTTGATAGAAAATGGACGCTGCAAGATGAAAGATCCCTGTCGTGTAATGCCTTACGTAGTTGAGCGAATAGGACTTCGCGACCAGGTCTCCCAATGGCAGACGGAAAGTCCGTGGATTTTCATTAATGGCATTCTGCCACAGGCTCAGAAATTCAAATTAAGTCGCAATAATGAAAACGAAGATGTAAGCTGTCGGCTAAACTCCTTAGTATTTGAGATGGTTGTCATAAATGGTATTTCAAAACCCTCACAGACCTTGCCTTCTGTTGCCTTTACTTCTGGGGATATTCAGTGGGCCGCACGTGTTGTAGGAGTTTCGTGGAAGCAAGCCACTGTTGTGGATTCTAACAAGCTCCGACTTCTCGCAAGAAATTTGTTGGTAACAAAATTGGAAACTTTAGAAGCAGTAAATGACAAGATCTCCTTAACGATAACTCCAGGAGTTCTCAAAAATGTTCAGTTGGCGTTGATTGCTCGAGCTGTGAGGTACAATGTTTATACCAAGCTCTTTAATGTTTCGATCTCAGGTAATCGTACTCCATCTCAAAACGAAAGAGTTTATGTGTTGAAGAATATCTCCGAATTGGGACGTTTCGAAGTAAAAATACCATCAAGTACTCGTGAATTGGATCTGATAAGAATCTCTGTGATAGAAATGATCTCAAATTCAGCGAATCTGATAACAGACGATAGCACAGGTCAAAAACAATCCAAAGATTCTTCAAATGTGAAATCTCCCAAAACAAATATTAAACCATCTCAAATCAGAGGCTCACCTAAGCAAGAAGCAAAAGTGGAGAGTAAAAGTAAATCTTTACAGAGTCGCATTGATAATTTAGAGGCATTAGTTCGTCGCCTTGTCAATGTAACCCGAGAGCTTCTGAAGAACCCAAATGCATCAGACTATTCAAATCTAACAATATCTATGAAGCCGACCACTCGTCCTAACATGCACATTGAAGACTGTTTCCAAGTAAAGACTGAGAAATTGAATGGCACGGTATTTTACCTCAAACCCGCTGGTCGATTGGTTCAATGCACTAAAAGTGGTGAGCTAATTGCTTTGAGTAGAACAAAGGGTAATTTGAACTTCAACAGGAACTGGACAGAATACCGTGATGGCTTTGGTGATGCTGGTAGTGGGGACTATTGGATCGGTCTCCGATATCTCTCCAAATATACGAACAACGGTGATAGATGCATGCAACTGAAAATGAAGCCATGGAAACTTGCAATTACTGAAGGAACGGCTTCGTATGCAGATGTTCATGTCGCTGATGAGAATGACCAATTCAAATTATCCTATGATCGGTTTCGTGGCAACGTGGCAAAGGATAGTCTATCAGAAATGAATAATCGAGTTTTCTCAACATTCGATAGAGATAATGACTCATTTGTTGGCAATTGTGCCACTCTAGTTGGAGGTGGGAACTGGTACAAGTTCTGCTACTCCGCTAACATTTTCGGCCGCCATAAGTATCTGTCGAATATGAGTTTGAATACGTTCCAACCTGATTCACAGGCTGGGGAAGGAATGTGCTGGAAGGGTTTTCACAGCAGTCAGGGCAATATGTGCTCCCCACTCGTTTCCGTCCAGATGATCTTCTCAAGATCATACGATCGCACAAACAGTCGAAGCATTATTCATCAGCAAATCGCGACGCCTGATATCTCTTGCAAGTCTGCTGTGAGGAAAATAACCATCACATCCACAGGTTTGTATCATGTCACAGCAGGAGGGGGCTCCGGTGGCATGTCTACCGATGGAACTCCTGGCGGTAGAGGAGCTCTGGTGCGCGCAACACTTCTACTCAGGAAAGGCAAAAAATTGGCCATCATTGTCGGATGCGGTGGAAGCAGAATTTCCAAAGTTGCCGATGGAGGCAATGCAACAATATTAATGGATGCCGAGACTTGGAAACCTATTCTTGTCGCTGGTGGTGGCGGTGGAGCCGCAAACAAGTAAGTAAAGCTATCAGTCATTTTATTCAATGTAATACTCGTTATTGAAATGTTTAATCATTAACTGTTATGAAACTGTTCAATTATACCGTTGCGGTCTCCAAATTTTAGTGGGCCACATCCCTTTACTGCTGTAGGCATTCCTTTTCTCAGCAGATTTTCATGCTAAGTTGATGTCTCCTTTTCATTCGATGAGTTCATCTATCCAATCTCGTCTTCTACGTCCTCTTAGTCCTTCAACATGCACTTCCCCTCTGCTGATGTCATACAAGACTTTATGACCCCTGATAGGAGCTGAATTTTTTGTATCATTTTTTCATGCAGGTTGCAATATATTATTATGAGAATGAGACCATTAATTGAGAAAGTAAATTAAAACAAAATACATCAAACTTGCTTTAACTAGTTACTCTCAGGATATGAGCCAGCTCTTGCTAGCGAAATTGCAACAATAATAACATCGCGTCATATATGTTAATAAATGTCCTCATTATTGTTTCGGTGAATTGGAAAGTCTTCGAATCGGTAAGGCTTTCACAGACGTGTACAGTCCGTGTAGCGATCTTCACAAGTTCGTGCTTCGAAAACTGCCACTTCACGTCACCTTCAGATGCCTATTATAGCAGCATCCATCGGTGATGGACAGTATGCATTCCGTTGTACATTTCACATCTATACATGTTGATTTCAGTAATTATACTAATATGCTAATGTATTATGACTATAACATTACACTAAACACGACTACTACTACTACTACTACTACTACTACTACTATTCTAATGTTAACAATAATATGCTTCTTTTTGATTTTTTGAATTATCACAGTTTCCTTTACTTTACTTATTCATTTTAATCTGTATTGCATACAGCGAATTTCTAATTGGCAATTTCTTTTCATTTCTATTGTGCTTTCTTGTTAATTGTGTACTCATGCGTCCTTTCTATGTAATTGTGCGATTTTCATCACCCGTATAAGTACTATTATCATTTTTCGCTACAAACTGCTCACTTTCTCTAATAATTATCTTGATTTTTTACAGAATTCCTGGATCACATGGTCGAGCCGAAGAAGAGGGCGGAGACGCGTGGTGGGCCAAAGATTCAAATGGGTATTTGAATAGTAACACCATTCTGAAATACCAGTCTCTCACACGAGGACACGCATGGAGCGCTTGCACAAATGTTTCTACCATTTGTACAACTGGTGCTGGTCTAGGATGGAAGAGCGAGCAAAAGAGAGACTACAATCGTAATAGATATGGATATGTTTTCAAAACCATAATGAAACAAACGGCAGGCGCTGGTGGAGGAGGGGGTTTCAAAGGTGGAATCTCAGGATTGTCGAATAATCATGACATCGCTGGAGGAGGTGGAGGCTCATTCTGTGATCAGCGACTTTTGACCGATTGTAAAAAGATAGAAGGTGGAAATAGACATCAAGTTGGATATTTGTTTATGGAGAAGAGCAAATGCTTTTAGAGCTTTGATGCGAAACAATTATTTCCGAACCATACATTTCTTTCACTGTGATAAGCTTTTACAAAATTGGATAAAGAGCATTCTACATCTTTTCACTCTCAATGTCGGAAGAAAGAAATTCCGAATTAATGCCGGGTACTTTTGTAATTCCATTTTGTGGCTGCTGCAAGGGGCCAGAGTTGGTTCCCAACATTCAAAAAAGTTCAAATTTAGTTGAAATACGGCTCCAACATTGTAGATAGACAAATATTCTTTGATTACGATATCTATCTGTTCTAAAACCTACTTGAGAGCATAGCAGTGAACAAAAGGGAAGAATTAAGAACTTCTTCATGAATTGGTGAGAAGGGGTGTTTTTCGAGTAGAGTTGCAAATAAATATTATTCAGCTGTTGCCGATCAACCATTTCCGTAGGCTTATGGTGAGGGTCGTCTTGACTTGCCTGCTCTATTACTTGTACCTATTTTAGTTTCCGCGCTTCATCGCATCGTTTAACGGCTCTGTATGTTGCATCCAATATCCTTAGCCTTTGCTCAGATTACCACAAGCTACTCGAAAGTGCAAAATGTATAATTCACACATTTAACGTTACATATTCAAGTCCGATAATCGTGCCGGTGTTACGAGATTCAGTTTCCCTAGGTTTTAGTTTCCGATCGGAAAATAAAACCATGGTTTTAGCTTCCTAGTAGGAAAATAATACCAGGTTTTATTTTCCTATTAGCAAACTAGAAGCCGCAACACCAGGGGAAAACCAGTGGGAAACTAAAACACACTTAAAAATGTTGGGTTTAATTTTCCTATCGGAATATTAAACCATGGTTTTAGTTTCCGGTAGGAAACTGAGACAGAGGGAGAGAGAGAACTATAACACCGGTGTTTTTCATGTTCTGAGGAGTGCAACATCAGACATGTGAAAGCGGGCTATATTAAATTACCGAAACAACATGGTGGATAAAGAAACAATAAATTGGACATGATTCACTTCATCTATCATGCCTTTTCTGTAATTCAATTCACCCCGATTCTATATGCTTGAAATCGCACTCCTCGGTATCTGAAATACATGCACCTTGCCGATGCCGTAAGGAAAAAATAACATTAAAAATTTGCCTCTGAATTATGTACATTGCACTTTGGAGTTGCTGGTGTCGATGCTCAGTACAGGCTAGGGATCTTGGTCACAAGATACAAAGCCGTTAGTCGATGCGATGAAGCTTGGAAACAGCCGAATTATACCATGGACTCGACACTCGAGTACAACTGAGAGTCATTCATTCATTAAGAAGTTCCTTTTTCTTCCTTTCTGCTCACTGCAATATCCTCCAGTTGATTTTAGAACAGATAGATATAAGATATGTTGTCAAAGAGTGTTTATGTATCTTCAAGGTTCGGTATGTATTTCAATTAATGTTGGGATCCTACTCTGGCTCATTGCAACGGCCAGAGGAGGATGAAGTTAAAACAGTAAAAAAATGTCCAAAATTGAACGTCTCTCGTCTGACATTGACCAGTTATTTCAAGAAATAAAGCGTGTACAAAAATCACTAGTTTCTCCGAGGCATGGATATCAGAAACAATTCGAACACAATGGTTGAATTTCATGTGTATTTACATCTATGTGGTTCTACTTAAATACAGTCAAAACAGGCACGGCTTCATTATTCATACAGGGTGCGGCATAAAAAATGGGACTAAATTTTAATGTATTATAACTTTCTAATCATTCAACAGAAATTTACAAACAAGGTCACATTTGGAAGCCAATACACATCTTTATTGCCATAATCAACATTACAATGATTGCATTTGAGGATGCGAGTATAATGTACATGTACATACAAAGCAGAAGAACTCGAAAGCCAAGAAACTAGATGAAAAGAGCGACGACTGAATGGAAAAGCTAGCCTATTTGCAACCTTTCATTTACATGTAAAAGATGATCATAATGGCGAAGTCTTTCTGTTGCAGATTATCACACAACATCAATAGGGTGATAACTGGATCAACCTTTATCAATGACGCATTGTAACGGAACGCCAGAAATTTCGCATTTTTCCTGTTTTATTCCTCTCAAAGTCTCCACGTCTCATGCAATACTGAATGCTTGTAGGTACATAAAGGGATCGATGTGTCCAATGAAAATTTATATTTTTTTCATTTGAAAATCAATGCCCAGAGCATCAATGTGGCTTTCAACAAAAACAAGAATTTGGTGAGAAGTAGCTACTGTCGGGCCTATAGCTCGAAATCTTTGTTCAATTTTGTAGATGAATTATGTCACAGACAGGAAAAGACTTAGATCGAAGAATGCCTGCGTTACCTGCATACACACTGTACTGGACCCCTTAGAAAATTGCTCGAAAGACAAAGAGATGCCGCGATGAAGAGTTCAATGATCGATCATGAGCATATTGAATGTAGTCTGATGGTCAAAAGTACACTTTACATGTAAGTACGATGGCATATTTCTAAATAAAAATGCTTCGGGTTTAACTTGGAAGAGACGTGGAGACTTTCAGAGAAATAAAATAGGAAAAATACGAAATTTCTGTCGCTCCGATACAATGTGTCATTGATATTACAATGCCTACTTCAAGCTATAGGCCCGACAGTAACTACTTCTCACCAAATTCTATTTTGTGAAAAAACTTAAAATTACAAAACTTTTGTGAATTTCTACAAAACGTGTAGCTTGTAGCCGAATATACAACATCGAACCGTGGTTTTCCCTCAGTCAACTTAAAGTATTCACCATTCAAGATGTACATTGTAAGTTGACAATGTACACCTGAATCATTTATGATGAATGCTCAATAACAAAGTTCAGATAAATTTGATATAGGAGGCTTTATGAACTATAAGCCTATATCAAAAGAAATCAAATGAACAATTAAAAATGGATGATGGCTGCTTTCTAACTGATATAAAAAAGTTTGAAAGAACAGAAATGCATATGGTATGAACTTCAAACAGGAATTCCCTATTCGGGATTCATACTATGTGCTAGGATTTCGAGTGCGGGTGCATCCACCATCTTGCTTGCGCCGCTGGTTGCGTGATCTTGAAGATAATCAAACTTTTAAATAACAGTTGTAGAGGATTCCTCTTGAAATTTTTTGAAATTTCGTGAAACTGTATAATCCTTCAGAATTATAAAGAAGACAGACTACTTGTAGATTTGAAAAGAATTAGAATTCAAATGATTTGGAAAATTCACAAGATTGACAACTTTTATTTGCTACTAGTGCTAAGAAATTAACAATTTTTGCACCTAGACGCTTCATTGATCTGCCAAAAGTGTCAAAATTCAAATCCTCAAAAACAGCACTTTTCTGCTTTGGATTTAAATTTGAATCAATTCCGACGATTTTTGTTGAAAAGCTGTAAGATCCGCTAAAACCAAAGTTCAAAAAACCACCGGTCAAGTGGCTCAATTTGACGGGGTCTACACCAAGGATGTGGCACGGGAATCACCTCTTCCCCTAGGGGATATTAGTCAACCTGAGTATGAGTGAATTTCTTTCGAGGTTCTTTCGTGATTTCATTCGGGAAATAAGTGCTGTAGAATTTTTAAAAATGCATTGCATTATCAAAAACCAATCACTATATACATTTCAGAGGATAGCAATGATGCCATAAATTGGCATAGAATTTATTATTACATTAAAAGTTATTGGAACAAAGTAGTAGTTTCTGTCTGAATAAATCTGATGTAAGAATCTGTTAATAGCTACACGCGAGAAAGTAAAAAAGAATTAATAAACAATTGATAAGAGAATGCAAATTGAAATACTAAAAGACACCAATGATGCTAATTACATCAAGTCAATTAACATCAGAGACAAACATCAGAATCAAGCATGCGAAGTTAGGTAAGCAAGTGAGGATGAATGAAAAATGGAAAGAAACTTTCATGTACAAGGAAAAAGCAGGCATTTATTGGTATTAAGTTTGAACATATCAGTAGGAATCAAAGACTTAACGATCACTACGTCAATGTTAACGATCACTGCGATTCAATGTCACAGTAAAGGTTTGAAGCTGTGGCAGACCCAAACAAGTTATTTTACGTAAAATTTGTTTCTTGTATTTAAACTTTTGTAAAGCAATATGTATACAATAGGAACCTAGACCCCATTTCCCACTTTGTAAAGTGTTCTGGGTTTGGTTAGAATAATCTGTCACCTATCATTAGAGTCCTAGAATTATGTGCTATCTGATGTCAGGTAGAAATATTTCAGGAATTCATCCATGACATTGAGTAGCTTTCGTATTCATAGCATGTGGTAAACAGTTGACAATCAATTATTCTGACGAGGGTTGGGGACGTAAATAAGAATGCTTTAACATTATATTAATCATATAACTAATGCTACAAGATAGTCCTGTTCCTCTAGGTCCTGTCCTAACCCCTAAAACAAGAAAGCTCAGCGTAGACAAGTGATAAATCTTGAATAAGGATAGTTCGCTAATTCAATAATGCAAGTTCAATTTCAAGTTCGCTTATTCAATGTCTGAATTGTTATAGTCATATCATATTTATATACATATTATATATATAAAACAATTATATTCGCATATAATTCTTTTTGATTTTTAATCTATTTTCGATATATATTATAAAATATATTATTGAATGTTTATAATAAAAAAGAGTAAACCTTATCACTTGACGAAAATACAACAAAGGCTGATACGGGGGGGAGCATTTGTCATCTTAGACAGCATATTTTACACACAAAAGATTAAAAAGGATCATTTAATTGATCATACAACTTATAAAAAATTACAGAAGCATAATGTTTACCTTACGCTGAATAAAATAGAGCATCTGTGCGACAAGCAAAATAATTCATTAACTCGGAAGTTTTCGTATTTGTCACACTTTCACCCTTCTATATCATATCTGTATGGATTTCCTAAAATCCGCAAGAAAATAGGCTTCCTGAAATCTTGCAGTAGACAAATATGGGTGTATGAAATGCATAATTCCTACTATCAATTTTAGACCGATTATAAGTAGCGTTAACTCCCCTACAAGTCGCTTAAGTGAAGTGATAGACATCATTCCGTAGCCTATAGCAGTCAGCATCGCGAGTTTCTGTAGAGATTCTTTTGATCTTCTAAGTAAATTGCCAACTTCTATAAATGATGAGATTCTGGCCACTTTCGACATCCAATCGCTATACACAAGCATTACTCACGCCTTGCGTTTAGAGGCATTGGAATTTTGGTTGATCGAAAAGAGACATCTGATGAATAGATTTACAAATGATTTCATATTGAAGGGAATAGGCCTGATTTTGAATAATAATATCTTTACATTTAATGATGGGCTATGCAATCAAATTTCTTGAACGGCCATGGGGACGAAATGTGCCCCAGCTTATGTTAGCTTAGTATTGGGATATTTGGAAATCACATTGTACTAGAAAATGAAGGAAAGGTTAACAGATAGTCAATGTGAGTCGTTTAAAGGAAAATGGATACGTTACCTGGACGATTGCTTCATTATTAGAATTTGGTGACATTGAATTTTTATATCATTCTTTGAGCACATTACATAGCAAAATAAAATTTACACTGGAAGAAAACTCCACAAGTATTCATATCTTCGACGTTAAAGTATATAAGAAACATAATAGAATATAAACTGATGTTTACTATAAACCTACAGACAGCAATTTATATGTACCTTACAAGTCGTGCCATCCGAAACACATGTTCAGGAATATTCCATTCAACTTGGCTAATCGTCTGAGGAGGATAGTTTCAGAGAATGAGATGCTTAATTTAAGAAATTTGGAACTTAAAAAAATTTAAAGAAACTAGGTTATTCATTACAGTTGATGGAAGATTCAATAGTAAGAGCACTTGCAAGTACTTTGAAATCAGAGTCAATTAATAAAGTTAAAAGTGTTAAGTCAATTCGTTTTGTTCACAGGTACAACCCGAATAACCCAAAGTGTTTTATGAAAGTGATGCGGCCACAGAATTAGATTCATCTGCGCGCGAACCAGATAAACAAAATATTTAATTCTGTGGATGCGGCCCTATTTTAATATTTTACAAATGCTAAAGCCTTTAACTGTTGCACCATTCAAGCCGCTGATAGACAACCAAAATCATTGTTATCACTATAAGAAGAAATAAGAAAGAGGAACTTAAAGGTGTAACGAAATGTGACGATAAAAAGTGTAAATGCTGCCATCATATAACAGAAGGGACAGCATTCCATTTCCACGGCACTATACCTTCAACATCAAACGAAACATGAACTGTTATGTTTGTACAACAACGTGATATATGTACTTCGCTGCATGGGCTGTCAACAATATTACGTTGGACAGACTGTGGACCAACTCAAGAACACGCTGACAGTCCATAGACATGACATCAAACATCCTGCTCAAACCCCACTACCAGTCAGTAAACATATAGCTGTCTGTGCGAAGGACTATCCCGTCAAGTTCAAAGCTATGCCGCTTTTCCAGCTGTCTTAGAATACTACTAAACATAAATGAGAGAGGCCAAAGAACAATTATTTATATTTTACAATGCAATAATCTCTATGATTATTGCTTCCATATTAAAGTTTATGCTTTCCAAATAGTGAATAAATTTCAAGGAGTTCAATAAACCGTCTTTATTGCACTCCTTCATTGAAATACATTAGAAGATAGAAAGTTTTTCATCCTCTAAAATGACAAATTCTACATGGAAATCTCAAGAAATACCGCTGATATCTACAATTCCATAACAAATAGAGGTAGATATTTGACATCTTTAAAATTCTGATGGTCATAAATTCTGACGATCCTGAGAAATACAGGATTACAGGTAGTTCGCGATCTTCTTGCAGATTTTCACGTGCAGCTATATTGATAAGTTTTCAAATTGTAGGGAGCATAAGTCGTATTCCTCTGACTACTCTTATTTCAAAATTGACAAGAAGTATACACCGTATGTGAAGATCACAGCGGTTAATAAAGGAATGATGAGCCAGAGTAGTATCATATGTGGTTATGTTGTTCATTAGAGAGGTCAGTATTTGTTTTGATTCATCTTAAGCTGTTGGACCTGGGGCCTGTTTCATAAAATATATCACTGCTTTATATCAGCATTTTTATCAGTGTGGAAAATTTTTTGCGTTTCTTAAAATAAATATAAAGCAGTGATTTGAATCAGTGATTTAAAGCAGTCAAAATTAACAGCGTTTCACAAAACCAAATATTAAGCAGTGATTTATATCAGTCCCAAACTGCTTAAAATCAGTATTTTAAGCAGTCTGGAAAAGAATTGCGTTTCACAAAGAAGTATCAGTAGCGCGCGAAAATTGAAAATATGGAAATTCACTGATAGAAATGTGAAAATTTCTATCAACCTCTTGAGGTTGATAAATCTGTGAATGATCATCGAGAAAGTTATAAAAACTTAAAATATCGGAGAAATGATTGCAAATACAACTTTAAAATAGGAAAACGGCTTTTGATTTTCAATTTTACTGTCAGTAACAAACTATTTGTCAGAATGGCAAATTTGGATACTGTTTATTGAAAAATTCTTCCTTTGAAAAGTGGCGATGCTGTGACGATAAAACGTCCGGTAACAGCAAAATTATAAAGGGTTGCTTTGACGGCTTCGATTTCTTTCGTGTAATGAGGTACGGCATGTCATGAAATCATTTCAATATTAAAAGACGTTGAGGTATGGACTTTTACATGCATCGATGACAGCTAGAAAAAAAGATTCTCAAATATTCCACCATTGCCTCAGATTGACTGCTCTAATTATTATCTCAATTATTGTCAAACATAGAGTAGGTATATTAGGTAGAGTGGAAACTCCGCATTTATTAAATCCCCAATGTGTATACACTTTCGATTTTATTAAATGAACTCGAGGTGAATACAGTTGGAATTGTCTCCAAATGTGAGACATGCACATTTATGCAGTTTGAAGAAATTACCACGGAATTGACTGATTATGATAGTATAAAGCAGATGGAAATGAGATTATTTTACAGATTGTCCGTGTCATGACAGCCTCGGAGCGGCAATGTTTGTTAAATTAGCAACTCGATGACCCCATTGCTTTCCATCGCTGAACCACAAGAGAATCTTTTTAAGCGCGATCTTATCTCAAGCAGCTGGCAGAGCAAAATAACAGAATCAAAGACAATGATTTTCATTACCTTTGAAAGCTGTAAATGGGTGCACATCACTATTCAGATTCATGAAAACATGAAACATAGATAAATGAAACATGAATTTACTCAATCATAAATTCATGCCGATGAAAATTGAATCAAAAATATGAAATTTCAGCCACGACAGCACAATAAAATCTCAACTTTTTATGAAGACTTCCATTGTAATGCCGTTCATTGCATTTTCTTGATCATCAGCACAATTTCCGCTTAGTTGCAATGCTTGTTAGCGAATATTCATTCCTTTTGATATCCAACTTGTTTCATACTACTTACAACGGGGAGTCATGTCGGTAGTAATTAAATTGGCAAATATAGAGGTTTTTCAAAACTGCTCAAATAATGTTTTGGACCGCAGGAACGTAATCTCCGAAAAAAACTGAATCTTTTCATATAAAAATTTTCACTGTATACAGATACTTTTTTAAGTCGACACTACATATTTACTCTATGCTGTCAAAAATTATTTTATTTACGAAGAATTATCCGCAATTGTTTTAATCACTCAATCACACTGATATCTATCAGTGTTTTCATCAGTCCGAAATCTTTATGAAACGCTATATGTATCACTGATTAATTTAGACTGCTTAATCTTCAGTCGGAAAATTAATTTTTATGAAACGCAATTTAAAGCAGTGCTTTATATTTCACTGCTGAAAATGTCACTGATACATATCAGACTGCTTAATTTTATGAAACAGGCCCCTGGTGTTTTGGTGTTTTGTGGAAATTATTTTGTACCAGGCTTCATGACCAAAATTACAATATTGACAAATTTCAGCTTCATAGGCCTCGGAACATCCCTGCCACAACCACTCTAACGATTCAATTTGGAATTGAGTTCTCGTATATCAAGAACGGCCCCGTTCCCGCGTTGCAAACGAGTTCGATTTTGTCGCGGTGTCATAAGTGGAAGTTTAGTCCGGCAGCAAGAACGAGTTTCTGCAGGGAACGAGGCCGAAAGTGAGACTTTCACAGAATGATGTACACCCTATGCCTACTACGAATCGGCACGTCTGCCGAGTTATAGTGAGTTCCTCTTCTTGTCAGACAAGATCAAAGAAAAACACATGTAAATCCAATGAAACACAGATTGCAGTTTTTGGCTAAAATGAAATTTTGTATGTTTTCTCTGATTAAACGAAAAGTACTCAGCCCATAGTCATATTTTTTGGCATGGAATGTCTTCAGGTCATTTCCTATGATGTGCATGTGCTTTTATCATGCATCTAAACAGCGCTGTATGTGAGAATATGGTTGAATGTGGATAAAGTAGCTCAAAATGTTTGTTTGTCGACATCAAGAGGCTCGCCAAATCTAAAAGCGCTTAGCTATATAGTCAGGGGTGCATGAAAATGAAAGGAAATGACCTGAAGACATTCCATGCCAAAAAATTATGACTATGGGCTGAGTACTTTTCGTTTAATCAGAGAAAACATACAAAATTTCATTTTAGCCAAAACCTGCAATCTGCGTCCCATTGGATTTACATGTGTTTTTCTTTGGTCGAATTAGGATCCTGTGCGTCGATCAGTTAATTATCAAAGGAAACAGGTGAAGTCGATTAGGTGCATCCTTTGGCTTCAATACTGGTACAACTATGTGCTTCAATGCTCGAGGATTGGATTCCCTCATCCTTTAAAAGGCCACTTTGTTTGCAGGGGATAGAGCAAGTCCGACTTCTTATGGAGTTTCCTCTGCGAATTGCTTCGATCATCGAATGCTACAATAACCTCTGCCTGATTTTCATTCAAAAGTCTCCACGTGATAACCTACTCGTTTATTCGAAGCAAAAGAAAAGGCTTCTACAGGTTTTTCCGTTCAGTGTGAAGTTCTTGCCGGAAGACTCTTTGTCAAAATTCACACCAAACAAGCACCTGGCTTTCTCACAATCACAATCAAGCAATTCCTCGTTTGTTAAGTCACGATGCTCTATGATAAGTCCAGGTCATGGGCAGTTAGTAATACATGGCAAACGTTTAGCAAAGCAATGCATGCGCTCCAATGCATATGATTGATTTTCTCATAACCGATGTAATAAAATCCCATTGTATCCATACATGATTGTATCCGATTAAAACGCATTTTGTTCGTCAAGTGTATACGTAGCTAGCATATTTAAACAGCCCTGGGTTAGAATAGCTGAGTTTAAAACGCGATATTATGTACCATAGTAGTACCATGGATAGCATGGATAGTAGTAGCATAGTAGTACCATAGTAATATATCGGGATGAGACACTACCGATATCTACATACATTAGTAGTCCTATTTTGAAGACAGTTGATTGTTAAGTATCACGATTATACTTTGTCAAAGTGACTTTCAAATGTGTTGTCGATGGTTGTAGCACAAATTATAGAACCCAAATAGAAAACAAGATCATACTATTTCATTTCATTGTTTCCCAAAAGACGCTGAAAGATTCAGGAAAATATTGGTTGCAAAATATTCGAGAATTTGAAGAGGAAATTTGGAATCACATAATATCAAGAACATCTACACGCACAACACAACAACCACAACCGGTGAATTTGTTATTCCTTTTGCTCCCAGTTGATTCAATTATAGCAACTCCATTCTAGGAAAGTTGTCTGATATCAAGGAACTCTACTATATCGAAAAGTCAAGACAGTTAAAAATGCCACATAATTATGTTTTACAACAAAGCTTTGGCTTCAAATGGAAGATAGAACAGTTCAGCTCCTTTGACTCATTCTTTCTTACACGAATTAGCCATTCAAGCACTGGAGCCAAACAACTTCATTGACATTTTGGTACCGCTCCAAATTTTCCGTTGTTTTATTGACGTGATTAATGCAAAGACTCCAACGATAGGACTTCATAAACGAGGTGAGCATTCCGATCCTATAAAATTAATTAAGAATTGTAAACTTGATTATCTGGAACGTTTCCTTGTGTCATGCTAGAAACTTGGGTGGTCTAAAAATCTCTTAGCCTGAGTAGAGAGTCATTTTACGACATGATCCAGTCCACCAAAACCCTTTGAGTGTAATTAGTGTTTCATATCTTTTTGTGGTTCTAAGTATGTCCTCCTCGGACAAATTCACTCGAATGCCGTTTCAGCTGGTATCGACAGTCTTCATGTGGAAAAAGTTTGATATCTGTAAAGGATGTAACTGATGCAGAAAGAGCAAAATGATTTCCTTTCTAAGCATTCTGAAGTGTCCCAAAGATTTGAACGCTGCTGCTGATCGCTCAGAATCAATTAATTTGGATTTTCTCGAGATTATTTTCAATCATGCCTGAACCCACTAACTCGGACTTAAGAAGAAAGGCATTATATGTAAAGCTTAGACGGATTTATAGTCAGAAAAGTCATCATCAAAAATTGTAGGCCTTCGTGCTATTTGATTCAAATCAAGTGAGAAGAGACCTCATCCGACACTGTTTCAACTTAGATGAACAGGATTATTTGCTGTATTTTCTCGCGATGGTTTGATTGTACCAACAAATTGTGTGATGGACATGACACAAAAGCCTGGAATTTATTGAAAATCCGCATAAAGGAAGCCCAAAAAATCCTATCCACAAGAACCAATACAAAGTTTTTGAAAAACTTCTTTGCATTTTTTGGCAAGAACTTTCATCGCGATGATTTGAAATTGGACATTAATTTCAATTTTCTTTACTGAAATGATTCGTCAATTGTTGTATGAAAAATTACATATCAGTATGGAAATTTGGATGGATAGGCTATCCGTCCAAGTCTGTATTCGAAAACTGCAGAAGTCGTCGAGCAAATTCTCATGCATTTTTCTAGAAATAAGCGATCGATTTGTACAAAGTTGTTTGTTAAGAACGATTGATATGGATGGCTCCGAAAATTGTACAACTTCAGTCAGTTGCCTAATGCACAATCTATCATCCATCAAAACCATGAGTAAAGCTCGTGGAATGACATAAAGAAACATTCATGCAGCACTAGTTGTGCGAGTAGATGTTCTTGATATTATGTGATTCCAAATTTCCTCTTCAAATTCTCGAATATTTTGCTGCCAATATTTTCCTGAATCTTTCAGCGTCTTTTGGGAAACAATGAAATGAAATAGTATGATCTTGTTTTCTATTTGGGTCCTATAATTTGTGCTACAACCATCGACAACACATTTGAAAGTCACTTTGACAAAGTATAATCGTGATACTTAACAATCAACTGTCTTCAAAATAGGACTACTAATGTATGTAGATATCGGTAGTGTCTCATCCCGATATACTATACTATTTAGAAATCCATAGTAGTACTGACAAAAATCCGCAAGAAGATCGCGAACAATCTGTATAATAGTTACTTATGCAACTCGTGCGAAGATATCCATCTTAATTGCATTATCCTCGATCAACAAGCTATGCCCTTGTCCTTCGGGCTCGTGCATAAACATGTTGATCTCGAAAAATACAATAAAGATGCATACTTTGCACTTGTTGCGTAATAGTTATTTACGTGGAAGAGATGGAAGAGGACAAAGGTGATCAAGTGCAACAGATCGGTCGAGATGAAGGAGAAAAACTTGGCTTTCCCTTTCACTTGCATTTCTCTTCTTTCTAGGTGAGAAACTTTCATATTTGCGCAACTGAATTGATCTCTCATGGTAAAAACTGATTTTCCCTTGTTCCATAAGGCAATTTAAATCGCTACAACTACACCATAATGCAACGGCTCTGAAGCCGTCCTTACATTATCATGCAGCAATTTCGGCATAGTATTTTATAGAATGACTTCACAAATGCATGAAGTATAATAAACATTTGACATGACTATAAGACATCGCAGAAGGCAAGAGGACCATTGTTTTACTAGATGCAAAATATCAAATTCTCTCCCAAACTATTTGTATTACCGAGAAATATAATACAGCAATGTAAACGGCACGTTTTTAACACTAGAACCGCCAAGAATTTTACATACCTTTAACCGCCAAATGCAGTCAAAATGACTGCAACATAAAAGATAATGAATAGAACCCTGTAATATTATGACCTAATATTTCTACCGTTATTTATATTTGGCTCATTCCGGTATTTATAATTGGAACATATTCTTTATAAATAAACAAATATAAAGTGGTTATACATAATATATGTGTTATGCACTGTTTTGCTTTTATTTTTCATTAAAAATTAAAATTTTTTAAATAGAATGCGAAAAAAAAAATCACTTATTATTGGATAGTTGACTTTTAGTTTTGCAAGTAAGTTATTTTTGTCTAATTAGCATTTATTTTTATTTTATTAATTTTATTTTCATTATTTATTATTTATTATATTTATAAAGAATAAATAATTAAAAAAAAGGCAAAAAAAAAAAAAAAGTAAATTTGTACTGTAACTGGTTTTTTTACAGTAGTAACGCAAAACTGTCATGGTTTCCAAAAATCATTTGGCACGGCTGACTTTTCCTTTTAGTTTACGGCTCTTCTAGCTGGAGATTCTGGAAATGGCAAGCAAAATTCTTCTCAATGCTGAAAAAAACAAAAACTAATTCCTCTCCCAAGAAAAGAAGATAATCATTATTCTTTGAGATTGAGCAGAATTAAGCAATTCAATATATATAGGGCAAATTCAGGCATTTAAATTTACGCGTCTGCAAAATGTAAAATACAGTGGCGTGCCAACAAATTGATACGTGTGTTGGCATAGACATTCAACATGAATTTGTGTTTTGTTGACGTGTTTGTTGGTGATGGGAAGAAAATTTTTCGTATTCGGGCCAATTTTTCCATTTTCCCATGATTTACAGAAGAACTCGCATCGACGGATTTTCGCATTTTTGATTTTTGGGAATTTATTTAAACATTTTCAAATTTTGTTTCTTGTTAGAGAACTGGAGAGATTCGTTTCTTTTTTCTTATCCATTCAATAGTAATCCGTAAACGTAATCGTTTTTCGGTATTCTTTGAACCAACCACGCCGGTATTTTTTTCTTTCTATTCTATCCAGGTCAAAGATCAAGGTAAAGAGTCATTGTCACTGTTGTAAATTTTCAATAATTTGTACGTACGGTTTTTTGACAATACAAAACAATTCTCGTATTATTTGTAAAATTGCTTGGGTGACACTCGATTCCTATTCCAAAATCGTTCTTGTGTCAGGACATTTGTTTGTGTGGTCACGGACAATGACACAATTGTAGATTGTTTTTATCCGTTTATTCGTATTTATTTTTTAAATAATTTGTCCGCATTTCGATGGATTAATTCATCATAAATCGTGAGGGCCAATTTATGTTCAATCAGTAAAGGGGGGGGGGGGGGGTGGGGGGGGGGCTCATGTCAATCATACGTTTCCAAATATCACTATAATATCAAATAATTCGGGGATAAAAGAGAACTTCAAGAAGAAGTTTCTCATCAAAATAATCTCAATAAAAGCGTTCCGAAAGCGGTGCGAGGGTACTTATTACGTGAACCGTTGGAATACGATCCATAATAACTTCCATTTATCAAGATTGAGGCTGACGTGAGGACGTCGAACACCAATAATATACATAATCCAGATTACTCTTCAGAGCTCTTGGAGATAAGGAAGGAATTTTGTCGATTGGCTTTGTCGATTGTTCATTATTGTACCTTGCAAAATAATGATAATCAAATAAGTTATGAAAATGAAAAATAAGAGGATCGGGGAAAATTCTGAGCTGAAGAGGATAGATCGTTTGCAGCGATAAGAAAAAGATGTTTAGCTGTGAAGATAGAGTCGAAGAGATCGGGTCCTCGTCGCTCACGATTTTGTTTCTTTTTTATTTACTCTTTTATCTTACCCCAGATATGGTGGTAATCGGGTTCTTGTGTGTCGTCAGTCCGTCTTATGCCAGTCGTGATCCGTTCAATCGTCACATCTCTCCATTCTTCATCATCAATAACTTTTCACTGAATTTTCACTCTCGATTATAAATTCGTCCATGGTCACCTCTCGATCATCCCTTCATCCATTCAATATGCGTTATCATCTGTAAAGCAGTTGCGCGCAGATATTCGTCTCGACGTCGTGCTGCCATCGTACGACTTCTCCTACTTCCTTCTGATATAGTCAACTTTTAAATTGAGCGATGAATGAAGAAAAAAACACACTTGATGATCGATATGGAAATCCATGACTTGACTGTTGATGAATGTGATGAATGATTCACGTTTTTTATTGTTAAAAAATCTTAAGCTAAGCTGAAAGTTGACTATACTTACTTACGATTTTGCAGTCAAAATCTGCTGCAATGGCGCTTAATATTAATATGTAATTGTCGTGTAACCATAGATATATTATTACTTACTCATCTAACTTAATATCATTCCTTGATGGCTATGCAATAAATCATATAGCTTCCTTGATTATCACTAATTCAGTTAAGGCTCTGGCTGTATTCAAAAATTGATTGCAGTCAATTTGACTGCAATGGCGGTTCTTTAAAGCTATACTTGTAATCTTGGAGATAGTAATTTCAACATGGAAGATGTTGTTTCAAAAAACATGTTTTAAATAAAAATGTCGTTAGGCTGCTATTTCTGTTCCTTTGACAATACAGTGATTAATTTGATTCTGAAAAATTGGTCTTATTTCGTAAAATACAACATAAAAGTGCCCATTTTTTATTAGGTATTGAGCATTGCTGCATAAATTACAAATACATACATGAATTGAAATTAGTGACAATCCAAAAGGACACTTATGAAAGCTGGTAACATGTTATCATAGACAATCATTATTTATTAGTTTACAAAAGTAATTTGAAATTGAAAAAATAATTGAATGTCATTAATTCGGAATTTCTGGAAACGATAAAACCATGTTTTATAAGCACGCTATGTTTCTTTCATCCCTAATCTGAGATAATGAAACTTCTCAGGAATAGTGTCAGAACACTGATAGATGTGATAATTGTTCAAGTGCTTGTATTGTCCGACTACTAACCAGGGATGCGAAGTCGGAGTCCCGGAGTCCTATCATTTTTGCTGGAGTCGGAGTCCTATCAAATGATAGGACTCCGCACTCCGGCCCATAACTAGACCCGAAATATAATGCAAACAAATTGTATATTCTCGTGCATATAGCTGTCATTGTCTTGATATCAACTTTCTCCGTCAAGCAAAAGTACAGAGACACTGCTGCATGCAAAGCTTGGGATAGTTGAGAGAATGAACCGTGATAGTGAAAAAGGATTGTCGTTTCACTCGGTGATTTAATAGAGAAGACAAGCCTTCCTAGCCTCGATCACACATACGCACCAAAGGTCACATCGGAGACTAAAGTAAAATATTAGTTTCCTTGAGAACACTAGCGTCGGTCGTGTATGATGGCTCCTCCAAAACGCATATTAAAATCGAAGGTGTACTCATATTTTTTGAAAAAAGATGGGGATTTTCCTGCCTGGTAGAGACTGGAGAAAAACCGTGGGAAGCACACATCAAGGAGATGGGAGGAGCCGAGTCGTATGCATCCAACTGAAAGCGACATCTGATGAACTTTCATTGAAAATGATTGATAATTAATACAGCAATGATCCCTAAAAATAGGTTCAGGTAAGCCTATAAAGATCTGTGACGTAGGTTACCAGTTAATTTTTCAAAAAACCAGGCTTTATATATTGGCCACCCGGAGTCGGAGTCGGAGTCCTATCAAAATGACAGGACTCCGCATCCCTGCTACTAACAGTACCCGAACGTTCCCATGCAAACACTTCGGCTCAGAATTGCTAGTTTTTTCTCCTTTCTTTCAGTGATCTTAGTGTTCCTCATTAACCAACAGCTTTTAAGCGATTGGATATACGAGGACAGTAATGATGACTGAACATTTTTACAGTGCTGGTTGAGTTGATGGAAAAGCTATTTTCCGGTGATTTACGACTTATCTCTTTCTCCCCAGCCAATCATGGAAATAATTACTCTATTCACGCATTAGAAGTCATATATATTGGGACAAGTTTATGTGTTCCATCATTTCGTGTTCAAAAATTTTGTTCTCAACAACATGACCTCTCGAAAAATTCTTATTGTGGCTGATGAAAGCAAGAATTCTTCTTGAAAAACTTTCTTCTCGGAAAACTGCTGTAAACAACAGGATGATGTGGTGAATATTTTCCACTGCGTTGAAGCACCAACTTTTCCACCAACGATAGATTATTCGCAATCAGAGCTTCTGAAATATCAACAGTTGCTTTAGGACGGGATGAAAAAAGCTCAAGAGCTTAAGGCAACTTACAGACGTCTTTCTGAAGGTCTCAAAAATGTTAAGTTTCTTTGTGGCACTGGCAAATCTGGAGAAGCAATAGTGGAGAAAGTAGGAGAGTGAAATGTCGTCCTATTGTCATGGGAAGCCTAGGCATCACCACAGTTCGTCGCACGTTCCTTGGAAGTGTCAGTGACTACGTTTTGCATCATGTTAAAATTTCAGTCGTTGTTGTTCCGAATTTGAATTGAAGATGTGATCATTATGTTCAGATTGCAGTGAGGATGTATACTTCAGTCTCCACAGAATATATTCTATTGCAATTCATATTCTTATTCTGGTTTTGTTTGTAGATAGATAAAAACGGAAGAAAAGAGTAGCCACATTTGAAGAAATGGAAAATAGGTTAGAGAGAGTAAAAAGCCTGAGTCGTACTCAGGTTTACAGTTTTTTTAGGAATCTACATTATTCGGAATCGGAAAACTACCAAATTCAGCAAAGTTTAGCATCTTGAATCTATAAACTTTTGAGATAAATAATTTTCACAAAAGACATCTTACTTAAAGCTCAAAATTCATATGTGGGTTATAATTCAGTCTGATAACATACTCTTATATAAAAAATGATTCATATGCAAACAATGAATTTGCATCTTCAGGACATATTACATGCATTTTGAAACAGATTGCATAGAATGTGAAATGGATAGCAAATATTTCGTAATAATGATATCTGCGGAAATTACTTTCAATTGATCTTCTACATAACCGATGCTGCCTATTGTTGTCTAGTCGATCTAATTAAAAATTTAACATTCTCTACGTTAACCAAGTGCACCTTGACGATGAAGTGATGTGTTTCAGAGAGAGAGAATCTCCGAGCCGAAGGTGAGGATATTTCTGTGTAACTACGAGTAGACAGCTAGGAGACTGATATGTGAACCACGGCACTGTAGCTATGCAGAGCTGATCATAAAAACCGACCATCTTAATTTAGCTGAAATTCAATCGATTATCACGTCTACCAATCATGTCGCATATCAAAGTGCTATACATCATTCGAGAGCTTCCATTCTCAGCTTTAAAATAAACTATGATAGACATTTGCATCCGTTATTGTATTTTCTGAGCAGTGCTCAAAATGTGGAAACATGTGAGTATGATAAATATTCTGGCACGGGGAGAACGAGCATTTTCTGAGCTCTCTTTTGATGGTCATCAAGATCGGTCAGATAGGAAAAATTAATGATATTGTGAGGTTATCACAGAATGATGACTCTCTTGACTGAAAATGTTATGTTATCAATTTTTCATCAAAAATGTTCATCCCCATCATCAAAATCATTGGCAACCTCAGAATCCTTTCGATGTTAGGAGTGCGAATATACAAGCTTATTCAAATAAGTTAAGTAGTTATTTTTCAAACTTCTCCAACATTTTTTCTTATTACCGCTAAAGTACACAAGCATACAGGGTAAACAATCTGCAGTCTCTGTGAGACATGACTTTGCTAATTGTTTTGTTTTGAACCTTCGTTCATCTAACATGGTGCTTGTGTAGTTTAGCGGTAATAAGAAAAAATGTTAAAGAAGTTTGAAAAAGAACTACTTAACTTACTTGAATATAACTTACATATTTGCACTCCTTACATCGCAAAGATTTTAATAAAGAAGTCATTTTATATTTTTTTAGGTGACATTTTTCTTATCTATCAGAATATCTCACCAGATGAATTTCTTCATATTACTAACTCTTTGAATCCTTTTATCCAGTTTACATTAGAATTACCCAATAATAACTGCTTACCATTTTTAGACTTGACTGCCAACTTTTGTCCAGTAAAGAAAGCGTTTTCGACTTCTTTATTTTCCAAGATATGTCATTCAGGACACATTTTACCTTGGTCTTCACATGTACCAATGTCAATGAAAAGGAATCTTGATCATTCATTAAGCAACACGTTTTCTTTCTCTTTGGAAATGGCTTTCAATTATCCAATTGATAATACAGCGAGCTTTTATTGTTATTGCTTTTCCTGTATGAGATGAATGCCGATATTTCAAGCGTCTTCATAATTTCAAATACTACAACACTAATTTCATGAATAAGTCGTAGTGGATCAGGGACAGCAATCTAAATTCAGATATTACGTACGTGCATGCATAGAGAAATCTTTGAAAATTGCACCAACAATGTCAATACTGGTGCCGTCAATCCGCCAATGTCAATCCACTGTCAGTAAAAATATTAGCTTCTACACAGATTCGTAACAATAGCCTCTTTGTATATTATGGTGTCGAAGCATAGGACGGAAGACTTTTTCCGCAGTGCACCAATAAAGCAATGTTGCTACTTGCAAATTTTTTCTTCTACCTTTTTTATTCGTTTTGCAGTCTAGACATCTTAATGCCTTCAGAACGTACTATAGGCCTACCTATAGATATTTCAAATTTGTAGCGCACTGCATCAGTGATATCTGTTTGGCTCATATATCAATTTGTCAAGGGTTGTAAAAGAAATATGTCCATTTTTTGTTATCTTTCGTTGTTCGAATATCAGAAATCGGAGCACATTTGGCATTATCATACAGTCATGCTCAAAATTCTGTAGGTATTCGCAAAGTAATGGCATGTCTTTGTAAACACAATACGAACATAATTGCATATTGTTTAACCTGATATACTCCGCAACTCTACCTGCCATTATTTATGAAAATGTATTATCTGATGTAGCATGAAATATTCAAAACTTACTGGGGGGGTCGCCAGTCACATTATAATGAGAAATAATTTAAAGCGAGGAAAATTGACCGAATTTTTTAATTTAAGCGAGTTTTCAATATTTACGACAACAAACTAGTTGAATGTACTGTATAGTTACCTAAAAGAAAATGAAGAGATTGACAAGATTAATTTTTGCATGGAACACAAATAAAACATAGACACATTGCATACGGAATGCGAAAGCTTTTTCTTCAAGAGCAACCATTCCAATGTGTCTGAGACATGGCATGCTTCAGCTCTAAATAGCTCCATATGTGATAATATAGATGGACGGCCTGCGATGCCCAAAAATTGAAATAATTAGGGAAGTAAGCAAAAATTTCTTACTACACTTATGCGTCCTACTAAAAATTCCCGCTACTATTAAAAATGTATAAGTAGAATCTGCATAACATTTGACTTTGCAATACTCTATTCGATGTCTGTGGTACAATTAAAAGATGACTATGATGTGATTCGTAGACTTGTATTCATGCGACACTGAACTCATAATGATGATCGATGCGTTTCGTTGAATGTCATGGATAAAGAATAGGAAATAATAATGTATATATTAACCAAATGAAAATCAAAAATTTCAAGCATCAAGATAGCATGAAGGTCATGAAGATACAGCAGAAATAATATCAGTTAAGTCATTGATAATTCGTTGACCTTCCAATGATCCAAATCCAACGATTAGTGAGGAACAATTTGAAAATGCGCTAGAACTAACAGTGAAAAGGGTGGGTTGGCCAGTTTAGCTTTTAAAAAACCCCAGCAATAATGCGACTGGGTGGCCGAATCATTCACTCCCTGCATGGATTGGGGGTCATAAAATGATCAATGTCTTCAATGAGAATAGGAATGCTTTGTGAATCTGGCTCTTCATCTCTGTGTACATGTATATCGTTGTACTGTCATCGCTGTGTGTATTTTATATTGTAGATTTGCATTTTCTAGTGTCTGTCTTTAATAAACGCAAATTAATTATTCTCACATCGAATGTTTTCTATCTGAGGACATGGTTAGACTAAATCACAACCTCAAACAGCATTTTGGAGAAATTGCACTTATGTACTGTACCTCTCTGTATCCTACATGTAGTTTGCGCAATCTTGTGATCCATTTTTGGCAAAAGAGAGAAGTTTGAACTGATAAACTTCTTTGCTTTATATACGAGTAATCATTTTGAAAGAAAAACGCTCTGTTTAATTTGATATATAGACCTCTTAGCATATGTATTCGAAAAATTAATATTTTGCTTAATTTTTTGATAATGTTGATAGGTCTCATTACCTATAGCTTGCATCTTACTAAAGGCCTAATGCATATTTTCATTTGTTCACCTGTGACTGACTATTTTGCACTCTTCCTATCTTATTAATCTTTTTACAAAACCAGAATAAAAATTGCAATGGAATATATTCTATGAAGACTAAGGTACATCCTTACTTGAGTCTGAATATAATGGTCACATTAACTGATGAGCTGGAATTCAAAATTATTCACTTTCTTTTTCACTACCGTCGAAAAACTAGTCTTCAAATCGAAGGCGGAACAATGGTGACTGGAATTCCAGCATGATGTAAAACGTAATCACTGACACTTCCAATGAATGTGCGGCGAAGTGCGCCCAAACCTCGACTGCCCATAACAATATGGCTGACTTTCGACTTTTCTGCTTCTCGAACTATTGTTTCGCCAGGCTTGCCACTTTCAGCCAGGAATTTGTTTTTCTTGATGCCAGCATCATGACAACGGCCATTGTACGCGGTCTCAAGTTCTTGGACAGCTTTTATTCTGCCTTGCAAAATTCGTTGCCATTCCTGAGTAGGAACCTGCAAAGGTTCCTCAAGAGAAATTGTTGGCAAATTCGGTACCTCAGCGCAGTGAAGAAGAATCACGTTGTCATCAGGTTTAAAACAGTTACTGACGAACCAGTTAAATGCACGTTCAGAATGATTACTTCCATCAACCGCAATAAGAATTGAACGACCTGACATGTTCTTTTGATCGGGAAAACAACGACTTAGCTCGGAATTAGGGAGTAAATGAATTTGTCCCGATATATGAGACTCTGTTTAAATGCATGAATGAAGCAAAGATTGTCGTGATTGGCTGTCGAGAGAGACACGTTGTAGGGAGAGAGAGTGGGATCACCAGCAGAAATAACTTTCCCATCGTCATCGACCCAACCAGCATAAAAATTTGCATTATCCTCATTATCCAAGCGTTTACAAATTAAAGAACTATTGTTAACACTGAAAAGAGACAACTTCACAATTCAGCCGAAGTACTTAAATGTTTCCACTCATACAGGATTACAGTCCATCGTGCGATTGGAATGATATGTTTCCGTTAATTGTCAAACTGTCATAGAGAAAAATTTAATCTATAAACTGAACTCAGTTAGCTGACTCGCTACTCCTGAAATGTACAACTAATAATTGCTGTATGTGCATCTCCAGAAATGCAAAAAACTATATTGAAGGTTAATCGATTTTCTTTAATTGCATTCAAAAATGTCTTCAATTGCGTCAATGCAATTCAAAAATATTATCGTGAACTTAATTGATAAAGTCGACAGGAAATTGAAACTGTCCAGTCACTTCGCCATCCGAAAGCATGAACGCGGCCGAACACGCTGTCACCATGTTCCCTCACTAAGTGACAATGATTGATTTAGAAATCGGTTGCAGTGCATTTGAACGAGGCAATTTTTCAGTTCACTCAATTCTTCGTTCATTTGAATTTTGCGCTCAACCGTTCAGTTCATCGATCAGTTCACAGAAATAAAGTCAGGTCGCTCAGTTCTTTTCCGTTCACTATGCAAAGCTGTAATGGTGATGTACATGTCGAATTTTACATAGATAGGTATTTGCTCCTCATATCGACCGCAAAAGTATGAAAGAAACGCTTTACATTCATTGTCTATTTTTTTATTATATATACGTCCTTATTTAGTTCAGTTCAAAACTTCTTTTGCCTCTGTGTGGCTGTTCATATTTGTATTTGTAAAATATTGCGTGAAATAGACATCTCAGAGATATTTAATTTATATATTTAAAATCGGGCAGTGCGCGGTGCACCAGTTCTTCTGTTTGAACCGCTTCTCTGCACGGTGCACTGAAATGTGAAAATTTTGATTAAATTCATACTTTGCTGCATAGTTTCAAATATAATTAATTCTTTTACCTTAGACACAGCAAGTTGGAGAGGAAAATATTTTAAGCATTAGAATTAAATCAACTAATAGTGCATTATTCAATTCTGTTTATCAATCTAATTAAAACTTTATATTTCTACATCATGAAAATTGAATCTTTCGAAAATCACGGTTGC
Organism: Prostheceraeus crozeri; assembly: GCA_907163375.1. Lineage (NCBI taxonomy): Eukaryota > Metazoa > Platyhelminthes > Polycladida > Euryleptidae > Prostheceraeus > Prostheceraeus crozeri. The sequence continues at coordinate 1,653,766 of CAJQUW010006363.1, read as the reverse complement.
ATCATAAAATAATCGAGGGTTAGAAAAAATGTGAAAAAATGAAGAATGTCAGATTATTCAAGTTTATAACAGATCGTTTTAGGCCATGAAATGTAATTCCCGCGACCTCAGAATTTCAGAATCTCATAGTGAATACTGCGTATACCCTGAGGCTGCTGCTACTCCTCTTCCTAAGACATTGACATTCCTGTGGCCAGCGATCCATCAGAAAGATTGTTTTGGCACCCGGAAACATTGCCGTATCAAGCAATGACTGCTTGAAGTCGAGTGATGTCGAAATGTTGACCTTGTAGATAGTAATTTGTATAGCGGAGCTTCGAATCTTAATAGAATTGCTTCGAATCTTCGAATTCATTTCCTGATGTTCTCAGATATTTTGAAAGAAAGAATCAAAAGTAGACTCTTCCTTTGTATGCATATGCTTTTAAAGGAATCAATTCAGTGGCGAATCCTGCGTTCACACAATAGGCATGCGCCGTCTAAATATGCATGCACATAAACCAACATGCATAACATAAACCATAGACCCTATGATACTTTCATTTAAATGCCCCATACTTGACTATTTTCATCATGTTGGTCATCAATATAGGCTTATACTTCTCCACACTGAGTTTTTTCATCATAGTTTATGATGCCAATATTATCATCAATAATATTACATAATATTATTAGTACGATGAAACTAAACTCGGGTTAATGAACAAAATTAATATCTTTACAATTAATTCATATAATAGCCTATACACTGTACACTACACATGCGCATAAACGGTATATGTAAATGAATAAAAACCATATTCACAACTCAAAATGATTACATTCTAAAACAGAAGACAATTTCAAGACTAGCACGACCGTTTTTTTCAAATATTATTCACAATTTCAAAAGATTGTCACTTCTCTAACGATATAAAAAATCAACCCTCCTGCTTTTCTTTACAAAGTTCTCAATTACATTATCGAAAAAGGCAGGCTTCTTTTCAAGCAAAAATAACAAGCTTTTCTCTATAGCCACTAAACTCAAAGAAGAAGGTCTGTTTTGTTTCTGTATGGATTCGTTTTAAAGCCGAGAAAGATCGCTCCGCACTTGCACTTGAAGACGGGATGGAAACGACCAATTTCGCTAATTTGAACAGTTCAGGCATACCAAGGTACAATTTCTGATCATGCATGCTTTTCAGAATGTGAACCACTGACTTTTGATCGAAGTCAGACATGCAATAAATTGCAATAAACTAATTTTTCAGACGAATTACATCGAAGAATCGGCCATAATGCTTATCTAGCGATTTCAATGCCGTTTCTGGAAATTGCTTATTGTGCTTTGAAAAGAAACTAGAATTAAGTAAACTAAAGAATTCCAATTCAGAAATCGTTTTGAACCTGTTTGTCAGCTGTGTCAGAATATTATCCGTTATTTCCTGAAAAAGATGTTTGTAAAGATCCGGTGTTTCAGTTCTACGCATTTCGAAAGACGCATCAGTAAGGACAAAGGATTCTTGAAAAATAAGTTCGAAATCACTCTCTTTAATTTTTTTGACATTTTCTATCAATTCCTGGATCTCTTTTGTCCACAATACAAGATATCCATAGCTACCTTTCGATTGCAAAATTTCAAATAATGTATCTGTCAGTGAAAAAATACGAGAAAATACGGTTATCAAAAAGCGAATCTGGAACTTATCAAGAAAAGCAATATATCCAAGACATCTGTCAATGCAATCATCTTCCCAGTTTTGGGAATTTTACAATACATGCTGAAAAAATGCCCTCAAATTTTCATAATTTTCCATAAGTGTTTACCAGTCTTGAGGGAAGTTCCATCTAGTAGGAGCAACTCGAGGCAATCTTTTTTGAACAAAATCTTGAAGAGCGTCAGTCCTTAAAGGCGATCGAGAAAAGAAGGAAGCCATCGAAGACAGGGTTTGGAAAAATAATGTACATTTAGGGAGCAATTTGGCTGATTGTTGAAGTGTCAAATTCAGTTGATGGCCGTAACAATGAACAAATATTGCACTTGGTTCAACATTTCTGACCTTTTTATTTAATCCGTTTTGGTGTCCAGCCATCACGGCAGCACCATCATAGGTTTGGGCAACAAGTTTACTTTCCATGTGAAAGTTCATCAACAATTGCTTCACATGTTGTAGTAGTCCATCAGATGACCGATCAGAATTAACTCATATCAGTGAAATGAAGAAATCTTTCTTGAACTTCACAATTCTCATCAACGTATCGTACAACAGTTGAGAGCTGAGACTTATTAACTGTATCGGATGTCTCATCTAGAATGAGTGACACAAATTCTGAGTTTTTAAAATCTTGTTTGATGTGATCAGTTAATAACGAACTGATCGCCTTGATCAAATCATTCTGAATAGCCGACGAAGTCCCTCTAAAAATGGTTGACTCGTTCAAGTGGGTTGCTAATGTTGCATCGTAATGACTTATCAAATCGAGAGTCTCTAAATAATTACCCTTATTGGCCAAAGTTTTTGCTTCATCATGGCCTCGGAAAGGAAGCTCACGCTTGGCGATAGAGCAGACGACATCAATAAGGCGGGTCAATATTTCGTGATTTTTTTTAACTGTTTCATTATGTATCATGTCATTGATACGCCTCTGTTGATCAAGTTGGTGATCGATTCTATAGTTTTTCCCTAAGCTGTTTAATTGAAGAAAGCACTTGATTTGATTAAGTGATTTTTCATGGCGTGTTAGAGAAATGGACAGCGTATTGAGATTGTCAAACCCAGGTTTAGACCATGTGTTGTGATCGCCTGAAAACAACAGGCATGGCCAACAAAATAATTTGTTCAGCTCACTCGAACCAGTCAACCAAAATGTATTATCATATTGGGAAGAATGAAAATGCCTTAAAAATTCTTTATTTTTGTCCCTGTGAATGCGCGTGAGGTTTGGAAGTTACGGCTTCGGTCTTCCATTCGAAATGATGTCATTTTTCTCGGCTACATCTCTCCTACTAAACAGAGTCTGAATCAAAGACGCATTTTGATCTTCAGCCATTTTAGTTTTGGGAGTCGGCGTACACAAGTAACTGTTCACACAAACTTAATTAAGCGACGAAGGAATGGCAGTAAATGTTTATTTCTCACACCCTCTGAAGAGAGAAAGCATGCGCACGAGACATGTCATCACTCGGTTTCTAAGCAGGCCATGCGATCAAGTTGGAGCTACAATGTCGTCATTCCCATGGCGCCTTGTGATTGGTCATCAGCTCACGTGTGCGAGGGAATTCATTACTGATGTCAGGCAACGTGCGTTGATGGCATTGATCCATATTCAGATCATGTCAGCTCCTAGTCAGCTCTCTCGATGAGCGCATGCCGGGAAGATGCCTTCTGTGGGCAGAGATCTGTGGGCAGCGATGCAAGTATTACAGGGAACGATGCGATTCTATTTTCAGTAACAGATTTCTACAGTGCAAACGGCAGCAGCGGCAGTGTAATAGCTAATTGTCCGCATGCTCTCATAGACAGAGCTGACAAGGTCTGATTTGCTACAGTCTGATCTTGAATCGCATTAATTAACTCAGCGTTAAAAGTGCTTCTAAAGCCACAAATGGTGAGCATGCGCCGCATGCCTAGCATGCCCGGAGCATTCGCCACTGAATCAATTGAAGACCCGATGTTTCGTCCGCCACTTAGTAGTTTAGTAATTGTAATTTTATGCAATATTTTGTTGCATTTTTGTGTAATCTCCGCTTTCATCCAGTTTTAAAAGAATTCCATTAGAGCATCGTAGAGACATGCGGGTGAAGCACGAGACTCAATTGCAAGTATTGGAAAGATAATTTTTGAGACGACCTTTATAAGTCTATTGTCAGTAGGAGGACACTCCATATTTGATGGAAATAACAGAAAGTAAAAACACTTTATCGCAAGCGCTTTCGACCGACACCGCCAGTCATTATCAAGCGACTGTTCGTTTATTGTTGGATCAATCAGATATAAACAGTTATGATAGGGAACATTCTAGACCAGATTCATTTACATTAAGACACATTACGAAATCCTAAACTAACAACAAAAATACGCCAATGAGCATGTTACTCCTAAAATTCTGTAAGTAATGCACATCAAGGTAAAGACGTTAGCTAAAGAATAGAGTCATAAAAAGACCCCAGATCTATCTTGGTTCGGTTGTTGGAACGGAAATGTTTAGTCCAAAGAGATTCCTTCACTATTCTCCTCTTCCAGGAGCGTTCCCTGTCCACCACAGTCAAGGAATCAATGTCGATCCTATGACCACTGTCCATCACATGTTTTGCTAGCTCGGATCGGTCGACGTCAAGCTCACGTATCATCCGCAAGTGTTCGGATTCTCTCTTGTCGATAGGCCTGGAAGATTCACCGACGTAGGAAAATCCACAATCGCGGTGTCCACACTCAATGCGATACACCGAGCCCAAACACAGGGAAGGAGAAGGTCGCTTGCGGATAAGGAGGCTACTGAGAGTCGAGGCAGGCTTGAGGGCGATGTTAATACCGAAACCAATCAACTTAGACTTGATGGCGTTACTGATCCCCGGAATAAAAGGAATGGAACCAGAAACGTTTGTTGGCTCATCACGTCTAGCTCGACCTATCGTCAAGGAAGAAAGGATCCCGTTCACCTCCGATTCTCGATACCCATTCGAGGCCAGGGCACTTTTGACATTGACCAACTCTCCATCAAGTGTGGAATCCGAACAAACACGAGCAGCACGTAGACCCAAAGACCTGATTACTCCTGGGAAAACAGATCTTGGATGGCATGAAGAACGGTGGAGATATAGGTTGGAATGTGTGGCTTTCCTTTAAACAGAGAAAATAGGTCGTTCACCATTTCGACTTACGAGAACATCTAAGAACGGAATTTTACCATCTTCCTCAATCTCCATTGTGAAATTAATAGAATCCTCTTGATCATTCAGGAACTCAAGGAAAGCAGGAAGTTGAATAACAGGATGTGTCCAACACGCGAAAACATCATCAACGTATCTGTACCAAATGAAAGGTGTGGCAATATCCAGTTCCGACGCTAAAGAAAACGTCTTGAATTCATAAAAATTCATGAAAATATTAGCAGACGCCGGTCCGAGGCTGCTTCCCATACTGACTCCGTCCGTTTGTATAAAGAAACGGTTGTCAAACTCAAAGTAACAGTTCCGCAACAGGAACTCCGTCAACCAAAGAAGTTCATCAACGGTGAACACACATTCGTTCGGGAAGTCATCATTCCTTTCAATATACCATTTGAGCGCATCCAGGACACCATCAATTGGGACATTAGTAAAAAGCGACTCAACGTCGAAACTCACAAATACACTAGAGTTGACAACTGGATAGAGAGAAGCTTGGATTTCAGATCATCCGAATTCTTGATGTAAGAAGGGCTATCACAAGCAAAACATTTCACCAAATCAGCGATGAATTTAGACAAGCCCGAAAACACTGAATCAACCTGACTGACAACAGGTCTTAGAGGACAGTTTTCTTTATGGATCTTGGGTAAGCCAAAAAGAAAGGGAGTCTGGAAGAACGTAGGACACCATTCCAAGGCCTGTTGTCGACTTATACGACCATCCAACTCAATCTGTCGAATCTTACCATGTAGCGTACGGCGTACGCCGGCACCCGGGTTCTTGGTGGACACTTTATAAGGCCCATCTTCAATGATAGACCGTAATTTGTCAACATAGTCCCGTCTGTTCATGACAACCACACGACTTCCTTTATCCGACGGAAGAATAATAATATCTTTGTTGGCTTGTAGAGAAGAAATAGCCTCTTTCTCCAAACAAGAAATATTGGAACGGGGTCGATATTTCCATCAAATATGGAGTGTCCTCCTACTGACAATATTGAAATACACTCCCTTTTCCGTCAACTTTATAAGTCTGTTTCAGATTTTTGGGACTACTAGAATTTTCCTAGTTCTCGATAAAATTTGCATTGAATTCTTGAAAATATGAATGTCTATTATGAAAGATAGAGACCCAGTCTCCAAAATTTTGAAGTTGGAATTGAGTCACGACAATCTAGAACGTGAAACAACTTATTTTAAAACATATTTTAAAATTTTCGATGCACCTGCGCCCGGTGCATCGGTGCGAGCGGGTGCGCACAGACCCAATTTAAAGCCAAATTCAATATTCGATATGCTCTCGCCTTGTCACTATCATTTTGTTTTGTCAAAAGACAGCCTATTTAATTAATGCTAAATTGGCTGTAAAAGCGAGTACACCAATTACTTCTCGTCAGCTTGAAAATTACAATCTAAATGGCAGAATCGTCATCACACAGTTCATTTTGTATGGTGATATTTTCTCTTAAGTTTCGTCGGATTCGAAAAATAAGCAATTTCAAACAAGCATAGATTTTTTTCTTTCTGTCAAACGTGCTATGATGGCTTGGCAGTAATACATAGGATTGACCTAGTGGTATGTATTGAGTAATGATATTAGGGTGAATAACATATACAAATCGGAGACAACCTCAATATACAAATTTGCAGATGATATTTTACTTTGCTTTAGATACGCAGATGATGCTGAGAGTACAAGGATGTGTCGGTTGGAGATTGAAAATATCTCAAGATGGACGAGCGACTATGGTTTGAGCCTCAATGTCTCCAAGACTTCATATTTATTTATAAATAAAATAGAAGAACCTTTCCGTAGAAACTTTTTCAATGAGTTTCTTCCACCAAAAGATAACATGCAGATTCTTGGCATTCACTTCAACAAAGCGATGAATTGGTACACTCATACCAATGAGACTCAAAAAATCTAGCAAACTTTTATATATGTTGAGAGTATTAAAAAATTTCTTACCGAAAGAAGATCTGATCCAGGTATATATGGTTCACTGGTGATTAGTACCCTAAGCTATGGCTGTCCATTGTATGTAGGCAGTTTACTCCGAAAAGATAAGATGTTGATTGGGAAATTCGTGCGCGTGCTGCCACCGTATCATCTGTAGAAGGTTTTGTAGATTGTCTTGCTTACCTGACTTTTTGAGGTCCAGGAAAGACAGTGCATGCGATTATTTCGAAAAGCAAAAACGCATGTGGACATCATATCATTCCCGATGTGCTTCCAAGTGGTCGCATTAGACTGCCTCTTTGTTCTACAGCACGTAGACAGAAGTCCTTCATATCATATATGTCAAAATTGTTCAATGATTTGTTGTAATTCTGACTTTGACTCTGACTTGATTCTGTATTTATGACTTGAACCTAATAATTTCCATTTTGAAAAAGAAACATATGCTCATACAAAAATTTAAAAAAAACTCAACTAATTAGATCCCCAACGAGAAATTCAGTTTCGATTTTATCTAATGAACTCTGTTGCCACGTAATATTTCTTACTGCTTAGACGAAGATGACACTTTGAAGAATCGACGGATCATAATTGCAATACAGAAGAAAAATAACATTCTGCAGACCCTTCGAGTCACTGATTACCTTGGGGAGGTAATGTTCTGTAAATCAACTTTAATGGAAGTGATTATTACTATGACTCCGCATTGTTAACAAAAGAGTGCTTTCTTGTGCTAGATGTCTTAACCCGATACTGAAGGAGTAAAATATTATAATCAAGAACAATATAAAGGTCCGTGACATGTTAAGCTAGGGTAGAAACTAACTCAGCATTAATTGAATCTCTAACAAATTGTTATCTCTAAGGTGCATACAGCTTTGATTTTATTAAATGCTGAGTTCGAGCTGTCGCCCGTTGTGGCGTGTAGTTATTTGAGATTTGTAATTGTTTGCTGCTTTGGAGCAATTAAAACCGAATTGAATGATCATGATAACAATGCAGAAGAAAGAAGAGTATTTTACAAATCCTCCGTGTCATAATAAACATGGAGAGAATGCATGTAATACTAGCTTCTATGGAGGTTCTAATGCTCAGCCTTATTAACTGAAGTATAAACTTGAGCACATGATCACAAACTGTCTGACATTTAAAGAGCAAAACATCATAATCCAATTACAATTAACTTGAAAAATGGAAATGGGTCCACAATATTTTTCGGATTCAGGTATGAAATGAACTTGATTTATTGAATCATAAAATCATAGGCCCTATCAAAATTGAATTGATTCACAAATAGTTGAATTCTAACAGCATACATAACAACCATTATAATCATAATTATATAACTCAGTTCTACACAGTGATTTTTTGACCTCAGAATTTAGTCTCCTGGTCAATAATTCGGACAAGAGTTGGCTTGACAGATCCCTCTATAGGTCTGCTGATGGAAAAAAATACCAACTAGAGTTTCTAATTAAGTCAGAGTTGGAAGTGGGTCAACGAAACTTGACCCATGACCCACCTGACCCACTGCATATGTGACCCACGACCCACTTCCAACTCTGAATTAAGTTAGCAAACTTGAAATTTAAGCTAAGAAGCAGAATCAAGATCTCACTTGGTGTAAGGAGACTTGCATTATATGATGTGGTTCATGAAATCTCCTTGATAATCCGCTCAATTTCCGTCTATAATTTGAATACTTTCTATAATAACTTTTCATACTTTTCATATTTAACAAGTTTCAAACACTTTAAATACGCAACATTTTTTTAATTCAGATTTTATAATAGTCTGAATTGCCAAATCACTAGTGTATAATAAACACAGGAAAAATTTGCAAAAATTGATTGAAATCTTTTGAATAAGAGCGTATCTCCGCATAAAATTGAATCGTTTTTATAAATACATAAAATTGCTTTTCTGTATTCTGAGATTTGTTCAGCCGACCTTCTATGCGTGCTCTATTGTTCGTGATAATATTCAGATAAAAAGTATTATTCAACTTAGTAAATCATAAAATCATGCCCTAGAAAATTGAATTAATCCTAATCCGGATGTATGCGATTGAATTCTTGCGGAGTATGAAGATTCCAACCATTTATAAATTGATTTTTAAATTGATGTTGATTTTTGTAATATAAAAGGTAGAGCGTCACCCAAAAAACTTTCAGTATGCAGTGAACATTTTTATATCAAAATTACATTCAGTTTTCCACGAAGATTATGTTCCTGATGTCTAAAATTATTGATCAATTTTGAAAAAAAATCAAATTGTTGACAATTTTTCCTGTTTACATACTAATGATTTGGTAATTTAGATTTGTGGCATGAAGCTAATAAGATTTCAAATACAATGTAGAATGGAAATTTTCTGATAAGAAGATTGTTTAGAACAGTGCTCCGCAACCTTTTGAGAGTCGTTCGCACTACACCGTGATGCTAAATCTCATTTGCACTCTTCATAACCTACGAACATAACTGAAGGGTGCAAGGGAAGAACAAGGAATGCTCATTTTTGGTGTTTTGAGAAAGCTGCAATTCATGATTTGAAGACTTCTATCTCACAAAGTAAGTTTATGTGATTTTTTTGCCTTTTTCATACAGAATATATGTATTTGTATTAATTTAGACTGAAAATTTTTTTCTACCATGTTTTGGATAGACGTTGGGTGATAAATGGCTAAAGCTTTGGGCTGAACTTTTACTCGACAATTGCCGAAAATGCAGTACAAAATGCGATAGTAGATTTCTGTAAATTATGTCACTCTTAACCTCGTTCTTTTCGGCAATAGCGAAAAGGAGATATTACTTCGCCAGCAAAATTGTCAATTTTAATGAAAAGCCTTGATTGATATTTAAGCACACACTTTTTACAATCTTGCAAAAAACAAAGAAGCTTTACGTGTGTGAAGTTAGCACCGCCACTCAGCACCGCCATCTTGAAAATGGAATGTGCCACTCAAATAAACCTAACAGATCGATGCATTTCGTGTGTGCCAGCATGTGCCACCCATTATTTTTAAAGAATTCCTTCTAGTTTAGGAGAAATCGCTGGTTGAAAGTTCGACATGGCGGTGATGTGAAGTTAGCACCGCCACAAAAATTTTTTTCCAAAATACACAATCAAAACATACGAAACACGCACAACAGATAGAAGATATCTAAATCACCGAGGCGCTCTCGCTCATTGTCTCGAGTTTGCGTAATTTTCTCGGTATTTAGCGCTTATTGCGTCATTTTTGGGATTTTTTGGTACCTACGGGATCGTACGTTTGTCCTCTGTTGATTTCTCTGGTCAGCATTTTTGAATAGCACCTCAAATTGGTAAAAATCTGAGTTTTTGCTGAAATTGCCACGTTATTTGTTGGTGAATTGTGCTCCACGCTTTGTGCAAATTGTTCCTGCTACCGGCTAGTCTTGGATTTACCCAGTGTCCGCTTGGTTCTATTTTTGGATCAGCGATCTTTCATACGTCATTTTTACTTTCGTTTGGAATTGAATTGTAACAACTGGTCTTTGTCAGTTGTCAGCTGATTTCTGTCACGGACATCGAATTTCCAAACACCTCCCCTGTGCGGAGTATTATCAATTATTGATTTTTTCTCACGTGACTATTACATAATCTTGATTGTGATGAATACGCGCAGTCGATCGGGTTCTCTTCAATATGATGACATCAAGGAATTGATCTTCCAAGTTGAAGAAAGAATAACAGCCAAGTTGACGAATGTGCTACAAAAGTTCGAACATATTGAAAGCACTTTACAGTCCGTCTGTGCGAATCAAGTACAAATTGACAATGAGATAGATAATATAAAACGCGTTATTGTCAATCAGCAACTTTATTTTGAGAAAATTGAATCCGATAAAAGAGTAAACAACATTGTTGTACATGGTGTACCAGAAGGTGTTTTATCATTTCAGAGTTCTGTGCTTGTGAGCGATGCTGAGAAAATTAAACATTTATCTTCTTTACTTGACGAAAATGTAGATGGTCATGATGCTGTTAACGTCGAATCGGTTTCTCGTCTCGGCATTAAAAAGTCCGATAAAAGTAGACCACTTCTGGTTCGCTTTGCAGAAAGATCAACAAGAAATCGCTTCTTATTCAAACAGAAGAAATTGCGGGAGAGTGAGGCAACTCAGCTTTATTTCGGGAAAATTTTTGTCAATCGTGATTCTTCGTTCTTAATGCGAAAGGAAGAAATGCGACTTCGCAATAAAATAAAAACAATGCGTCCAACTTTGAAAGCTAATGAGCATCTGTACATAAAACATAACAAGTTATACTTGAATGATGACGTGATAGATTCTATAGATATCTCTAAGCAGTTATTTTGACAACTGCATGCTAATCGTGAGAGCAACTCGGTTGTAAAAGTCTCTGACTTCGTAAAGTTTTTGTTCACTTTTTATCGTAATTTTCGTAATTTATCGTAAGTTTGTACCACAACTTTCTCAAAACGGTGTGGCTCAGCAAAACTATTGGCTATTATTATGTAATGCTCAATCCATTCTTTACAAAATGGACGAATTTCGAGCTTTAGTTTCCGCGACGAAACCGGGCTTTGCATGTGTTACCGAATCATGGCTCACACCTGACATTGACGACAGTGCTACCCAAATTGATGGCTATTTATCATTCAGGAACGATCGTCAAGACGACCCTTCAGAACATCGCCGCGGAGGAGGTACCGTTATATATGCTTCCATTCACAAGCATCCGTACTCTATCACTCCTCCTCTCCACATTGTAAAACCTTCAGGTTTTGAATACAACCTTGTACGATTTCATGATCCAGATATCGCATAACTCTTATGTATGTACATTCCACCAGGTCTGACCGTTGCTACTTTTCGAAACATATGTAAATTTATTATTGATATGTTAGATTTTGTACTTACAAGAACAAGTCCTGAAGCAAAACTTTTCATCTGTGGTGACTTTAACCGTTATGATCCCTCTTTTCTGACGAAAAATTTTGATTTGATCAACATTGTTAATGTTCCTACGTTCTTAAATGCTACGCTAGACAAAGTTTTCTGTGAAAGTAATTGTGCTGACACTTTAACAGTAGAGATTGCTCTACCTTTGGGTATTGCTATTTTTTCTCATAAGATCGTTTTAGTATCCAAGACAGATATCAACGTTGTAAGTGCATCATATTTAAAGGTTTATGATTTACGCAAATCTCATATTGATGCCTTTTGTACAAGATCATCTGAAATTGACTGGTTCAGTGTTTACTCGTCTTCTAATGTGAACGAATGCACATCAGTTTTTTACGATCTTTTTTGTCAAGCAATGTCTGTAATACCCGTTTCGTATGTAAAAATTACTCCTACGACCAAAACTTGGATCACACCGATTGTTCTTGATCTCATAAACAAACGCTGGCAAGCTTTCAGACACAACGATTTTTGCATGAAATAACGGGATCTGACTGTTATCAACCATTTTGAGGGAACCCGTTGAAAACGATAAGTTTTTCACGATAAGCTCTTTATCGAGTACTTTCGGTCACTGCACGCGACCATCGTCAGTCAACTTATCGTTTTCAACGGGTTCCCTCAAAATGGTTGATAACAAAGATTTTTCATTGTACAACCATTACAAAAAGAAAGTTAAGGCTGAGATATACAAGGCAAAATTATTGTGGTGTAACAAAATGCGTCGCTCCTGTAAAGGTGCTTGGTCTATTGTCGATGAAATCCGTGGTAAACATGACATGCATACCACCAGCAGAATAACTGCACTGTTTTCTAATGAATCTGAGGCAGCTGAAGAGATCAACAAGCACTTCAATGAATTTTTCTTGCCTGCGAGCACGAATAGCAGCATCTGTGATCCTGTTCAAACTTTGCCCTCAAACATTGACATTTGCAACGAAAGTGACGTTTTTCATTTTCTACAGAAGTTGAAAACCAATAAAGCTACTGGAAGTGACGGTTTGCCACCGATTTTATTGAAACTTTCTGCTCCTAACATATGTAAACCTCTGTCCCATATTTATAACCTTTCTTTCAAACGTGCTATTGTTCCTCATAGATGGAAGGAGGCAAACGTTGTTCCCATCCCAAAGTCGTTCCCTGTCACTATGAACAATTTGAGACCTATTTCTCTGTTACCTATTGTAATCAAAATTTTAGAACGCATTGTACTGAATTTCGCTTCTGACTTTTTGTTTGAACTATATGACTGTTGTCAATTTGCATATCGAAGAGATTCGTCAACTACATGTGCCCTGATATACTTGCAAGAAAGGGTCCTGAAATATTTAGACAATGTGAACATTGGGGCTGTTCGTATTCTCACATTCGATATGAGTCATGCTTTTGATTCTGTACCACACTCCCTTTTGCTCAGTAGAATCAGTCAACTGAGTTCAAGTAACTGTAATCTTTTATGTGACTGGATTCAGAGTTATTTGTCTGATAGAAAACAGCGGGTCAAGCTTGGCTCGACTTACAGTTCCTTCACGAAGATCACTAGTGGTGTTCCGCAAGGATCAATTTTGGGCCCTCATTTATTCGCAATTTTCATGTCCACGTATCATGCTTGTCACCCTGACACTACTGTTATCAAGTACGCCGACGATGTAACGCTAGTTGTACCAGTTTATAAAAGTTGTTCTGATGACCTAAGTATAGTGAATGATGAAATATCAAACTTTCGTACGTGGTGTTTCAATAATCACATGAGCATTAATTGTAATAAGACGAAAGTTTTAAATGTTTACACAACCGCTCAGTCGATTCCAAAAGTACCGGTCCTTGAAAATGTTAGCCATTTGAAAATTCTGAGTCTTGTTTTCAATGACAGATTAACGTGGTCAAATCATTTTGATTTTTTGATTGGCAAGCTGTCAAAACGCTTGTATGTATTACGAATTTTAAAAGGCCTGTTATCACACGATGAATTAGTGGAAGTGTATAACGCAATTATTCTATCTTGCATTGATTATGCTTCTCAAGTTTTTGTAAAACCAGGTATTGGTTTAAATAAATGTTTGACTCGTTTTTGTAAAAGAGCTTTTAAAATTATTACCAATTGTTCTATGTTGAATCTACAGGAAAGACGCGAAACACTTGCGCTGCGCTTGTACTTCAAAATTTTAAGCAATCCTAATCATGTGTTGTTTGATTTGTTGCCGGAAGTTTCCGCTAGAAGCGGCCGTATAATTTTGCCACTTGTAAATTCCGCACGTGCTACCAATGGTTTCATATTTTGTTGTTCTAAACTTTTTAATGATACAATTTGATGGTGTATTATCTTTGTAGTCAGTTTATCCTCCGCGCTTCTCATTTGGAGGATGTTGTATCTTGTTTCTTGAATAAACGCTTATTATTATTATTATTAAGACCATCAAAAACATTGTGCCAGCAAGTTTCAGCACCTAAATCCCCGTACTTCCGGAGAAATCAGTCCCCGAAACCACAAAATGGCGGTTAATTAATTGTCTGGAAAATTTTTATCTTTTCTCTCGATCCGCACAAAATTGCGGGAATTTTTAAAATTCCACAGGTGTGTGAGTTAAACACATCTATTTAATCATTCTTGTTTTAAGTCGTACAGGCTGTAATTAATCGCATGCCGTGAATATATTTTCCACGGCAAACAAATGAAATGTTTATCGATATATTGATCATATGGTAACCGAAAACTGACCAATCATGGGACGTCGTTGGTCAAATGAAAAATTCAAACCATTACCAATAGTTTTGCCGTTGTAAGTCGCGAACTCTCCTCCTTCATGCGGGGAAACATAAACGAATCGCATGCTATTCATCAATGGCCTTTAATAAGAAAGTAAGTCTTCCTAGTTATGCCATTGCATATACTCGTCAAATGCCTTCACTGTCTTACAGAGTTTTGAACAAAGTAATAGCTTCAGCTTTCTGTTAACAGTTCAGGCACATGACGGCATTCACCTGTCGAGATATTCGTATTTGCATTGAAATCTGTATAGCCAGTAAGCAAACGGCCTAATGTTGAAGTGGAAAATTTTACAATACTTCCATTGAGTGGTTCCAATTTTGGAAAAAACATTCAGTGGCGGTGCCAACTTCACATCACCGCCATTTTGTGGTTTCGGGGACTGATTTCTCCGGAAGTACGGGGATTTATGTGCTGAAACTTGCTGGCACAATGCTTTTGATGGTCTTCTATCTGTTGTGCGTGTTTCGTATGTTTTGATTGTGTATTTTGGAAAAAAATTTTTGTGGCGGTGCTAACTTCACATCACCGCCATGTCGAACTTTCAACCAGCGACTTTTCCTAAACTAGGGGGAATTCTTTCAAAATAGTGAGTGGCACATGCTGTTACACTGCATCTAGATCGATTTTGACCGTTGGTTTGACTGGCACATGCATTTTTCAAGATGGCGGTGCCAACTTCACATCACCGCCATTGAGCTTTCGGGTTGGTTTTCCACCGGATCTGGTGGGATTTTCTTGAAAGAAATGAGTGGCACATGCTGGCACACTGCATCTAGATCGATTCTGATCGTTGGTTTGACTGGCACATGCATTTTTCAAGATGGCGGTGCCAACTTCACATCACCGCCAGCGCATTGAGCTTTCGGGGGCTAATTTCTCTACAAGTACGGCGTCTTAGGAGAAGAAACTTGCTGGTACAATGTTTTTGATGATCATCTCTCAGTTGTACTTGTCTCGCGTGTTTTATTTGCGTATTTTAAAAAAAGACCTCAGTGGCGGTGCTAACTTCACATCACCGCCATTTTGTGGTTTCGGGGACTGATTTCTCAGCAAGTACGGCGTCTTGGGAAAAGAAACTTGCTGGCACAATGTTTTTGATGGTCTTCTATCTGTTGTGCGTGTTTCGTATGTTTTGATTGTGTATTTTGGAAAAAAAATTTTTGTGGCGGTGCAACTTCACATCACCGCCATGTCGAACTTTCAACCAGCGATTTCTCCTAAACTAGGAGGAATTCTTTCAAAATAATGGGTGGCACATGCTAGCACACACGAAATGCATCGATCTGTTAGGTTTATTTGAGTGGCACATTACATTTTCAAGATGGCGGTGCTGAGTGGCGGTGCTAACTTCACACACGTAGAAGCTTTACTGTTTTGAAATCATTACGTCAATCGAAACACGAATTACCAAAATGGCCTTGTGGCAATTAGTAGCATTTCTTGGTAGTACGAGCGTAAATGTCACAGTCAATGGCTTTCTTGCTGCTGGTGCAGCTTTGCAATTGCGACGAAATCGGGTGTCAGGTTCCTCTCGAGCGCTCAACTCATCATCGAGTCCAACGCTTCATCCTTCAGAGCAGTGGTTCTCAACCTCTTATGTTCCATGGCCCCTTCCATGTTAACCGTTTTTATGTGACCCCCTTGTTCCATAGACTACTTGATTTGATAGTCAATTATTGAATTTCTTTGTTGCGATTCTATCAAATTGTTGCACCTTGATGCACCTCAAGTCATTGTTCGATTTTTATTTTACAATAGATACTTTCTTTTCATTTCTAAATTGATTTCCGTCAATGTAAGTACTATATTTTGAAGAGACTTCAATTTTGAAACAATACTGTGAACCAAAGGATTATTCGAGTTATTATTTCGTCTTTTCTCTAAATTTGTAAGTGGCAGGCTAACAAATCAAATATCCGCTTTAAATAATTACAAATCACCATGAACAATAATCTGAGTTAAATATGACAGAGCAATTACACAGAAAAGTAACATCAGAAGATTCAATGGGATTTCTGTTCTTGTCCATTAAGGACAGGCTTTTTGATCTTTGGCTTTGTGTTTGAAGTAGGTATAAGGATATTACTCCTAACATCAAGGCGATTTCTATATTTAGTTTTGATTAAGACTAAATTTGAAAATCCTGCTTCATAAAGAGAAAAAAGGTTGGTTTAGCGTCTCTACTCTCCCATACTTGGGGCTTGGAAAGTGGTGACATAGTCAGACTTTAGTCTGGATCGTTGTCCGGATGCCCTTCATGACGACTTCCAACGACACTTTCGGGACTCGACCTCGGGACCGAAAGATCGCTAGGCCTAGCTCTTAACCACTGTGCCACGGAGACCACTAAGTAGTCGAAAACTGAACTAATGCGGTGGAGACCTCTGTACTGAGGATCTGGTAGGATTCATACGCGGACAATCAAAATTCAAACAAGTTCTCTCTGTTATTGAAGGCTAATTTCATCGCACTAGAAACTCGGAAATCAGCCAGTTCTTCAGCTTCGTTTGCTGATAGATCGATTTTAGTGTTCCACGAGCCTCTGAGACACTATGTTCATAGGTCCTCTCGTGCCCCCCCCCCGCAAATTGTCTTCTGGCCCTCCGGTTGAGAACCGCTGCTTCAGAGCGTCTCTTTACTCTACCAGCGTAGAAAAACCCTTTCTGACAAATAGGTCGTTTGGAAAATGCACAACTCACCAACGGCTCGTTCTGCAAGATGTTGTGCTCTTCATTCCCCGGTAGTGACACCCAAGACCAAGTGTCTCAAGATCTGCTGCCTTCTCCACGTAGTCGCATTGCAGGTACTGCAGCTCCTGCTCATTTTCAACGTCCAGTGCCGAAGAAAAGTGGCAACAGATCCAGAGCTGATTTTGCACATTTTCAGACGTCGCCTTCGGAAAATAGATCTCCATCTTTACAGAAAGATCAAAGAACGTCGAAATGAATGACAATAAGGGGCCCGGGCCATCCAAGTCCAGTTTTAAAGCATCTTTAATATAATTCAGCATCTTTTAATTCAATTTAGTTGCAACTTTTTTAACAGGCTAGATAGATCTATTAAGACACAATTGTCCTAGGGACCTGCGAAACTTTGAGATTCGATCCAATTCGCGAATCGGCTATCGATTCAAGTTTCGATTTGACATTGTGATTCAAGAAAAATTCGAATCTGTTCGCTTTCAGCTGGCCAAAAATTGCAGCAATTGTTTTTTTTTTACTTTTAGCCTCTTCTCGTTCGACGCGACTTTAACGTGAATGTTTATGCGAGTGTAATTAGCTTGTGATGTTGGATTCTTACTGAAAGCGTTTGAAGACGTCGGTTGCTAATTAAGAGCAAGTCGAAGCAACAGTGTGTTATACACAGCGCATGCTACATGATGTTCAGATGACTTGCGGTTGTAAGTTCGGCATCCCGAAAACTTTCAACTCAAGCAGTGAAATGAATCCGAGCTTCCATGACTTTCAATTTCCAAGCCCGCGAAAGTCCAAAGCTATGCAAAACTTATTCTTCATTTTAGAGCTCAAAGTCGTCTATGATCCTTTATATTTGTACAACTGTGACTTAAACTAACGAGTTTGGAAGTCGACTTATTAAAGCCTAGTATTTATTGTTGTGAATTCATCCTGAATAAACTGTTGAGGTTGTAGTACCTTAATTATAGTTACTCCTTAAAAGTTTATTCAGGATGAAGTTAAACATTATCCGAGCGATAATGCACTGAAAATGATATCATATTTTATTAAATGACTTACTGCAAAAATTCTAGTACTGCTCTCTGAAAATCAAGACAGAAATGATGGAAACTATGCTGACTTTCAGCTCATGAAATTTGTGCTTTACCGGGCTTAGAATTCAGGAACAGGAATCATTGATAGGTGCTTACATTTCCATTCACAGATGAGATTCAAAGGACTTCCGTAAGCCTGAGGCTGCAAACCTAGTTTGCATCTTCAATTAGCTACCCTTCTGGCAGAAAAAAACCAATGTGAAGTCGCATATTAATTAAATCAACATCCACTTGCCTAACTCATAATCTAGCGTCATCACGTCATTCAAAGTAGGTCGAGTTACACAGCGAAGTAGATAAGCTTAAGTCTATTCATTAAGTGCCATTCCATCAATGTGTTTTTCAACAGCTATCCAAAAATGATTTTGCTATTGGATGACACCATAGTTGTTGACTACTCCCTTCGCTCCATATTCCACCGGAACGTGAGGATCATGACATGGATAGCTTTTAGATTAATGGGGGATATATTGCACCAAAGAGTTAGGATTGCACTCTTTTGATATACCATAATTAAGAAGTAAGTTCAATGTTTTAGATGCTGGTCAACTCATTTGTGACGCTTTCTTGAGCACACCATCACTCATCATATCATTTCAATTCACACATGTTGCCTTGTAAATCCAGCCATTGCTGCACTACTCACAATTGGCTTCCACCGAAGCCAATAAAGACCTTTTTAAGAGAGGACTTCACTAGCATTGCTGAAAGACCTCTGACTGTCCGTGAGAGGGTGAAGATGATTCTTTCATAGACATTTTGGGATTCAAATAATTCATATGAATTGTTGTTTATAAGTGCAAATTAATCATGTAAACCTGACATTAAAATAATCCTGACGTTGCTATAGTATAGGATACGATTTGATTGATTCGTTTTATTGATTGTGCATTGATCAAAATATATTGAAAGGCTGCTATCGAGACACGCACGTTACCCTGAGGATTTGGACATTGGAGATGAAGCAACTTTTGCCTTAATTAAACGGTTGACGCAGCACTCTCAACATCAGACGGTATGTAGGCCTACCTCGTCGGCA
Source organism: Prostheceraeus crozeri (assembly GCA_907163375.1). Classification (NCBI taxonomy): domain Eukaryota; kingdom Metazoa; phylum Platyhelminthes; order Polycladida; family Euryleptidae; genus Prostheceraeus; species Prostheceraeus crozeri. Next base: position 1,634,382 of record CAJQUW010006363.1, on the reverse strand, counting down.
AAAATCCCTTGACTATGAGAGGAATGATGCTCGACAGACGTTTTGGATCACACTTTGGAAACGGTGACCTCGCTTGGGCCTTTCTTCTTTTGACAAACGGTCAATTCCAAAGAGTAAGTATATTCGGTAGAGTACGAAACTCAGCATATTGATCCCAATGTGCATGCAGTTTCGATTTTATTAAATGAACTGGAGTTGAGACCCAGCCACCCGTGAGATATGCAAATTTCTACACTTATGGAGAAATTTACACGCAAAAAACTGAATCTTTTCATAGAAAAATCTTTGTTGCATTCAGCTACTTTCTTGAGTTGACACCATTTATTAAGTACGTGTGAATTAGGTAGGTAGAGTAGCAACTCAGCATCAGTTAAATCGCCAATGTGCGTACAGCTTTGATTTTATCAAATGCCGTCGAGTTGAACACAATTGGGTATTGATACCAAAAGCAAGATATGCACATTTTTGCAGTTTTGAAGAAATTATCGCGGCATTGACTGATCATATGATAGCAGTACAGAAAGAATAGTAGTTTTTTGCAGATCCTCCGTGTCATAACAGCCTAGGAGAGATCATTTTCTTTAAATTAGCAATTCGATAGGTTACTATTACTTTCATGCTCATTCTCATCAAATAGGAGCATTTTCTGAAGCGTAGTCATATCACAACTCACAAGAAACCAGCCACAGAAGCGCAAAATAACATGATTAACAGAATTACCATAATTAACTTTAAAAGATGTAAATGGGTCCACCACTATTCAGATTCAAATAATGAAACAGGAGTTTAGTGAATCACAAAATTATACCGATGAAAATTTAATTAAAAACATGAAATTTCAGCCAAGAACGGTCCATGAATTACAATGCGGTTTATGAAATTCGCTTGATGCTCAACCTACATTTAAGTTCCGCTTAATTAAGATGCCTGTTAGCAAATATTCATTTCTTTTGATACCCAACTTGCCTCCCACTGGGAAAAAAGCTCGCGATTAGCTGGCATCTATCTCGAGCGAATAACGAGCGCATAACTTCCGTTTTGTCTCGCAAAATGTTGGCGAAAAGCTTGCTAATTTAGGAGCAAAAACGCTGCTACTCGCATGAGATTAGCGATGCTATTCGAATGCTAATGTAGCGCGCTAATCGCTTGCTTCATTGAAAAGCTAGCTGCTCGCTTGATATTGGTTGTACCCTATTAGCATAAAGCTTAGCTGTTCGTTGACTTCCTGTAGCCCTACTTACACATTCAACATAACACAGAAAAGTGCTGCTGAACGTCATACTGCCACGAAATGCTCATATGGATCAACAGTAGTGGATGTATAACTATCAAAACCATAACATTCGGAGAGTGACAAAAAATGTGAAACTCACCTCTGCTAAGCAGTTGTAGGCTTCCAGAAGTTCAAGGTTTCTTCCATGTCATGAAGACTCAATGAGCTGGTTTGGTTACATACAGTTTGTTGTATTTTCAGCATAAATTTCTGTAGACCAACGGTTTGTGTCTAAAATGTACAATGATGGACCTCTTTTATTTACATGCAAAATTACAATTCATAAATGAACATTCGCATTAGTTACTGTTTTCATTTATTATTTTTATGCAATATTTAGGCCACACGTATAATAGACTACTGCTGATCACAGTCATCTTGCCACGAAACGCTCCAGGGACCAACAGCAGAATGACTCAATGCTGCTAAACTCAAAACATTCGGAGGCACTGACAAACTGAGAACTCTTAAAAATTGCATTTATATCAGAAATTTAGAACTCACCTCTGCAAAATGGTCTCCAATTTCTCTCTCCCGTCGATGCTCATTGAACTGGTTTGGTAGAACCCGTTTCCATGTCTGATATTTACTTTTGTTAGGCAGCGATTGCGGTCGGAAATGCACAATAAAATTTTTATACCACAGCCTTTTAAAAAAACCGTTGAGGCATAGCCTAAACATCAATATGAAATTTGTGCAATCTGACATAAAAATAGAAAAGATAAACAAGATAATTCACTTCTACAAATTTTCAACATTTTAGAGTAAGTGGTTTTTAGTATGAATAATCCTAAAAAAAAGAATTCTAGCTTGGAGCATTTGTCGTTTTACGAAATATTCGATAAATTTAAGATTTTCGCAACATTTTAATTTTCTCCATTAACTGAAATCAGCCCAACGATCAGCGGAGGAAAACTTCAATGGTATAAATTATAGGCATGAATGGTAGTTGTCCATCTACCGTAATTTCATGTTATCAAAATCAATGCAAGATGATTAAGACGTACAGTACATAATCATTTCATTGAGGCGATTGCAGGATTGAAATTATTTTAGATGATGTCAAAGCCCGATCCGTCGAAGTTTGAACATGCCGGCATTGATAACAAGCTTTAAATGTTTCACTTACTACAATGTTGTCCGTATTGGTTCATAGCTTGTACAATATGCATATCTCGTTATTGAGTTTAAGTTGCAGAGATTCATATTCTACAGCAAAGGTATATGGTGGCTGTTACGCTAGTCACTACAATAGGAAAATATCCTATTTTTCAAAAACTAAAACGGGTTTCATAATGTGACTCTTAAAGAGGAACGACTCACCCATTTTTACATGGCTTCAACCGTCGTCTTTTTCCGCAGTCATGAGGAAGGGAATTAAATTGACACACACAATCATTGATTTATCCAGCCTTGATCCTATACATTCGAAGCAGTTTATCACTGCACATTGAGTATGTGATGTATGGCTAGAGTGGCGACTGAAAAAAGTATCTGTATGCAGTGAAAAATTTTATGTGGAAAGATTCAGTTTTTGCGGAGATTGCACGTTCCCGTGGACCAAAAAATTATTTGAGAAGTTTTCTTTCAAAGTGGATTGAAATCATTGTCCTTGATTATATTATTCCGCTCTACCAGTGGCACGTTGCTTATGATATGGTCTCGCTTAAGAAGATTCTCTTGAGGTTGAGCATGAAAGCAATAGCAGGTCATCGAGTTGCCAATTTTATAAAATTACCTCTCCAAGTGGTCATGAGACAGACGATCGGTAAAATAATATAATTTCCTTCTGCATAATGCTACTTCAGAGTGGCAACTCCACATTTATTAAATCCCCAATGTGCATACCATAGACATGTCCGATGTCTATGATGCATACACTTTCGATTTCATCAAATGAACTCAAGGAAGAAACAGTAGGAATTGTTTCCAAATGTGAGATAAGCAAATTTTTGCAGTTTTGAAGAAATTACAACGGAATTGACTGATGATGATAGCATAAAGCGGAAGGAAATGATCTTATTTTACAGATAGTCAGTGTCATGACAGCCTTGGAGAGGTAGTGTTTGTTAAATTGGTAATTCGATGACCTGCTATTCCTTTCACGCTGAATCTCAGGAGAATCTTCTTAGCGTGATCATGTCACTGGTAAAGCAAAATAACAGAATCAAAGACAATGATTTCAATTAACTTTGCAAGATATAAATGGATCCACATCACTATTCAGATTCAGGAAATGAAACATCAATTTAGTGAATCATAAAATCATGTCGGAGAAAATTGAATTAAAAACTTGAAATTTCAGCCAAGAAAGTACGAATATCACGACTTTTTCATGAAGACTTCCATTATAATACGGATCATAGAATAGGGATAGATAGGTGTCGACTCAAAAACGTATGTGCATGCAGTGAAATTTTTTTATCACAAGATTCAATTTTTTGCGGTGATTACGCTACCGTGGTCCAACAAAATTATTTGAGCACTTTTTTAAAATGTCAAAATTTTGTCAATTTATGTACTACCGAGATGACTCTCCTATATAAGTAGTATGAAACAAGTTGGATATCAAAAGGAATGAATATTTGCTAATAAACATCCTAACTAAGCGGAAATCAAGCTGATTATCAAGTGAATTTCATGAATTGTATTATAATGAAATCTTCATGAAAAGGTCACGGTATTACTCGAGCTAATTCTTGGCTGAAATTTCAAGATTTTACTTCAATTTTCACCGGCATGATTTTATGATTCGATCACTAATTTTATGTTTCATTTCTTGAATCTGAATAGTGATGTAGACCCATTTACATCCTTCAGAGATAATTGAAATTATTGTCTTCGATTCTGTTATTTTGCTCTGCTATTGGCAGGTTGCCTGTGATATGATCACGCTTGAGAAAATACTCTTGAAGTTCAATATGAAACAAATAGGAACGCATCGAATTGCTAATTAAGCAAACATTAAATCTCCAAGGTTGTCATGAGAATCAGTGAAATACCATCATTCCTTCCGCATTACAATCATGATCACTCAATTCCGTTGTAACTTCTGCATAACTGCATAATTTGCATATCTCACATTTGGTAACATAGAGTATGTATGTTTGGTAGAGCGGCAACTCCGCATTTATTAAATCCCGAATGTGTATGCACCTTCGATTTTAGTAAATAAACTCAAGGGAGATACACGTGGCATCGTCACCAAATGTGAGATATGTAAAGTTTTGCAGAAATGACAACGGAATTGACTGATCATGATTGTAATTCGGAAGGAATGATGGGATTTTACAGATTCTCAGCGTCATGACAGCCTTGGAGATTTAATTTTTGTTAAATTAGCAATTCGATGGGTTCCTATTACTTTCACGCTCAATCTCAACAGTATTTTCTGAAGCGTGATCATATCACAGGCAACCTGCCACAGGCACAGCAAAACCACATGATCAAAGACAGTGACTTCAAGTGACTTTGAAAGATGGTTCTACATCACTTTTGAGATTCAAGAAATGAAGCATGAATTTAGTAATCGAATCATAAAATCATGCCTGTGAAAATTGAATTAAAATCTTGAAATTTCAGCCAAGAATTAGCTCGAATAATATCGCGACTTTTTCATGAAGACTTCCATTATAATACAATTCATGAAATTCACTTGATAATCAGCTTGATTTCCGCTTAGTTAGGATGCTTATTAGCAAATATTTATTCCTTTTGATATCCAACTTGTTTCATACTACTTATTTAGGAGAGTCATCTCGGTAGTATATATAATTTTGCAAATTTTGACGTTTTTCGAAAGTGCTCAAATAATTTTTTTCACTTCGGGAATGTAATCTCCGCAAAAAACTGAATCTTTCGATAAAAAAATTTCACTGCATACACACACGTTTTTGAGTTGACAATAGATAACCTGTATCTCCTTTGAGCTCATTTAATAAAATTGAAAGTGTATACACATTGGGGATTCAATAAATGCGGAGTTACCACTCTATCTAGTATGTACTTACTCAATGGCTCATATAATTTTTTGGTCCACGGGAACGCAATCAATGCAAAAAGCGGAATCTTTTGATGCAAAAATTTTCACTGTATACAGATACTTTTTGAGTCGACACTCTACCTATGTATTCCTACTCTATGGTAAATTCCGTTGTAATTTCTGCAAAAGTGTAAATAAATAGGATATCTCACATTTGGTGACAATACCATCTAGCTGAATCGCCCTCGAGTTCATTTAATAAATTCGAAAGTGCAAACAAATTTGAGATTTAATGAATGCTGAGTTACCACTCTGCCTAATATGCTTACTCTATGATACTTGCTCTATGGCCGAAACAGACGGATGATTCGACGTGCCTTTGTCGAAAAGGGCGTAGGTTTCACACATAGAATTTAGTGTACAATCTTAAATGGCTTCACAATTTCCTCTAAAGAAATGGTCTCCATGTCTCAATGAAATTGCGCTTCATCATTTCCTATCATTTCTATGGATTGAATTTATTGGTTAAAATGCGCTAATTCTTTAGTATCTAAGACGCATAACTCATTCTTCATTTTAAGTTCAGTTGATATGTGATAGCACGTGGTGGTGGTAGATGCTTATTCATTTAGAGAAATGTGTTGTCTTCTCCAAATGGTTGCCGCACACTTGAGAATGCTGCTTCTATTCTAATTTTTGTTTTTGATTTCATTATGACGATGTTTGAAGAATTGCTAATCACCATTAAAAATGTGTCGGTAGATTATTAATGACTTAAGTTCAGATAGATTAAATAAAAAATTGTTTGAAGTAGCAATAGTGTCAATCTACTTTTGCAATGTTTCCATTTTATTAATCTAAATAGATCCACCATATTCGCATTTGTAATTCAAATTGCAGCTAGCTCGACATGCAGAATAAATTTAGGCATCAAATTTAATGCACTTAATTAGTTGCTTGGCTCTAGTAAATCGCTAGTTGATGCCACTCGATAACTTTTAGCAATTTTGACAATTTTCATTTCTAATAACTTGATTCATCATGCCCACGATACTTCCTTGATGCCAAGAAATACAGTTTTGCGATTGATTAGTTGAAGTAGTTGCTATGAACTTGTTTTAAACCTACGTTTCTGATTTTTCAACCAGGCGATGATTTTCTACACACTGCTGATTTCGGCCAAAGTTATTTATCACAACTTCGAAGCTTTTTTGTTGATGGGTGGTTCATGGAGTAATTATCACAATCATCATTCTTTGTAAGGGACACAACATATTCCACCGTTCGATCTACCACCTGGGTACTCTGGTAATCCTCAATACCTAGCAAGTCACAGGAAATTTAATGATGGCAGGCATACCTCCTCAAAAGGCTGATCCTCAACTTCACGTGGATTAATTCAATACATGTATAAATTATACATGTTTGCGTGCATATTTATTAAGTTTTTGATGCTTCATGTAACTTTTCAGACGAATAGTAGTTGATCTGTGATAACTGTAATGAGATATATGACGTCAAATAGCAACAGAAGCTGGTTGAAAATTTATTGGCTGTGCATCATTGATACATTGAAAAAAGTTGTTCCTTAGAAAACCCTTATTGCAGCATTTTGAAAATGTTATTTTGGAAAACATAATGCGCATACCTATTTCATTTATCAATTTTTAGATTTGTTTTAGCACCTACCCCTTTAATTTACGGATATGATGGACCGATATTTTATGAGCACATATGTAAGGTTTAAAACACAATTTAGATAAATTGGATTATTGATTCATCACCATCAGTATTTGAATCATATGTCTATTTCAGAATATATATGATATTATGAATATGCTCATAAAACGAAATAAATAACTGAACGTTTTTCATGCTCGGAAGCACATTAGGAAGGGAACCTTTCTTCCATGTGGACGAGTTGTCATTTATCCCACTCTCATTATTTTTGTGCTGTGTGGTTAACAAAAATACAAACTGTAGGCCTACCTATTTTAAAAGTCTTAAGGTTGACGACCAAGATTTGAATCAAGGTCACCCGGACGCAGAGCGAACACTACCACAGAGCCATAGTACCGGTAATAATGATATCAATCTTCACAATTAAATTTGAAAAAGTACATTTGTGGTGTCATTTCGACAGCAAGTAGCTTTGCAACTTCTAGAATGTGATGACTAAAAGTTCAGCTAATACATCCTAGCTTTTTATACAACTTTAGATAGAAGTAGCGAAATATCATATAGAAAGTTTGTCATTATCTATTGAGCATTCTGAAGGGTAAAATTGACTTATGAACTAAATCAAATGCATGAATTAATCATAATGAAACATCCGAAGTCATTGGGAATAGTGCTATAGCTACTTAGTTTGAAATTAAAGGGAAACTTTTACTCTTCTGGTTGATGCGTGCTATAATGTGTTAAACCATGATGTATTGTGTGTGCAGAGCACGTCATGGTGACTTTGACGTGCTTATCCGACCAGGTTTATCCGATCATTGCATGATTGTTGCTCTACTCAATTGTGATAGGCCACCGCATGAAACAAAAACTATTAGATGTCGTTCGTTCAAAGACTTTGACCCTACAAAATTTTTGTCAGATTTAACTGCTGCTCTCCCAGGTTTTAGAGTCTCCACCATTTTTGATACAATAGATGACATGTATGAATATATACACATGGTCAAGTCAGTGATATATCTCGTAAAGTTGCATGGAAGCTTTCAGGTATCAATCGATTAAAGCACTACACGAATCAGAAGATGAGATGGAGACTTGTCCAAACCTACATCATGCCACATTTCGACTATGCTTCTAATCTGTTTCTGTTTCTGGCAGCTCCTCAGAGACGGAAAATTGACAATATGCTTAGGAGGTGTTTACGAACTGCATCCAGAAACTTCAAAATACCGATTTTGGATCTTTATGAGAAATTCGGTGTTGTTGAGGTCAACGTTAGATGGCATATGTCTCTGTTCAGATTGATGCAGTCGATCGGAAGAACGATGGAAAACTTTAACCAAGAAATTCTGATGAAAGATCTCTTAATGAAAATTCAATTCAGTACCGGTCATGCTCCTGTGGTATTCCATGAATTGTTTGACACATACGAGGATACGCATAGGAACGTTTTTCGACAACCTCGTGTAAGGACGAAACAATTTGGCGAAAACAGTATAAGATGGTGCGGAAGCAGTTTCTGGAATAAAGTGCCTCTAAACTTGCGGTGTGTTAATTGCAAGTCAAATGGAGTAACAAACTTTTTGAGAGCATACCTCCAAAAACAATCTGGTATCTCGTCTTCAATTTATCGCTTTTAAAATTTGACTTATTCGTTATTTCATGTTACTTGTATACTGTACTTAATTAATGCATTTTTATTTTATATATTGTGGAAGTGTGTCACATACATCATTTGTAGTGAGTAAATATAAAACTTGAACTTGAACTTGACTCATGTTGAAGGGAAACGTGCAGAGCACGTCACGGAGACAGTGGCTCATGATGGAGTGATCGTGGAGAGCACGTCAAGGAGACATTGAAGGCTTGAGTATTCGGCGTGCATAGCATGTCATGGTGACTTCGGGCAACGTAGCCATTTTTGTTTCGGTCGCGAAAGGGTTAATAAGGTTGAGATACTGTACCATAGATGCGATTACTGCGTCGATAACACATGTTCGCATGCTTGGCATCCATTGATTTGATTATCAAGCCTATGCAATCAAATGCTATGTAATCATTTTCCTACTCTTGATAACTGTCCAGTTGAAATGTAGAGTGCAGCTCAATTTTAAATGTTTCTGGTTTACTATGAAAGTTTTACCTCATTAAAAGTTTCATGCCGAATCGCACATAAGCATCCTGATTAACGGTTAACAAACAGCTAGCTGCAAAACTGCAGCATCGAAAACGTTTCAAACAGAGTTCCTGAAACCGAATTATTTTCCGTGTTCATCATCTGGAGTCCTTCTGGTAGGATACTTTTCCGAGTTTTCTCTCAACGACGGCACAACACTGAAAACGACTAAATACTCTGTACAAAGCACATTTTCTTGTTCACTCATGCACACAACTCTCAACACCATGGGACCTCTGGGTCGCCGCTGTCCATCGCGCGAAGCTCATCCAGCGTTGGGATCGAGCGATTGTCCTCTCCCCGGATACTTTCTCAGTAGCAGCGAAGGAGTGGGTTGAGACCACCTCTACCACTTAGCTTATCATGTGGTTTTCCATGATATACCGATACGGTATTTTGTCATTCGAAATCTCGTCGAAATTTTCTACCGGCGATTCATTGAATTTCTGACGGTTAGTTTCTATATATTGAGCAGGGACAATGGATTAGGAACCAGTCTTTATTTGAAGCTCAATGTCATGGTGGTATCCGTGGTGCAAAATGATTGTTTAACTTTCTAATTGTTTCTTCTTCTTCATGCTATTCTACACGCTAAATGTATATATACATTTATATATATATATATATATATATATATATATATATATATATATATTTCAATGTACAGCAAAATTTTGAGTATATTTATAATTAGATTTTTATCTAATCTATTAATATGCAAAAGTCTATATATATACTCTTTTTATCAAAATTAATGTTGCATCACTACAACTGTTGAAATATCTCAGTGTCTACAATCATTCAGTTCATTTGATTACAAAAGTATCATGCGTCATCTGAAAGGCATTGGTCTCCCCTTGATGATTCACTATGATTATTGGATACATCTTTGAACGGTTGTCTACTACATGAAATTTTGTCAAACATAGCTACTTTTCTTTCAATGAAAGTTTTGTCATCAAAATCAGAGGTTAGAAAAATCAAACACAGATTAGTGTATCGACAAGAGAAAATTCTTTCAGAAAAGTATTTGGACTCATCTACAAGACAGTTATACGCACAAATAGATACATAATCATAACTAATGTTACACTGCCCCATTCATTTGTTAAGAAATTGTTAACATAAGCATGATTTTCATTCAAATTCAGCTCATACAATCTAATGCATATGCTGTATACATAGATAGTGAGCCTTAGCCTATCATCCAACGTGTAAATGCAGTTCCATAGTTATTGCTCATCATTCCTTGTTCATTTATCATTTCATTATCAAATAAGAAAGGTTTATGATCATGGTGAATCGACAGATTAAAGGCAGTGATTTTCTTAGGTGATATGCAATTGGTTTAAGTGAAAAACAGCTTACAACCGAAGAAGTGTGTGCTAAGGCCTAAGTCAGACTCTCTGGCGTTGGCAAGGAGAATTTGTTATTGAGAAATGCAAAAATGGTATTCGATCAAGACGGAAAAGAATTGCATCTCGAAGCAACGGACGTCTTATCAGAATGGCTGGAACTCACAAGAGAGCATCTGTGTCTGGAGGCAAAAGGTTTCAGTGTGGACGAAATATCGACGCTTGCGCATTTTCATCTTTCAGGATGATAATGCGCCAGCTCACACAGCGAGTTCAGCAACATTCTTTAAGGAACATCTTGAAATACGATCACTGCCCAAGCTCTCTCGCAGCCCTGATTTGAATCCCATAAAGCATGTCTGGGATTTCTTGGGTATGAAAATCAAGTGTCGCTCCACTCCCGTAAAAACAAAAGAGCTGAAACAGTGACTCCTGGCAAAATAGCAATTGATGTCATAATCATTTAATGACTCATTGATAAAGAGTATGAATGATCGCATCACAGCAGTAATCGCAACTCGTGGAGTTGTCACCCGATACATAATTACTTATTGACTTACAAACATTTTCACAATAAATATAGTTCTCACAAAATGTTCTGGTATCAAGGAACACACATAATAAGCTATCATTGGACAGGAAAAGATGGGTAAATAAAATATCACAAGTGAGTGTACCCGTATGTAACATTAATTTTGCAAAAGAGTGCATATATATATATATATATATATATATATATATATATATATATATTGAGATAAATCTATATATATATATATATATATATATATATATATATATATATATATATGTCTTCAGGAATAAGATATTATTTACCACAAATTTTCAGGCTGTTCCTTCAGCTCGTCGTCAGGTGGAAAAGGGAAGTTACATCGGGAGACATGAGTATAAAATTTTAAAAATTTCGTGATGACATAGCTTGGCGTAAGTTTACATAGATGTTATCAAGTTCTATATGTCTATTGATGGAGTGGTCTGAGGAGTACCAAGCTTCCATGAATTCACGACCATATCTATGTTCACATGAGTTGATGGATTTTGCACTGCTCCAATCAAATGCATGGTCTTCTTCAACGCAATGAGTTGATATTTGTGAACGCTGATCAATCCTCCTTACCGCTAATATACGGCTCAATGTTTCAGAAATACCATTAATATATGGTAGTGTGTAATATATATATATATATATATATATATATATATATATATATATATATATCCATATGAAAAAAATATGCCGTTGCTCAATAGCAATTGCATAAAGTGTCATAAATATCGGAAGACATGAACGACAGCTTCAGGAATTTGCATCACTAGCAAACCATGCGTGCTGAACTTAGTATCTTATCTTCTGTGAGAAGGGAGCACATACCGACGCAGCTGCTCGCATGGTTTGTTTATTATCAAATATAGCTGAGAAAGCTGAATTAGGAGATTGACCCGGACTCAATGACTTCTAGTGAGCTCCTCTTCTTGTCAGACAGGATCAAAGAAAAGCACATGTAAATCCAATGGGACGCAGATTGCAGTTTCTGGTTAAAATGAAATTTTCAATATTTTCTTTGATTAAACGAAAAGTACTACGCCAAAAGTTACAATTTTTTCTGGTATGGAATGTCTTCAGGTCATTTCCTATCATGTGCATGTGCAATAATCATGCCTCTGATCGGCAATGTATGTGAGAGTGTGGTTGAATGTGGATAAAGTTGCTAAAAAGAGTTGTGTTTGCCAACATAAGGAGGCTCGCCAAATCTAAATGTGTTTAGCTTTATAGACAGGGGGCATGAAGATGAGAGGAAATGACCTGAAGACATGCCATGTCAAAAATTGTAACTTTTGGCGCAGTACTTTTCGTTTAATCAGAGAAAACATAGAAAATTTCATTATAGCCAAACTATGCAATCTGCGTCCCATTGGATTTACATGTACTTTTCTTTGATGCTGTCTGATAAGAAGAGGAACTCACTAGAGCTCGGCAGACGTGCCAATTAGAAGTAGGCATGGGATGTACATCATTCTGTGAAAGTCTCATTTTCGGCCTCGTTCCCTGCAGAAACTCGTTCTGGCTGCGGACTATATGCAATTTGATTGTGTCCTATTTATGATTCTTAATACACTTGTCCGCATGACCATCAGTGGCGAACCTAGAGATCTGCATGCCTAAAGTAGTCATTGCCTATTTGTCGTGAGCTAGATCTTGCATAATAATAACCTTGATAATAATTTTTTTAAATTATTTTCTTTCAAAAAATTAAAGAACATTCTGTCTCACGCACAGAAATTGACAACAATAAAACCTCTAGAATGGAAATTAAGCTTCATTCAATGCACAATAACGGCACATAAATCGCACGCATTTTCACTTAGATGCACCTGCCAACGTCTGTATGATTGGGTCAGAATCAGTCACATGTGTAAATCGAAGCTTATCATTGGTGGTTCATGCCCCAACTTAGTTCCCCCGGATGTGCCGCGACCTTGAGTCAATTTCCATTCTAGTCAACTTCAGATAAACAGTTTATTTCTATGGTCTCACGCATCATCTACGCGCAGTAGACTCTATCTGAAATACATGATTAATGTTGATTCCACTCGCAACTCTTGGCAGTTGTGTACACTTGTGTTGCATGGTTACATAGATTTCGCGAGTTTTCTATCACTGAACTGTTATCTGAGATAGATTAAGACAACTAAAGTATGGCTTGTAGCATGAGTGGCCATGACTCTTCTGAACCTGGCAAGCATGTAATGTAAAGACATCGTATTTACGCGGTTAATACCCTCTCACACATACACACATACGGACTATGCCATTTCTCTTACGCATCTAACAATGACCGCAATTATTCGAATACACTTTGAATCACTCTGCAAAGCGGTGAAATTGCATGATTTTCAAATACTTTTTCCTTGAAACGAATTTCACGGAAAATAATTTCATTTGACGTTATATGACAATATTTTTGCTCGATTCCAACGACAACGAGAAATTAGCAGATACCGATAATAAGTGACCGAATGGATTATATTTTGCAATTGTTGAAAGCAAATGTATATAATAATAGCTTGATGTTTTTGATTTCAATGACCCTACATCTGCTTGCGTAGGGTTTTGAAGAGAATTAGCATAAAGTTTCCGAAATATTCTTGTGTTACCATAACCATATTTTATGACGTTAATGGAAGAAAGTGATGGACATCTGCTGACTTTTCCGTTCATGAAAAAAGGGCCTCATCTGTTCTACGTTTTCGGTCACACGCTAAATCTCTATAGAATAGTAAATTTTTACAATTCGCTCGTAAACTGAAGCAAAGAACAACTGGACAATAGAAACTTTTTGTTGTTTAATTGTTCTTTACTTCAGATTACAAGCAAATTTAACTCACACATACCCGAAGCTCTCCTTCAACTTTCACGTTCATGCTTTTACAAGTTCGGGCCACGTTTTCAGTCCCACACTGGATCCCGAAAGAGTATCTGTTACAAGTCGGGCATGAGCATCGGTGGGTTTCCGTGGGCTTACAATCATAGTCAGGGCTAAAGTTCTTGGTGCCTTTGGCAGGGTGTTAATGAACGAAAAGTCACGCATATCCAAACCTAAGAAGGTGTAGCCAACAAAAATGGATTATGTTCTGAGTTCAGACTTAACACAAGGCTATATCAATAATATAGTAACAACAATGTGATGACGTGAGATCATTCTAGGTTGTTAACCAGATACTGGTACTAACCTATCCCTATCACAGGATTCAATGCGGCAGGAAATTATGCGTTGGCTCAACATCAAAACTCTACTCTTCATGGTACCAAAAATGTTTTTCTTCGGACTGAATGAAGTATGATATTCCATTGAATTTGGTCTCATTTCCATTTAAGTTGGTTATTGCTATACAACAACTTGAACATTATGAATTACTCGTAAAGTCAGATGTCAAAATAATTAATGTTGAGATGAATTAATTGACACAATTTTATTCATTCTACATCTGCAACTGAATTTCACAATAAGTCGTGGCTATTAGTGTTCTCTAATGAAAGACAACAATTGATGAATGCGCTCAGTGAATTAAAAGACTGGATAGGGTTGACTGAGATGCTAGGCATTAAGAGACAGACCGTAAACAACCTCATCAAAAGTTCAAAGAAAAAGGGCAAATCGAAGCATTGTCGAGATGTGGACATCTTCCAAGGAAAATTAATGATACAATGAAAAACGAGCTAATGCGATGCGTGGAAGAAAAGCCTACTGCTGCTCTCAACGAAATGAAAGTGAGATTGAGAACTGAACATCCAAAAATACCAACTGTATCAATGCAGACCATTAGTAGAATGTTAAAGCGTGAAATAATATCCATTAGAGACATTCAAACCATTCCAGTAGAGTGGAACAATGCAATCTTCTCAGTGGATGATGGCGCACGGCTCTCGAATAGAGAACTCAATTTTTATGGATGAATTTGGTTTCAAGATTTGTGCAACCAGGACCAAAGGGCATTCAATTGAAATAAGGTTTCAGATCCCAGTATTCAGTCGAGATACGGACTTCAGCTCCTGTTACCTGAAGTA
Organism: Prostheceraeus crozeri; assembly: GCA_907163375.1. Lineage (NCBI taxonomy): Eukaryota > Metazoa > Platyhelminthes > Polycladida > Euryleptidae > Prostheceraeus > Prostheceraeus crozeri. Next base: position 1,619,328 of record CAJQUW010006363.1, on the reverse strand, counting down.
ACGAGAGAAAAGTGCTTGAAATGGTATAATCATACATTTCGCTATTTCTCTAAATGCCTTGATCTTGAGGACATTGATGAGTAACATTTTTGCTTGCTGTGTTATTGATGAATCATCTGTGTATATGGTTCTTGAATGAAAGTTGTCATATACTGACAATTATCACAAGTTATAACCTTTCTAAACCGGCGTTGACATAAGATGGTAAACAAATTCGATCGACTGAACTTGAAATTGGGACAAGCTACGACCAATTTAAATGAAAATGAGACCAAATTCAATGGAATATCGTACTTCATTCAGTCCAAAGAAATCCAAGCAACCAAATTAAATTGAAAACGGAAGCATGATCTCTCAAGTGACTAATTTCAATGGAAATCTGATAAAGTGAAATGGGAAAAGTAAATATTGACTACGTTTCTTAAAAAACGATATTATTCGATCGTAGATATTTGATACACTATCTTGAAACAGTAGGTGATCATAATGTTGATATCTGCATGATCTTCAGAGATCGATTTCTCGAAAAATAGATTTTAAAATTACGCGAGTTTGCCTTGTAAAATCAAGGTGTTGAAGTTGATGTATTGTCAAGAGAACACACAAATAAAAGTCGTCATTCATTCATTTTGAAATTCTCAAATTTGATCTGTCTCCTGGATGCAGACCAATCACTCTACCAAAAGTCCGCAGTGCCGGTAATCAAATCAACCTCACTAATGAGTAAATTTCAACTTCACTAGGCCATAATTATTGGAAATGAATGAAATTCAATCCGATTACGAGAGCAGACATTAATTGCTTTTGTTGATTTGATACTTCTGGTTGAAATTGATATTTCCTGAGGAAGTTCATAATTGTTATAAAAAATGGCAGTTTGGAAATTGATTGAGAGCTGCCGGTAACAAAATCATGGATTCATGCTAATTTTGCGTCTGTCTACAGAAAAAGCCTCAGTGATCAATGAAGTTCTATTGACATCAAAATTAGCGAAAAATTTCACCAGTTAATGGGAATGGAAGCAGAGGCAGTCAAATAATGTTACACTTATGTCTGCTTTTCCTGACAATTGCCTCAAAAGTGCCACTCAACTGGGAATCAAATATTGCTCAATCGGTAATGAAACAAATATGAGATAGTGATTCGTTTTGAATTCGTCCAAAGTATATCAGTTGAGTAGACAATGAAAATGATTTTCATGGCAGAGTGATGTCTGTCTGATGATCCTCCATAATCACGAGATCGAGTTCTTCCGGAAACAAATGATTATTTTTTGTTTATGTGCGTCAGATCGAATGCAGTTTTCGTGCTCATCAATCAGAGCCCATCACATGCCTGTATAATTAATTACGCATTTCGTCCATCAGTAAGTCCACGTCGGACGAAACGTCGAGCGTATTTTGCTTCATATGAGCTTCATTTTTTTCAAATATCAACGTTGCAATAACTGGCAATTTTTTGAATTTCATTTTCAAGAATGATGGTCAGAAATAAAATTTCCTCCCTTACAAAGCACTTCGTAATAAATACCAGCGACTGACTTTCGGCGGTTGTTGGGAATTGATCTTCTGTAGTTGATGGTTAGCCAACATAGCTGTGTTTCGTTGAACACACCGCTTCTATATCTCAGTGGTAGAACTATATAGTCCGGCAGCCAGAACGAGTTTCTGCAGGGAACGAGGCCGAAAATGAGACTTACACAAAATGATACACACCCTGTGCCTACTATGAATCGGCACGTCTGCCGAGTTTTAGTGAGTTCCTCTTCTTGTCAGACAGGATCAAAGAAAAGCACATGTAAATCCAATGGGACGCAGATTGCAGTTTCTGGTTAAAATGAAATTTTCAATGTTTTCTTTGATTAAACGAAAAGTACTACACCAAAAGTTACAATTTTTTCTGGTATGGAATGTCTTCAGGTCATTTCCTATCATGTGCATGTGCAATAATCATGCCTCTGATCGGCAATGTATGTGAGAGTGTGGTTGAATGTGGATAAAGTTGCTAAAAAGAGTTGTGTTTGCCAACATAAGGAGGCTCGCCAAATCTAAATGTGTTTAGCTTTATAGACAGGGGGCATGAAGATGAGAGGAAATGACCTGAAGACATGCCATGTCAAAAATTGTAACTTTTGGCGTAGTACTTTTCGTTTAATCAGAGAAAACATAGAAAATTTCATTATAGCCAAAATATGCAATCTGCATCCCATTGGATTTACATGTACTTTTCTTTGATGCTGTCTGACAAGAAGAGGAACTCACTAAAACTCGGCAGACGTGCAGATTCGTAGTAAACATAGGATGCTCATCATTCTGTGAAAGTCTCATTTATGGCCTCGTTCCCTGCAAATTCGTTCTGGCTGCCGGACTAATAGGTTTAGACCACCAAGGACGTCGTGGGCTCAAGTCTCGCCGTATGCGTGGAAATCGAGCATATTGTTTCCACATATTAGTTCAACGCATGATAATTGTCAAGCATTATAAGTTTAGATGAACGATCAGAGCTACTTAAATGTCACAATTTGGGTCCTATGAAAATTAGTAGTGCATGAAAATCACTTTAACATTGATATTGATATTTCAGGAATCATGTCACCATTCAGGGCTCCCAATATGCTGCTCCACAATAAATGGAAGAAGGAAGATATTCGAAAACACCAGGAAAAGGTAAGAGCAACGTTGACTTGGGTTTGCAATTTCTGATATGAAATTATCATTATGTGTTTATCTCAATCACAGAATTAGACAACTTTCTCGTTCAGGTTGATAGAAGGGATGATTGAGTGAGGAACGCTGCTGAGAAAACGGTGGTGAAATCATCAGATGAACCAATTTTGGTGCGCCTGCTATCATGTTTAATAATGATCGGAAGGACCAACATTATCGAGAAAATTTGTGCGCAACGATCTGAATTCTTTGAATCTGAAGGAATCGTAGCAATTGGAGCATTTTGATAGAATTTACAGAATTCCATCAAAGCAACGCATGACTTTTTTCCTATCTCTGTAAGGTATTGGGAATTCAATTTTCCCCAATTACTAAGTTCCAGCATGTGCCATTGTTTTGATTTAGTACGCACTTCTGGCAAACTGAAAGAGTTAAACAATATAATTCCATGATCTCAATATATAGTAGCACATTGTATTATGTGATTTATAGAATTATGTTGTTGTTTCTGCTCGTTGCATCTTAGTGGAAGTTGTGCGAAAATGATTGCAAAACGTGACAAAATGCAAGGCTCTGAAAAATGTACTCTTGAAAGATGTCATAAAATGTCTCTTCCTCCAGTGATCCAATCCCATGGGACAGGCTCAGCAGACAAGAAACGAGAGTGAGTGCACCTCATTCAACCTTGTTGGTAAAAAATGAAGGCAAGGTATAATTCAAAAATGTCTGAGGTCAGGCCGCGACTTATTTGTAAAAGGTCCACTGCAAAATTCAGTTCAAAGAGCATTCCCGAAAATTAGGAAAATCTTCCGTTGGAGCACTGAAGACGCGTGGAGCAGAGTTCGCAGAATTCTACCGCTCCATATCCCTGGTTGGGATTAGTTGCATTTATCAAATGCTGAAATCAAAAGAAGGTAATAATTGTTCAGCATTATCTTAATAAAGTTTACATAGGCCTATCGGTATGTATTTTATAAAACAATGACTAAAAGGAAGAATATCAAAAAATGCTGATGAAATTTTCTTCCTGTTTTGACAAGTAGATCGTCGAAAAATATAACGTTAACTCGAATAAATAGCCATCTTAGTGGGCGGACGGGTTGAAAAATAGACCACCAGGGGCTCTTTCAGAGGATTTATGGCAGTTTTAGTTCGGAATATAAAAAGTCAAAGTCATTATGCATCTTCTGATTGTCATTATGAACTTTGTATCAGTTAAGGTTGTGTCATGTTTTGCTTGTTAGCGAATACTAAAGGTCATCGTTGGTTGTGACGTGAACTGATTAATTTCGATTTAATCCATTTGTTAAGATTTAATCTTTTAGATCTTTTAGAGAACTAAAGCCTGGTTTAGACTTCCTCCGTTTTTTGTACGGAGACGTCTCCGGGAGATTTTGGGCGAAAACGGAGACGTTTCCGTATTTTTTTTTTATCAGTAGACATGAAGAAATCAAGATACGCAGATACTTGTTTGATTGAATGTTTACGTATTTCAGTCAACTGAAGTTTGATTGAACCAATAAGATTGGAACTGAAGCGATGACATCACTAAAGTTGTCCGGATCGGCCATGCTCGACGAGATAAATGAAGATTGTGAGAAGAACTCGAACTTCCGTTTCATGCGAATGATTAAATAAACTGTAAACATGCATCCGTATTTTAGAGTTTCCGTATCCCACAAGAATTTACGCTGACTTGTGAGGTTTCCATAAAACGGACGTGTCTGCGTTTTCAGGAACTATCTCCGTTCTCAATACTGAGGAAGTGTAGACCAGCCCTAAGTAAGCATCGATTACCCCTTTCCTTACAGTTGATGACTTCTCGAACAGCGCTGGATACAAAAGCTCCGTCTCGCTTTCTTCATCTTGCCATTGACTTGAAAAGGATGCAAAAGGAAGAGGAATATCAAGCTACTGTTGATTACGAGAACAGAATTTTGTTACAGAAATTGTCCAGTATTATGCGCAATCCTTGTCGATTGGACAATTGGAATGATTATGAAAGAAAAACACACAGAACGTAAGTTGTATGATGTTATTCGAGAAATAAATGTGGCAAAAATGCTTTAAATGATTCAATTGAGTTTAGAAAGTGAAAATCAAAACAGCCCTTGGATTAAAATTGTAATTGTCAAACGGAAGATAGTTTGTATAATTAATTTTACAACGGCCGTGTAGTTTGTGAACATTAAAAGCTTTGAAAGAGTCATTTTGAAGTAGATCTACAAAGACTGTTGAAGTGGTTTGTTTATACGCAAATAATTTGGGAGTACCTATCTATAATTCGATGGTGCTAAATCGTTTCAGAGACAGTATCTTTAGAAAAGTAGACAGTATTGTCTAATATTTTGGCTGGTAATGAATTCAGCAAGACACCTGTAAGTAAACTGAAGGGTGATACAGCAACACAAATTTAGAATACGGCACCTACTACTGCATTCTCTTCGAAGCTTGTGTGATGTCCTGCATGACATTCGCCGATGAAACATGGACACTAAATAAAAGGATGGAAGAAAAGATAGCAGTAGCTCAGCACAAGATAGAAAGAAGCATGGAAAACATCAGATGGGAAGACAAAAAAAACAAATGCATGGTAAGACAGCAGACGGGCCTAATAGACTTGCTCATAGCCATCAAGAAGGCGAAATGGAAGTGGGCTGGACATATATCCAGAATGAAAGACAATAGCTGGACTTACAACATCACTAATTGGTGCCCTATGGAATGGTAGAGACGCAAAGGAAGACCACCCACGAGATGGAGAGAAGACCTAGCCGACTTCTGGAACGATGTCGATTGAGGAAGGAAGGCAGAAGACAGGAGAAATTGGAGGATCCATGGCGAGGCCTATCTTCAGAAGTGGAGAACAAACGGCTGATGATAATGATGATGATACCTACTTCCTGGCGTCAAACACTGCTAATCTACAAATGTTTACAAGATCATCTCTTAACATATCAACACATTAGCTTAGTAATGATTTTTAAAGTTTTTTTGAATAAAATTGCTCAAATATTTTTAGGCAACACAAATTCAAAAGAATGATTAACGAATACTATACAATAAGTACATTTAAGGTAAATCAAAAGCTTGACGAACACCAATAAAGGTTTATTGCAGAAAATAATCTTAGTCAATATAGATGTTCAGCATTTCGGCATGCGCCTTAATCAAGAACTATGAAAAAAAGTTTTTTGATTTACCACATAGCTGGCAACAATGGCACATAATCCAAATAGAAATACATTTGAGGTGTCATTATTACGCAGAATGGCCTTTATAGTATCCGTTGAAATCTTGATTTATTCTAGAATTTGTATTGGATTAATGGACATGTGATAAAATCAAGTAGGAATATTTTTTGATTTTTTTGTTGCTCTTCACTACATTATTGGAAAATGGTTGACATAAAAACAATAGTCTCAATTTTATAGAAACAACATTGTAATGGAAGGAGTTTTTGAAATATTGTTCTTGTGAAGTAAACTTTTCACTGCATTCGAAGGCATGGTTAGGAATAATTCGGTGTTCCATTCTTCATCGAACGTACATCTCTATTTCGAAAATGACAACATTATCAACATTGGAAGTCACTTCAGTCAGAAAAGTTTGTGCTCTATTCTTTGAGAATTTACATGATACAAATGTTGTTGCGTGATGGGATGGGAAATGCTTCTTGCCGGACTCATACCATTCAACTTAAGCTCGCAGAATATTAAAATGAAACCATTATGAAACTGTGAACCCATATGAAATATTTCAACTATGCGGTGTGCTATTAATTTAATATGCACATTGCATATCTGAAATTTACTCCGAATGATTGCATATTGAGAAATGTGAACTGTAGGGCTGCTGACGTTTCCTGATGTTCTGGACTGTTCCCATTTTTTATCTGAAAATGCAATTAAGTATACTCATTGACAAAATTATTGAAACCGCTGTTTTTTCATGGCCATAAGCCAAACACATATTATAAAATGAATAAATTAGAGATGAGGTGTCATTCACTAAGCTGCTGTATGAACCAATTCGATTTATAAATAAGAACAAAACCCAATCGAGTCAAATTTCATAATGTGTGTGCCCTCCTCAAATTTTGATACACCTCAAAGCGAGATAGCATCGAATAACAAAGTTTCCTCAATAAATCGAACTTCAAGGCCACTGTTCAATCAGTGTTTCAGCCTGAATATTCACGAATACAGGTGCTTGCACGCTTTATCGCTCCCCTACTCGGCGCCCAAGTTCATCGCAGACTTGTTCGATTGGAGATTGGTCAAGCCAATCAAGGATTTGCATGTTCAAGATCCTTACAGTCGGAGTAACAGCTGAAGAGCGATTTGCCCTAGCGTTATCATCTTGGAAGACATGATCTTCTGCCCTTGTTCATCTTGGGCAGTCCTGATTCATCTGTCCACAAGACTTCCACCATTGTCGATCATTCCATGAGCGATGATCTTCACAGCCCGTTCCTCCTTCAGTGCTCAATGCTCAGCAAAATTCTTGCAGATGGTCGTCGAGATACTATACCAAGTTCTTTTTGATAAGCAGTTGGAACGCTGTAGTCTATGGTCGCAGCAGCTTTGCAGCGTAGAATTACCCATGGGACAGACACATCTGTTCATCCTAGCAGATAAAACAAAGAATGTACCTGTTCGTTTAAAAGAAATCCTTGACCTTCTTGATCCTTTCTTCTTTTCCACATTTCCTTCTGTTAACCAACAACATCACCACTTAAGAAAACCTCCAGAAAACAACTCTTGAAAAGTTTACCTCTTCGGCAGCAGTTGTAGAACATCATCCAAAACCACAGAATTAGATTCATCTGCGCGTGTCTTCGATTTCCTAGAAAGGAAGGGTTGTATGTAGCCTCAATATCGAAATGGCACATCACAGAATTAGACAACTTGCTCCTTCTCGAATGGATAATTCGTGTATCGCTTGCCATTGGAAATGGCAAACAATAAGCTGTCAGCAGAGGACACCAGAGCCAGTGAGAGATGCGTGCGTGCTGTGATATCACTTCTCACACACCAAAACACACATCGATGCCTGGCTTTCGATTCAGTGTATGCACTATACAGTGAGCAATGCCGAGGAGAGGATGTAAAAACATCAAGTGAACTAATTTTCGTACGCCTGCTACTTTTTTTGATAATGATTGGAAGGGCCAACATTATGGAGAAAACTTGTGGGCAATGATCTGAAATGTTCGAATCTGAAGGAATTTTGGCTACCGAAGCACTTTGCTGGAACTCACATTAATCCGCAAGCGACGCACGAAATTTTTTCCTATCTCTGTAAGGTATAAGGAATTCCTTTTTGCCCACTTAATAGGTTCCTCGATTTGCCGGCGATTTCGTATTAATCACACAGTCTAGCAAACCGAAGCAGATAAACAAAATATTTAATTCTGTGTCCGAAACACATCATTCCAACTACCATACCTTTGGTAAACTGATAATTGCTGCAATAGACGACAATTATGTTCAATTTGCAGCTGTATTTTGTGGCTATCATGTCGATATCAAACTGTCATATATCATTCCTCATGTGATAATGAATTGAATGGTAATGCATAGATAGCGAGATGCTACTTCAAACCGCAGAAAGAATAGAACAAACTTCAATTCAAGTCCATAATACTTTTTATGAATATGTCAATAATATTTTTTTTACTTTAGTTTCATTATTTATGTCAATGAGTCTATATCTCATAATTCTATTTATATCTCAATTGTCAATTTCAGATTGAATAGTGAATATCGAGAACGCGTGAAGAAGGATAGAGCTCGAGAAAACCACAAGATTGTGCAGCGCCTATCTAACGTGAAGCCAATGTATGATGTGTGTGCTCTGGTGAGTTCATAGATCAATGTTGTTCAGGACCCAAGGTTGATCATTTTCGAATGGTTGTTTCATGATTTTTTGCGAATTCTAGGTAGCACATCCCTTGCAACTTCAAAAGTGTCCTACTACGATTTAATTGAATAGCATACTTCAAAAATGGGTAATTTAGCCGAAGGGGTTCGCATTAAATGATAGTTACACATCTTTTCTTAATTTCATTTGCTAATTATGTGAAAACCAACTCAATGATTTTAGTTGAAAAGCAACTTTTTCAGTTTACGAGACACGACAGAAATCGACATACGATTCTTAGAAAGTGATCGGCGAATGTGATGAGTTCAGTTAAACATCGTTCATATTGATTTTTCAAATCTATTTGTGTTACTTTGTCCTTTGAAATTTCCAATTAGAATGTGATTTCAAACCTCTTTTAGGAGGACGATTATCAGAAGCACAAATATATGAAGCAGCTTCTCACGGACAGCACAAAAGATTTCGATTTGAACGGACCACGGAAATTGAAGGAAACGGTAAGGAAACTGATGGAAAGCATCTCAGAACCTTGAAGACAAGTTAATTCAGACAGTGCAAGCAAGTTGCTCATCTACTTTGTTGTACACACAAGCAGAGCGTGAACCGGACCGCTTTTTTCAGCCCGGAACCGGTTCTGGCTCGTGTAACTTCACCCAGAGCCCGGCCCGGGCTCGCATTGACCCCAAAAAGCGATGACCCCGGCTTGGCCAGATGAATTTTTTATGTGGGCCCAGGTGACACACTGTATGTTATCTGTCCAACAATTCTCTTTACATGCATTTTTTCCTTACGATCCCTGATACTGTGCTGGCTTATACTCACCGTATCTTGCATAACTTCCGCAGATAAATGAGTGAACTAAGTAGTCACTTAATTTGACGGCGGGCCATCAAGAAGTTGACTTCATGGCTGGCTCTTTTATTTATGACTTATTCCGTCGTATACCGGTGTATTTTTCATGTTATCGGCCAGGAGTTATGTTGACAGACCATCACATAAAATGATTCAGAGAATTTAAAGGATCTAATGAGGGAAATGTTATTCATATGAGACAAAATAGATACCGGCCCGGGTCGGCCGAGCCCGTACAAGGCCCGGGTCCGCTTCCAGCTCTATACACAAGAAAAGTGTGAAAAAGTCAGGCCTCAAGGATTGCATAGCTCTGCGATCCGCCTTTTTAAGTCTGTAGTTTACGTTTATCAGATGATATGTAATAATTTGATTATGTTATTGGAGACATTGAGTTCTAAGCACTCTTCATCTAATACATTCCAAATATTCTTAACAATTTCACTTAATTTTAGCTATCAAATAGCATGTTCAAGGGTAGCATCACGCAGTGTCGTTGTTGTGACATTTGCAAAATCAAGGATTTTTTTCCAGTGTCCCAACATATTTTAACTTCATAAACGCTTAAAAGCTCTCTATACATTTCAATGATAATTGTATGACAGTAGTCCTAAATGATAAAATTGATGGAGATATGAAAGCTGTATGGATCTCATGACATCGTTATATACATGCTCCATATCCTCATGTTCTTTCATACTCCAGCAAAATTGTCTTACTAGGTAGCATTGTATAGGAAGATGATGAGATGAGGCACGTCAAATACAAGGTATATTATTATCATCAGAATCATAACTCATCCGCACATGATCCAGTGAATGTTGCAAAACAATCAATTGATCATACTTTTGAATGCCATCATTTTAACACCGATTTATAAACTCGTGCATTATATATCTACAATTTAAACGGCTGCAATGGCGTTACCGACTTGCTCCTGTGCGGAAACTAATTCGTTTCGTAGTGGAATTATCACCCACAACCATTATTAGATACCAGCTAAGCTTGATTCTATCCGAGAATAGACATCTGACCGCAGGCTGGATCAGTATGGATGAATTCCTTAATCATTTTACAGGAAGCTCGACAAACTAGCCGACTATCTGCGGTTCCTGAGAGACAATCACAATCGACCCTCGGGTCACAAATTGGTGTCCGATCCGATGGGCAGATTAAAGAAGAAGGTGAAGATGGAGAAGAAGAGCAGCAAACTGTTGATGAAACTCAGAAGGTAAATTGTCAGTGAGTTATCTTAAATGATCAAAGTCAACATGAAGACCTTGCACTGCAGATTATGTCCGATTTGTAAAGATTAATAATTATTTTCATTCGTTTTCTTACAGTCCACCAAACCGAAAGCGAAACCAAAGCTCAAGGTAAGTGAATTGATATACCTAGACCTCGTCTCTGATATTGAGCACCCCTCCACTATCTGACTTGCCTAAGTTGACTTTCTGAAATAAATTTCGATAACCAATCATTTCGTCTGTTTTGTGGGCGAAAAGCTTCATTGGATATACATGTATGTTTTAACTCTTCAATGCGGAATTTGCTCCGTGACAATGTGGCAGCGTCATAATTATTTGGCTGTTTAATTATTTTAAGACTTTTTATGATTTCTAACTTGCAGTGATAGCTTGTATTTACTCCCGATTCTCATTATTGAGTCGGTGTTCTTTCACAACAAACAACTTTATCACCAATGTAAAGTTTAGTATGATTATTAAATCGAAGCTTTGTTAGAATTGTTCAGTATTTTCTACAAAATTTGTAAAGTAGTGTAAACTTCAGAGTCACTGAAAACGTCCTGAAATGGCTACTGATTGCTTGAATATTCATTGTCAAAATGACAATCTACCACCAGTAGAATCCGCATCTACAGAAGTGTAAATACCCACTTGTAGAAGTTCATAAAGCCATTAAGTGGTGTCATTAAACATAAAATGTATGAAATTGATATCGTACATAAGTAATGAAGTCACAAGTTCAGGTTACATATTGGTTAGTGTGCCTCATGGTCAGAGTGACACCTCTGAGAACCTGAGACAAAGTCGTTTTCGTGTCAATGTGCATGGATTAAATGGGCGTGTCCCACCTTCTTTGCTGGACTTCCGAGTCCTTTTAAAACAGCTAATTTATTAGGAACTTTACTGTAAATATGTTGATTTATTGAATTAACAAAATCCAATTTCTTTTGTATCTTTTAGGTGTTTAGAGTAAAGTACATCGAGCTTCAGAATTCAAAATCATGAATATATGATAACTGGATTTGTTAATTTGTTGTCTCCCGGAATAAGGAGCATTCAGTGATAAGAGTTTTCTCTGCTGTGACTACTTCCCGATTTAAGATAATCGGAATCGAAAATGTATCTTTGTTGCCAGTGGATTCCCTCGTCCTTGCCGCCTCTATTATCAGTGTTATAAAGCAACGTCCGTGGTCTATATATCAGAAATATCAGACATCAACGAATTCCTGCACCTTTCATGACCTAGAGAAACATTTATCGAGACGGCTGTTGAGCGCAGTTCCTGTCCACTGTAAGGCCCTCTTAAACTATCATTTCAAAATACAACGAGTGCGGACTGCGGAGTGTTCCCGTTTTCAAAGCTCTTCGTTTATCCGAGCCTAGATTTGAACCGAGGACTCTCGGACTTGGTGGGAACACTCAACCATGATGCCACTGCGATAGTTGTGACAAAGTCATTTACATTGTATCAAAGAATTCAGAATTTCAACAATTGTTAAATTCCTTGCTGAATAGATACTTAGTGGCATTTTCAAGCGTCATTCATTCGTATGAAGAAAAATTAGTCGTCCATTGTCTAGAAGACATTTGTTTTAATCGCATCATTAGCATCGGTTTATGTTTGATTTTGCCTGCTCTCTGCAATTCAACTTTCTTGCAGCCATTGATCGATAGGAACCATTCCAAATTGAGATAACGCAGAAGTCAAGCTTCAAGATGAAATGAAAATTTGATTCCGAATGGAGACAATGCAATGCAAGCTTCATGATAAAATGAAGACAACTCTGTCAAGTATATTGATAAATTGAATCTGGAAATTTCAAAATTGATTTGTAGGCAGAAAAAGTCTAAACCGCTACTCTGCAACTGAAATCATGCAATGGTGAACTACCGCTACCGCTAACCGCTACTTGATTGGCAACTGCCCTCGGATAGTAGCTTCAAGACGCAACTAGGGATGAAAATCACATGTGACTGAACTCATTGAATATGTCTGATCCGTCAAATAAGAACGCATACCATGTTTTAACGCAAATGGGAATATTCATTCGCCTTTAAAAGGAACCATATTGAAAGCTGTGTGTGTAAGCGTTTCGTTTCTCTTTCGTTTGCGAAAATATTGAAAAGTAATGGCAGTAAATGTACTTTTTATCACACAAGCACTCTTTTTGAGTTGCTTTCTATCATTATGGTGTACTGTTGGCCATTAATTTGCGACCTGAGACTCCAAAAGACTAAGTACACGAAAAGCCTATGAAATCCTTCTTCTGTGGACTGGTATGAGGAGCCAACATGACGTTCGTGAACTTGTGATTAGGAAGTGTGAGAAACGAAAAAACTGAAGAACAGAAGCTTGCATCTATTGTCTCATTACTTTGTAATCTGTGCACACCATGCTTCTGAGTGTGCCATCAGAGCCTAGCTGTTTACCCAAGCATTATGGCATTCTGAAACCTTAATAGACATTATGGCATGTCTGAATATCTAAAAAAATGGAACATATTCAGACATGCCATAATGTTTCTTAATATTTATCTCTCTAGGTTAGTACATACTTTCAGTATACTCAGGAATCATAGAAATAATGTAGCATAAATTTTAAATAATTTCCAACATACATGTATAGATTCTCTGCTTCTGATGACAGCTTAAGAGGAGACCGAAATTAATAAAGCACATAAAATAATTACAATCTTCTGAGCTTGGTTTTCCAACTAGGCCTCTTCAGTAATTAAAGCAAAATGATTTTCTTCTGCTATTGTATTAACTGATAATAAATTGGATGTTGATAAATTTGCAGGTTTCTCCAGGGATAATGATGTTTATTTCAAATAGGCATTTATTGAACTATAAATTCAACTATAAAATTCAAAATGCATAGATAAAAAATCTCTTATTTTTTAGCATACGGGAAAGTTATTTCAGCAATTTCGATTTCATTACGCTAGACTTTAAGAAATGAGTTATTAAGTGCTGTAGTCAAGTATCTATGTATTTTGAATTTTGTATATTTCATTAAATGCCTATGATTTATGCACTTCTGATGATGGCCAATTCAGATGGTCGAAATATCCATTTGGTATTTCTATTTCTATCAAGGATTTGTAATCGCGAAACATTAATTTCATGTCAAATTACTTCTGAAAACATGTTATTAACATACACCTGTCTTACTCGCGTCTGTGGAATGCCTCAATCTGGAATGTGGTATTAATTGATTGCTGGCTGCAATGCGCCCTCTACGTGCCTCCGATAAACCCTTGCTTTACTGGCTTATTCGCGCTCTCAACAGATCTCAACTTCTTCAGTGGCATTGTGGTTAAAAGGCATTTCCTCCGGCTATAAAAATAAATAAATGAACGTTGTTTATACTCGGAAGCACATTAGTCACGGAGCCTTTCTTCCATGTGGCTGAGTTGTCATTTACCACTCTCATTCCTTTTCGTGCTGAGTGTTTAGCAAGAATGCAGAGTGTACCTATTTTAAAAGTCTTAGGTTTGACCCGACCAAGATTTGAACCAAGGTCTCCCGGACGCAGAGCGAACACTCTACCACAAGGCCACAGCGCCGGTCTATAACTTATCTGGTTCGAACCTGCCTATGACTGTTGAGACCCATTGGGCCGAAGTCTATCTCATGATGGTTGTATAAGTTGAAAATTGATAAATGACGGTATTTTGTCATTGTGATATTTCAATCAGATAGCATTAGATATTCAACACGACTTCTAGTCAAAGAAATCTGTAGCTTTGATGTCCTGAACATTGTTATTTTCTTCAATTACGTCGAATGACATTTGATCAGCCAATCAACTTTATTTGGACGTAGAGTTAAAATTCATTCATTTATTCAATTTTATTATGAACATGTATTACTTTCATTATTTACGATTTATAATGTTTCCAATGAAATGCATGTTATCATTCAATGTCTCTACACATTTCAAGCGCGTCAACGAATTGGATGAAAAAGTGTTAGCTGCATATTTCTTGGTAAAAAACGATAACATCACTCAATTGCTGTTACACGTCTTGTCCTTTGTCTACCATTTGAGGTGGTGTGCTGTGCTCTGTTTTTAGATATAGGATGAATGCTGAAATGTTAACTTTAATTTCACTGCACGTTAGGTAAGGGTTGCTATCACTATGACATATTACCACTAGAAGCAGTTTTGAAAATGCATCAATATAACATTGGTATTCCTACAGCTTCACTTTGTTAAAAGGTGTTTGAGTTCCCTCTATCCCACTGTCTTGTCTAATTCCAATGGCTTGCCCTTGTTATAAGCAGCGACATTGCACCGCTCTCTTCATATGAATGCATCTGCGTTAACAAACGTTATGATATATGTTTGGAGAAGTAAAGTGTTGCTTCTGAAATGTTAGATATATTGCAGACAGAAAATTTATTCATTTGGAAATCGAAATTATTATAGCGTATGATAACGAAGGAAATCGAAGTTAATAAGAAAGATTTTGCTAACGATATACGTAAAAATAATCCATAAATATCCTAGTATTAAAGCTTGGAGTTCTAAAATTTTATCTAATTGAAAAAACATATAGGCTTTAAGGATTGTCCATATTTATCGTATAGCTGAGTTCCTTCTTATGAACAATCTTGGCTCGGCACTTAAGTCTCAGCCAGTCGATCGGAACAGCTCTTAATTGATCAATTTATATTCTAGGTGAGTAGGGTTTTCGTTTTTTGAGGCTGTATTACTTAATTTGGAGTTAGATTCCTCTTTTGGGCCTGTATTACTCAATTGAATCAGTTTTCAATATAGGGTGTATTGTGGTAGAAAACCGAAAAGATAAATATAAAAATTTTCATGTTCGCTGGATCAGTTAGCACGGGAAAGGCTTTCAGCAGGTTGCAGACTTTCAACAAAAGCCATGTGCTAGTAAAAACACTTTATAGACTATCAATGCTTAAGATGTGCATGACGGTACGCAAGTCACAGTTTTTAAATATGAAAATTAAATTTTTGAATATACCGGTATATCTTCATAGTGTATTTCAAAATAATCATTGTCAATAATACTGTCTGTTAGAAACGACTACATGACTACTCTCTTTTCATAAAGCACATAAACTTAGAGCCCTCATGAATTATTTGTAATTTTGTTTCCTGGCAAGCTACAAGCATTTTTATGAGAAACATGCATTCTTATCTTAAGAATTTCGACGTGAGGCAGACCCCTGGTGTGCCTGCGCTTGTCTCTAACTACGAGAGATTTCATGCTGCGGTGTAACGCCCATTTTTTGCGTGCTTGTCTATTTATTGTTTGTCATATATTCATTATTTGTATTCCCTGTAATACACGTGATCTATTGGAATGTATCTTACAGATGTGTGTTAAGTATTATGCCATCTCCCTCTGTATATGCATTCAGCTCTTACCCAATTCGGTTAATCACATGCGTTTTAGCAGTTACCCATGTGCTCTTGAGTGTAAATTTAGATAGGACTCTAGCTGAATTGTAGATATGACCAAGAAGGTTGTAGTCCCGCTTGAATAGCATTCCTACGATAGGTTATGTAAAAAGCCAGAATATTTTAGAGTAGACGAAAATTCAGGAGTTAAGTCTAAAGTTTTTCTAAGTCTTAAGTCTAATTCAGATTTTTACTTAAACTGTACGTTGATGGATAGAACAGTTATATTTTATCAATCTTTATCTACTGTAACTTAAATGTTCAATAGTGCAGCAGTCAAATATTCTTATGTTTTCTGTGTCAGATAGTCATCAATCTAAAACTGAATATGCTGCTCGAACATATCATCTTTTTTTAGTGTACATTTAGATTTACATTTAGTATACATGTTTCTGAATATTGTGCTCTCTCTCTCTCTCTCTCTCTTTGCTTTTTACAAATGTCGGCTGCTGAGAATACTTGGTCACATTTCTGAGTTGATAGTTTTCTATATAAATGCATATCGTGAATCTCCAAATGCAAATACACTTCAATTGCTTCGTAGACATATTTCAATTCATCTGCTTGAAAAATCGTTTCAATTGTTAGCTAGATTCTTTCCATCTTTGCTTCTTTCGTCTGAACAGAAACTGAGTCAACAATCTGTTTTTCAGAAAACAAGCGTTCAAACAATGGCGGAAAACGACGCAAAATTATTGAATAAAGTCATACAAACACAAAGTAAGTTGCTACACGTATGTAGTCGCATAATATTGTGGTTTTGAAATTTTTCATTATTTAAAGTAAGTTGATTACAATTTGACACATCAGAATTGTACTCATACATTCAATAAGGCGACAAAGATGAGGAAATTTCTATGAGGTTTCCTTGAGATTGAAATCCCTTGAGTGCATTGAAAGCTCTCATGATTCTTCTTATCTTAGTCACCTTGGTGATCTTAATGGAATTGATTTGAAATGATTTCCATTACATTATTTGAAATTCAAAATGCGAATCCGCTTCAATTATTGCACTATGGTAGGCATACCATAAAACACTTCATGCGACATCTCATCGTCAGTCATCTAGTAATTCTGGCCAAATTCATTTAGCATCATAGAATCATGCTTCATTCTCTGATTAAACTTTCATTGTTCACTTAATCGTCCGTTTCATCGCTTGCGAGCCAAATAACTAAGAATATGAGGATGTTGGCTGTGGCTTTTTTCTAGCTCTTATCTAGACATGAGTGAATCCCACTGAAATGACATTGTGGTGCTCCTGAACTCCATAGCATCCATCATTCTGTTTATAACAACTAACAAGAGACAGAATAATGGACAAGACTTGGTTATGAAGCTTTTAGTCGTCGGCGGTTTTACTAACGGCGTATTATCTTAGCTAAGTTGACTGACACTTGCTGGAGTTTAGAAACCGCACAATAAAACAATGACGCAATAGCGAACAGTATATTATGAATCTTGTCTCAAGCACTGAAGATTTGTGTTTGCAAATATTTGATCATTACTGCAGTTATCTGTGAGACTAGTTTCATGGCAATGCCTTGACATGCATATATACATGTATATACAGTATGTTTTGGGTCACAACGCCGTGTATTTGACTTGAACGGATGCATCATCTGTTAATGTATTACTTTAACATTTACCTTCAGTAGAATCGCCAGAATAGTCAGATATTTGCATTCTCCATTTTGCCATATCATTTGATATTGATCAAAAACTTGAGTAAAAGTAAAAGTCGGCTGAACTTCTCCTTTCACCGGGTACTTCCTCCTTCAAATTCGTATTCCATGTAGACCTATTGTAGGCTTCTATGGGAGCAGAAAGTATTCAAAGAGCATTGATCCCAATGTTTGAATCGGTCACCCGCATTCCAGAGACTGACCAGTTGTTATGGTACACACTTTCTCAAGAGTTAATTTCCGTTTGGAAAATTGTATGTGATATCCACTAGACCTTATAGGTCCTATTCCTAAATTAATCCCAAGTTTAGCATTTTTCGGAGGCAATCATTGATTGTCCTATTAAATTAAAGTAAATCTTAGCGCAACTACAGGCTTTCAATTTCTGATAGAAGACTGAAGCTGAGGTCCTATAACACCGGTTGTGTTCCGTTTTGGGTCATATTGTTGATCTAGAGGCACCTAGACAACCATTAAGTAATCGAACAAAAATTAACTTGCTTGATTAAAGTTTTGAATTTATTGTCCAACGAACAAGAGCAGGTTGGATAACCACACCGGTCTCCCATGATTAGATCGCATGAGAAATCGCGAAGACAGATCAATTTCAACAACATTGATTGTCAGCTCTTGAACGTGTTTCACCACAAATTACTAATGCCATGTTGCAAATAGAACAGACACCGAGCTGCTAACCAAGAAAAATCTACGATCATCAAAGTAATGCAACAAGATTTTCTGCTATAGTACTGAGAATGGAAGCGACATATCAATTTTGTTGGACATGTATACGTGAAACGATTGATTGAATATGTGAGTTCTGAAAAAAGCAATAGGAAGCTTTACGAGAATCCTACATGCATCTGTCGAAGGAAGATAACTGTGAGCTTTTTATTTGGAAATAAGAGCAAAACAAAGGTCAAGCTAAAAACTCGGTTCCAATTATGTTGATCACTATCTGCTGAGATATCGTCTCTGCCTCCTGTTCATGTTTAAAATTGCATTGCTATTCAAGGATGCTTTTTTAATATGTCTGCCTAGAAGAATAGACAGCATTCATTGACCTCATCTGAGTATCCTTCATAGTATACAAATGAGTAATCGAATATGTCGAAAACGATGAAATATTGTTATCTGCCATCGCATAATAATATAATGTATTCATCTTGAAATCCTTTATGGAGTGCTCGACAAGTTTGAGTAAACTTAAACTGGTCAAATATTAACTTTTATCAAATTTCGTGATGTGACACCGCAGTAACGAAAACTGTATACAAAACATCATGCAAAACAGACTGATGGTGAGATACGACTTTAAAAATTAATGATTCGATGAACAACCAGAAAACCCAGTGAATGAGTCACTATAAATCACTATTAATAGTGTATAAAGAAGAATAGTTTAAACTAGGTGTGCGTCGAACCTTGATTTTTAAAGCACGACCGAGCCAATGTATTGTCGAGCTTAATAATAAGTTCGGCTGAACCGAGCTGAGCTGTTGTTATTATTACTTAAAAGGAATACTTTCTCCTGAATATTTTCAATTACTTCATCTGCGGTAATGTTTTGATAATAATAATACACATAGTTTGATAGGTTGGGCTACAACACTGGACAATTAGATGCGCCACTGTAGATCGACCTAGTGTTGCGTTTCTAACATTACTTAGGACGTTGTTGTCTAAGGAGTAAATTAGTATTTATAACTTGCCGATTCCTAACGATTCACACGACATTTTTAATGTGATGTTCCGCCTTTAAGTCTCTATGCGGTTGAACTTCTCCTACAACAACGCAATTTGACGAGAAACTGTGACATACACTAATATTGCGATCAAGGCGTATAGAAAATCATGGAGCTCCACGGGTTTTCTGAAATCGCAGTTAAGTGTTGATAGTTCACACCGCTAGCGCTGAGGTTTTCGAGGACAGCACTGCAGGGAACTTAATTTCCGTGGCTGGAAAGCTTTGGGAAGACAGTAGCTCTCGCTTACTACCAGCGAGAGGAGAGATGCTTTTTTTGCTGCACCATAATTCACATTGAGATTCCAACTCCTTTTTTGAATATATCGCTTTGTTTTACTTTTGGTAATATTTCAATTTTGCATTTTCAGCATTCGTTTAGTTGTCTAAACCATCACTACTGCGCTGCGTAGGTTAATTTGGCCTACCTATCAATAACTAATGATGTGCTAGAATTGCACAATGATTTGTCCTTCATGTATTTTGAGTTCAAAATTATTCTAGATTGTAGACTCACAAATGTAATGAACTTTTGGAATTGTAAATGTTTAAATATCCATAATTAAGAATAATATTTTGCTTAAAAACTTATTTAGGAACGACATTTTATTAAACAATATTTTCTAAATGTGGCTCTATATAAAACAGTTCGGTGGGTCGGCCAAGTTACCAAACGTCTCGAAAATCGAGGTTCCACCGAACCGAACGTTCTGTGCACCCCTAGTTTAAACATGGATTTATGTTGATATATAAAAAATCAAGTGCGTAGGTAGACATCAAATTATACTATTTCAGAAGTTGACACTGGATGCGCTCTATGATAGGTGCCTCTCTCAATCATAGGGTCCTAACAGCATCGAACAGCTTCCAATTTCAAATGATGCGTCTGCGTAATACAAAATAAAAATAAAATAGATATTCGAAAATTGTCGAAACCATCGAAATAGTTTCAGGAAGACAACATCATCCACAGAATATTTGCTGTCGCATGGGTGCTTGGATTCAGCGAAGACAGAATTTCAGTCAACAGGATGAATCTTCTCTGAGAGATCGATTCATAATTCTGAGAGTCGTTTATAATTTCAATGTCAAAAATGTACAACAGTGGTTTTTCTCTGAAGTAGTTTTTCTTGTCATGACCATCACTTTGTTAAGTATTATAATCACAGAATTAGATTCATCTGCGCGCGCTTCGGTTTCCTAGAAAGTAAGAATTGTATGTAACCTCATTATCGAAATGGCACATCACAGAATTAGACAACTTGCTCCTTCTCGAATGGATAATTCGTGTATCGCTTGCTATTGGAAATGGCAAACAATAAGCTGTCAGCAGAGGACACCAGAGCCAGTGAGAGATCTGTGCGTGCTGTGATATCACTTCGCACACACCAAAACACACATCGATGCCTGACTTCGACTGAATGTATGCACTATATTCGCAGTATGCGTTACAACTCCTTCGTGCCTTTTATGATACGTTACAAGAACGCTAACTGACTTTATATTTTTTGCACGTCCTTCATCATGACGAAAATACTGAATCCATGAAATGTTTGATTTATATTCACAAAAATGAAATAAACACTACTACTACTACTACTATACAGTGAGCAATGCCGAGGAGAGGATGTGAAATATAACTTGTGGGCAATGATCTGAATTCTTCGAATCTGAAGGAATTTTGGCTACCGAAGCACTTTGCTGGAACACACATTAATCCGCAAGCGACGCACGACTTTTTTTCCTATCTCTGTAATGTATTAGGATTTCTTTTTTGCCCACAAAATAGGTTCCTCGATGTGCCGTCAATTTCGTATTAATCACACTTCTAGCAAACCGAAGCAGATAAACAAAATATTTAATTCCGTGATTATAACTTTTGAGCATGCAATTTCTTCGATGTACTCACGCCTCACGATCTTTAATTTTGGGGAGTTGTTGTTTCTTTCAAAGTTATGTTTATTATTATTATTATTATTATTCAAATGGTGACCTGAAGTTTCCGTAAGTGCGTCAAAAAGACCCCCGCACACCTTTCATTGCATAAGGAAGTGCTCGTCACTGTTTTCTAAGCCATTCGCCAGATGGAAAATGCATGCTAATATACCTTTGCATTTTCAGTTTGGTCAAAAGTAGTTTCAATTTAGTACAAATAAGATCAATTGGTCAATGTAAATCCATTTTCGGCAAACATAAGTAACTTCAAATTGGTCATTGATAAGTAGCAACGATTTCGTCAAAGTGACTAACTGCGTCATCCCGCTTTTGCAAATCACTATCAATTTAGTCAAAGTGATTTCATATTGATCAGTGTTCAGCGAATGTGTCATTCTGGTCAATCTGGTTTCTGTAGGTATATATACCAAAGGCTCTAATGAAAATCTGCAGTCAATCTGGCATCACTGAATATGCAGAGGGGAGCTTATCAAACTATCAACAATGTTGATCGCGAACGTTTGGTTGACGCCTTCATTGAAGGTCGAGATTATCAAGAGTTGGCAAGAAATTTAAACATTGCCCATCAAACTGCTCGTAACGTCATAGTTAATTTCATGATGAACGGTAGAGTAGAGCGGCAGAATCGAGGAGGGGCAAGACATCACAAGTTCGACGATGAAATGAGATCCTATTTGATATCAAAAATAGAAGAGAAGCCAACTATCACACTCAAAGAGCTCAAGGAGAAAATGCGTGTGGACTTACCCGATAAACCTGCTGTCAGTCATCAATGCATCAGTAAGCAAATTGATGGCATGTTTTATACTCTCAAAGATGTTCGGGCAGCACCGGTGCAGTGGAATACACCTCAAGTAAAGGAAGAGAGAAGTGTCTTCGCCAATTGGATGATGGGTGACGGTCTGCATACACACAAGGCGTTTCTTGATGAGTTGGATGCAATATGTGGACAGTCAGAACTAAAGGAAGATCCATATGCGGTGATCGCGCGGTTCGTATCGTGGAAGGACAAAGAGGTCAAAATGTCACCATCTGCTTGGCTCTAAGTCCCATACTTGGTGTTGTCCATTATTCCATCTTCGCTGGCGGAATGACCAAAGAAAGATTCAGTGATTTTTTGGTTGAACTTGGTGAATTAATGGCCATCGTCAATGGTAACTACATTGTTTTATGTGACAACGCCAGGCCTCACATGGATGCTCCAGGATTCGGTAATCAGCAGCAAGGCTATCTTCGACATCTTCCGACAAATTCTCCTTTTCTAAATGCTTGTGAGGTGGCAGGATCCTGCTTGAAAGCGGCTGTGAAACGAAGTTTGTCGGAGCCACATATTCAAGCTGAAATTTACAATCGTACTTCTCCTGGTAATCTACAACTGCGAAGGATTCGTGTTGTTTCGCGTGAATTGGAGAACTGTTTACCGGTTGTTACTATTCAGAAGTGCAATAGTTTTCTGACTCATGTGATGAAGTACATTCCAGCATGTATTCGTAGAGATGATACATACGATTGAATAAAACATATACAAATGGAATTAAATGATTTTACTTTGATTAAATTGAAATTACTTTAACAAGCTAAATTATCTATGACTAATTTGATGATTACTTTGACCGATCGATTTTACTTTGACTAACTGCATTTTTACTTTGAAGAAATTAAAGACTTTAGAAAGAACGAAACTTTAGACTCCACCGACTAAATAGAAATTACTTGAAACGAATCAGACTAATTCGAAATTAAATTTGACCAAATTGGAAGCGCAAAGGTATAGTTCCAACATATTGGCGCGACAGTGATCACGCCAAGTGGATCGTATTGGAATATCTTCAGACAATATTCTAGATAGAAGCTAGACCACAGCTCATGTTGATTTAGAAATAAAATCACTAAAACCCTTCATAGTTTGAAATATAACAGTTATCATGAATTCGAACACTTGACTGTTGCACTGTTGATACTGTGGTACAAAGTTATTTTCATACATTACAATGCATGGTGCTAAGACAAAGGAATTAACTGAGATCATGATTGTCAACACATCAAGTCATTCAGTAAATAAGCTCCGATCGTCTTCATTTTTTTACCTATTTTGAATTGGATTTCTGATGTTTGCAGAATACTTGACAGGTAGGAGGGCATGCACATGCATGGATTTGGATCCCCTCGAAAATATTGAATGATTCCATAACCAATCGGTCTGATGTAATCCGGGTTCACAGTTACTTAGTATCAGTGTTTGGAAGACACTCGCATGTTGGTCGTAGAAAGGTGTTCTTCAACTATCCATACGGTGCATTGTACTATTTTCTCAATTTCATATTATCATTCTTCTCCGGTAGACCTAACTGTTGCATATCTTTTTTGGTAGTTAAATTAATATTTTATTGATGTTTTCCATGTAATAGACCCTTCCTAAATCTCCATATCTTGTTCTCGCAAGGCTCATAATATGACCGAATGCGAGAAAATCATAAATATCTAACCCTTACTGTTTTACAGTTTCTCTGAAAATGATGCGCGGAGCGCACCGAAAGTACTCGGAGAATTAGAAGTAGTTTTTGTTTGCTAGCATCAGGCTCAGGGCTTTTATACATTCATATATCATATTGCAATTTTATATATTGCTCTCTTTGCCCGAATAGAATCTGCTCTCAAATAGAAGTCGCACCTGAATTCATCAATAAAGAGATTTTTGCGATTTTCGTTGTAAAACTGCTGCCTTTGAGTGTGACTACATATCTACGACGTTTTTATATTGTCCAATAATGGCTGACATTTATCATTATTGTTCAACAATTAGCCCAATTGTAGGTTTTCGTTTTCTAAATACCTGTTTCTCTCAAGCATCATATTATGATATAGCAGCTTGTTACAGAGATCCATTTTCATGGCTGTCCTCATCATTCACATCAAAATGATATAATTGATTATCGCTCTCTTTATGCTTACAAAAATAGAATGATAAACTCAAAATGGTCACTCAACCTAACTTTCTGGTTCCACCGCTTGCAAATCTTGTGTATCGAGTTCATTGTCGAGATCATTCTTCTCTTTGATTTCATCCCTTCAAATTCCGCCTCATCATCATTGCGCATTATGTACGATTTATTCGCATTCATTTTTATTTTTTCTTATCTAATCATCAAAAAATGTTAAATAAACACTATTTAATTGCGAACCCAGACACTACCTGCCTTCGAATAAAACCCGCATGTTGTGCTCGAGAAAATACCCTATTACAATTTTTCATGTTATTGTGTAATTTCTTGTTATATTTTTTTATATTGCTAGCATCTGTGGGGGAAATGTTCAACAGGAAAATGGCTCGTAGGATGTTCTGAAGACCTGTTTGAGGTATAATTTGACCGATGACAGATACTAAATCAATGATGATAAGCAAAACATATTTAGCTCCATGTATATTTCAGTAGAGAGTACTCAACATTACATGATACTCATCCTTCTTCTTGCATGTAAATCTATCATCTAATTGTATAATAATGTAAATTAGAAATTATGTTTTGATACAAAGGAAAATCGTAAATCATGTAGATTTGTTTGAGAATAACACACTTCTTTTGCAATTGCTTTCATAAGCAGCAGACCGCGCGAATCATCCACTTGCTAAATGAAGAAATGTCAGTAATAGCAACTCAATGTATAGATAGATCATAGCATTTGCGAATTGCACTAGTAGCCTAAATTTCATTATAATACCAATCAACGGAAGAAACAAGATAATAGCGGTGACATACGTGGGCTTGAATTTCATATGAAAGAGAACCCGGCTGTTGAAGAGAACTTCTATAGAGAGAAGGATGATGAGATATTCTTCCACCTGGATTTCTAATATTGTGCGTCCTTCTCTGATGACGACAGATAAATCAGAAGCGCATAACTTATAATTCCGTTCCCCAGTAATGTGAAAAAGCAAATCTGTCAGTTTCTGAGTATGACTTTATGCTTTTGTGATTTTTTCTAAAAATTGCAACTTGCAAAGTACTTATTATCTCCATATCATTGCGGCTGGTCATCTGGATTTGTGATAAAATTCAGTCAAAAGTCTGCTAATCAAGTCAATCACGACGTTTGGGGTGAGTGTATACAGTTGAGATAAAGAGTTTCATTTTATTTTCTATTTTAGTGATTTGATCTTTGATGAGAGGAAAGAAATTGTCGGAATAAATTTGGACTAATTCCATTGAATAAAACATGGATCTAAATGTATATCTTCTTCCTCATGTCAGGTCAACCGAATGACATTTATATTCGAACACTAGTCCGGAGGAAGCATATACAGAGAATGAAAACGAAGCGGAAATATCGAGAGTTGTACGATTCTGTAAGTGATCAATTATTCTGTTCTTTATAAGATGCGAAGCTTTGATGAGGATAAAAAGAACAAGAGCATCGACACATTCACGATGAAAATTTCATGTTTTCAGGACTTAGAAGCGAAATTGAAGGAAACTCTTCCTCGGTCATACGAGACGATTACGGAAGTTCTCCTCAGCGACTCTGATGATCTATTGCTGCAAAGGATTCGAGTGGCCATTGACGTGAGTTGAACAGGAAATGCGACTAATATGGACATTTTTCTATTTGTACACTATAAAAATTAATTAATGCTTGGCGAGCGTGAATTCTGAATCTGTTATGGAAATCCGCCGTTTTCTGTAAAACTCATTTACTATCTTGGAACAAAAGTCTATTTTAAAGCATGGCCTTCGTAATTTGTTGGCTTTAAAGAAAAATGACTCAAATAATGATTGCATTTTATTGAATCGCGAAACCTTTCATCCAGTTCTTGTCTGTCGATGACAGAGGAAAATCTGACGATGAATTGAGCAGCAAGAACACAGTGGCATGGAATGATGACAATTCACTTCATAACGACATCAACATCGCAAACGTCATAACGTCATTACTTGTCACTCTGTGCTGTCATTTCACTACCGGATGAAAGATCCCGCGATTCAAGAAAAATGCGATCGTTATTTGTGGCGTTCGTCTGTATAAAATTTGCAAATGTGTTACCATTCATAATAAGATAAATTTTTAATTTATTTAACTGCGAGTAGTATGCTGCTTAGTCCAAACATATAATGAGCTGTTCTGTCTGCACCTTTAGACTGCATTACTTGAGAAGCTATTTTATCTTGTTGCAGACCCTTCTTGCAAAGCAAAATAACAGTTTCTATTCATTTTCAATGCCTATGATGAAATACCTTTGTTTTGAATTCCTTTTTTCATGCCCCCGCAAGTGCAGTCTTATGAATAAATTAAGAACCTCTCGATAGATATTTATCCCCGACTTACCCACAGCTTTAGCGGATATTATACTAGCAAACTGCTGTCATCATGATCAGACAAAGTTGGTAGTTCGTGCGTTGTAAAATGGCAAATCGGGATATTCATTTTCAACGATAAACTTCAAAAATACACCTTGTTTGCTATTGCTACAAATTATTTGCTTTTGTTGCAAGTGAATTGCTGTTGTGAAATGCTTCCTAAGGATTTAATGCCAAATTCGTTTCAAATTCAATTAATGTTACTGAATACTCACATTCCCAAATTAATTTTCAGGAGGTGTTTGCTCAAGAATTGATTGACAATATCATGCTCTTCGATTCGGAAGATTTGTCGTTATTCACTGCAGCCTACAAGAAAAGTAAGCAGATCAACAGAACAAGGAGTGTGTAATCAAAATATAGGACACCTTTGTATTAAATATGTATCACTATACATGTAGCTGTAAAAACAATGTGGGACGCGTCTCTTTGCGGGTCCGAATGAGAGAACATGTTCCCAGGTGGCTTGAGGATAGAAAGACAAGACCGCGATCTAGAACAGCACCTCAAAGTTCTATCGCTCGACACATACTTGAATGTGAATCTTTTCAGTACCGTCCACTTTGTACATATTTTTCTATTTTATCATCTTGTAAATATCGTTTTTCTTTGCCTGTATTGGAAGCACTGTACATAGCTGCGAGGCGACCTGTTTTATGTGTACATAAAGAGTTCCTTTATTCATTGTCTTTACCTTGGCACTGATTGGTTGGTGTCACTGGCGGCAGTTATCATTGAATGTTTCTCAGCCATCTCTGTACATGTTCACACTTGGCCGTCCACCCTTGACAAGAGGCCACGAAAGCGCTCGGGTATTAAACACATGAAGTCAATTGTGTTGCTTTCATTATTAAAACTTATTGGAAATCGGCATTGCTTTACAACGCGTCTCTTATTTAAAAAAACGGTATTCCCTAGTTCCTAGTATCCTAGTTCACCTGTTTCTATTCCCGCTTCGTCAAATTGTTACCTTATCTTCTTCGGTTAAGCAATAGACAGTAAAAGCACTCTACAATTAAATAAATTCCGAATCTTAGAATATAAGATTCTACTTATCATCATTCTCGCTTGTGATTGGCCTTACATCCACGCACGCATTATCACTAGTCCATCACCATTCAATATTTCGACAAATATAGCCTCAATGAGATCATGCATGTAAGTTGGTTCGATTTGTCGGATTGAATGAAACCATTTTGTTTGACAAATGCGTTGATCCGTTGAATCGGTCCCTATAAGTTAAATATCCGCCTAAAATTTTTAAATCAAGTCTTTTTTAAAAAACCTAGCCGCAATGTTTGGCCTCTACTGATTGATTGATATGATGGTACTTTTATTCCTCCCCTCCCCCCCACATTTTTGTTGTTGACACCCGCGATTGTTGCATCGGTAACAATCTCCTGTTCCTAAGTGCATCCTCACTACCGGTGCCTAAAGCGTTGAGTGTGTAAAATTCCTTTGGTTTGTAGAAAATTTACAACACTTGCTTAGTCGTTCACTGTAGACAACAATACCACGAAGTGTGTGATCACAGCTAGCTGCATCTTGTATTCTAACTGAATATTCAAGGGATAAATCCCTCATCCCAGGATTCAAGTAAGGATTCTCAGTGGTGTTGTACTATCACGTGACTAGGTTTGACGAAATTTGATGAATTTGGAAAAATTGGAAAATGTGGGAGGGGAGAGAATAGAAGTACCGATTTGATTTACATGCTGTCAATGATTCAATCGCAGTCTTAAATTCAGTATCGCTGATAATCGGATTTCATCCTATTTTTAGTCATTCTGCTAATCAGCTAATCAGAGACTGTCAGTTGAGGGTAACTTGTTCATGAACAACTAAACTTCGCCGCAGATTTTGAACAAGTTAACAAACATTAGAATCGACAAGCAATTGAAAAACTTTTCGCATTTTGTTGCTCCACGTCGGTTCATATGTTTGTTTAGGTGATTGGGGACGTGATGATAGCATTGTTAAAACTGGAGCGGTTGTGTGTTGTCTTACAAATGGAGTCATGAGGAAATACAAGGATGAAGCAGATATGAGGGCAAACGTAATCAGAATAATCAACCACATTGAATTTCAAGAAACACGAACGCAGAATTTCTCAAAATTTATTTGGAGATCTTTTGCTTCTAACCACAGACCGTAGAAGTCTGTGCCATCACAGGGAACTCGAACTCACAGAAATTAAGTTTTTCAATTCAACATGCGGGCTGATTTACAGTTGCAAATCTTTGTATTTTTCAAGTAGAAACTTTCACTTGAGATCAGTTTTTTAGTTACTTTTAGAAATCTTGAAAAATGTAATGTCTGAACTGATTTTACCAGACGTCTGTTAAACACGCAACCTGCCGCAAGAATGCAAGTAAATCCAAAATGCAAACCTAAGTCAGCCCGACCATTCGGCAACGGAGAAGCCTGAAAATGAGATATTCATTCGAGATGCTGCCTATAATCAAGCTTATAGACCAACGAGTATCAACCCCAGTCAGCAGTAACAGTCCAGTCAGCGTAAAGAGCTTTCTTACGTAACCCGACGTGATACATGGAACATGCTTCTTGTCAGCATTAAATAAATGCACTATTAGGGATTACGTTGTATGCAGTGCATTTAGTCCTCACTCATCAAGCGTTGCAGCTGTGATGCGTCCTAGAGATGCGTACACTTGTGAAATGCTGCCCATTACCATACAGATCAGTAACGGGCCTAAGATGCTGCTTTGCGGAACACCACTGGTAGCAGCACTCAGATAGATCGGTATTTGAACTTACAGATTGTCGGCAATCAGTCAAGAAGTTCATGCTATAAACAGTTTGAGAAGCAGATGACTCACAGACCTCTGCAGGAACTTAACATCAGTCAGTGAACAAATCTCCGAAAATTGACCGAAATTTTTTCTCTTTCTGTAAATGAGCTCATATAGCTCGCAGCACTCCTCCTGCTGTCTCCAAGGAATCCTTGCGAAAATTTGATGAGGATATTCGACAGTGTCTGGAAGAATCAGCATGCCTTCAATTTACTGAAAGAGCGTGGACTCAATTTCAGTAGAGTATGAAATTTGGTGGGCTTGGATAACAGTCGCTTTCACGTCATGCAGCAGCGTGCTACTTGGCTTCTTCGAGTGCAGCCCGAGAAATGTTCGATCATAACGAATTATATACAGAATTGTCATCTGACTTGAATTAATTCATTTCAATATACAATGAAAATGTGCATTGTTATGAAACGCTTATCCACTGACATACTTTTCAACGTCGAGCCTCTCCAACAATCTAATCTGTCACCTTCCATCGAAGAGTTTGACTTTGAAAATCTCTTTGAGTCATCAGCGCCAGCTCATCAAGCTAGATCAATTGCAGAGGCCAACTCTGACACATCATATTGGTTACGGGTGTTGCCTTCAATAGGACTCAATCTACATCTCCAACCAAATGAAATGCAGATCCTGTTGAAATCCTGGCTTGGATGAGAGTTATTCGAGTAGTATGATTTGTTCAACTTGTCCTTCGGAAAAGGCACAAGTTCTTGATTCACTGGGGCATCACTCCTTGACCTGCAAGTATGATTCCAGTGTCGTCGCCCGTCACAATTCTCTGTAATACTGCCTCTTCTACTATTGTAAACGAGCCCACCTGTCTCCTGAGCTCGAGAAAGGAGGCGACCAAGGCCATTACCAGCGTAGACCATCCGACATTCTTCTGCCTTCTTGGCATTTAGATAAGACGATGACTGGGGATATCACGGTCACCCATCCGTGATATCCAACCTCATTATTAGAAACGAGGGTTACCATGGGATCTATAGCCGCCTCTGCTGAGAGCCGGAAGATCACTGATAACGGTGACAAACGTGCGCAGTTCGGTTGGAGTTCTACTCCAATCGCCGTCACTATATCAACGGAACTTGGAAAATGCAGCTAAAAATACTTTGAGGCGCAATTCATCTCGCCTGTCCCTCAGCACCCTTGCATCGAGAAATGACATTGAAAAGGGCATTTTCGGCCGCCTTAGTCTAACCCTTCAGTGCGTTAACATGAGAGTTCTCCTGTTGAGATCGGCGGCTGTGATCGGGGTGGGTGAACTTAAAATTTCAGAATTGGCAATAAAGGCGGCACGTAGCAAGGCATAACTTATTAATTTTTTATCAACATCTTTTATAAGGTTACTTCTATACTTTTGTTCCATCCTATTTTCCTGCTGTAATAGTCTCGAAATGTGAATTGGAAGTTTCAGTCCTTGCACTGAGGGCTTCGCGCTGTTCTACTCGTCAAAGACTGGAATCTGTTTATTTGGTTATCTGCTGATGTGCAATGCAGTATACTTTTAGAATTTTCTTCTGGTTGCTTCCTCCCGGTAGATGTCCGTCTAGTCGATGCCAGTCTTTATATCTTCAATAATTTTTAATTACTTTTATTGCATTTTCGTAAAATGCATTGCATGAACTGTTTTCTTGACTGATTGCACGCAATGTTATCTAATCACTGATGTTATTTGAATACTGGATAATGAAATAGCCATGTTATCCAAATTGATTGCTGCCTTTCGCGTTTTCAGGGCATTGTGCACTCTAACTTCTTTTCAGCTAGTCGATTGATGTATACATAATTCGCTTTGAGACTATTTAGATGTCATTTTTCGGTCAATAAATATTTCTCAATCAGAGATTTATGATCTGCCCTTGACCTGCTAGAATAAACAATATTTTTTAGAATGGCACGAAAAGATTTTTCCTATCATCTGAATCACTAATACTGCATTCTATTCCGAAAGATGAGTTGATCCTTATTAACCGATCAAAATCTCAGATTGTGGTAAATTGCCTGTATTCAATAGATATTCTCAACAAGAAAATTTCATTGATCTTTAATGATGGTCAATAAAACTTGTTTTATGAAGATAATTCCATTATTGATGTCATGTATATTTGTTTGCAGTCATTTTTTAAACTTTGAAGGTGACCGCACTTCAAGTAGAACTTGCGTTTTAGTGATATGCACATTTTCTGATGTGTGTCCTGCTCTATGGCTCTATTGACTTGGATCACATTTTATTACACGGCTTGAATGTGATTGTTTACTTTAACACGTTCAGCTGATACACTACCGCCCTCTTTTCAAGCCATATCTTCATAATGAAAGTAATTCCTCATAAACCGCATGATTCAATCACGCTTCATGATAGCATTTGCAGTACTTTAATCAGAATGACCTATAGTAAGCCCTGTAATTAGTGAACAAGATGGCTGCTATAACCAAGGATGTATGAAGTCCAGAGATGTAGTGTCGAAGTCGTATAAAAATGCATCACATCCGATATAATGATTCGATATGATGACCATTCTTTACTACTAGCATGTGAATAGCAACACTACTTTTCTTCTAACTTGTGTTTAACTGAGGTTGAGTAAGCTTGCGTGGAGATGACCTTTGTGAATACATTCCTACCCCTATGCCCATGGCATTTCTGTGAGGATCCCTAATGCAAACATTGGAGTAAAGGATATGTGCCATTTTATCAAATCTCAACAGATGTAATCATTACGAGATATGTTTCAGGATGGTGAACCTCATTTGTCTTAAGCAGGTTTAAACCATTGACGTTGGAGACATGGCACACATTCTTACCACAAGGCCGAAGAATATTCTGTTGCGTGCGTAGGTGATCCGTTAAAGCACTGCTATGTCGCAGGTACATGGAAAGCTGATTCTTTGCAGTCACTTAAAATTGCATTCGAAGTCGCACAGTGCACACACGGCTCCATGCATACTTTCAGAAGTAAATCGGCTTCCACAAATTCAACAAGTGGCTATCTCGTGATGGATGCAACAGAAATAATAAAACGTACAGCCTGTTGTTCACATCATATGGTTTATTACCGCTCATCTTATTATACCATAGTCTATAGTATATGTCTGCACTGCTTGTCTTGTGAATATGTTAAGGAGCTCAAAGTCATAGTTAAGACATGTTGACGACATTCTAGCTAAGTCTGTAAAAAAACTGTTGCAGGAAAAATTCTCAATTTGCACACGAGTCTTCATAGGGCTGCACCAACAATGTATAGCATTGTCAGTATGCACAAATATTGGACTCACTACACAAGACCACAGTAGCGCTATGAAGGAGCTTAAGATTGTAGTTATCTTATTTCAAAGCACCTTGTGATGAAGTGGTGGTACAAGAAAGTTCCGATTTGACGCAGTGAGTTGCATTCTTCAAAGAAGATGCAAACACCTTAGTTTTCTATTTTTTTGCAAATATTAGGATATCCAGCTGAAGGTCATTTTTGTTTTTTCAGAATTCAAGGTCTCAATCGAACAGGATATTGAAGATCACTTCAATGACGATTCCCTGGTGGCATTTCTGCAGTCATTAGTGGAGGTAATGTTACATTTTGGATCTATTTACATATTAATAAGCGTCTTAAATAATTGAAAACGGAAGCATCTGAATCTTCATACAAGTCTTCCGAATTGAAATGCCCAATTGTCATGTCTGCACGTGTCCATTATGCATTATAATAAGCAGGTACTGTATGACCATTCACACAGCCATTTTCCTTAGTAACTTATCATTGATTCCGAGCTCAGCAGGAGGCTAGCTATTGCTCGCACTATTTCAACTTGTTTTGCAGCCATGGGGGCGCATTCGATCTGTACATGGCCATCTGACTCCTGTTTCTAAAAAGACTGATCTGCTCACTTGTGCTTTCCAGAGTAGATTATTTCATTTCATGCGATTGTGGTTTGACATCTTCCACATTAACTCGTCTGCAAAGGGTCATCAATGCGTCATTTGGATCGTCTACAATGTTCGCCCGAATTTCTCCACTACTTCGTAAACTTGGCTGGCTTCCGATTCAGGGAAGGATAGAGAGAGGACTCAACATCCTAACCTTCCTCTACCTTCAAGGAAGTGTGCCGCATTACTTGTCTGCCGCTTTAACGGAATGTCATCCATTGAAAGCCGAAGAAGACTTCGATCCGCAGAATCAAAGATGCTACAAGTCCCCATCTCTCGAAGACACACACTACGAGGGTTATCATTTCCTGTTGTGGCTTCTCAATTGTGGAGTCCCTTGCCACCCGAGATACGGTGTCTGGCTGTCTGCATTTTAAGAGACTTTTAGTGACTTATTTGTTGAACATCCTTTTATTTAGATTTTTTGTGAAGCGGCCTTGAATTCACCTTGGTGATGAAGCGCCCGTAGGTATCGAATTCCAAAAAGAATAGATAAATAAACACATAGGCCTAACAGAACTTAGAAGAGATGAGTTCTTTCTCACAAATGAAAATGCTGCAACTTCACAAATGATTTGAATTTCTATAGTGCTCTTTGATCACGTGTTATTGATTGACTTTAACTTTCCAGGGCTGTTTGGGAAAAGCTGATGTGAGTTATAAGAGTAGATATGACGTTCATGTAGAACCTCCCATACCGGTTAATATATTATGTTATTTCTAACATTTAGACAGAATGCACCATTATAAACCAAGTTCATGCTATTAATGAAATTTATTTGATAAATGTAAAGGCCTACTACTCAAAGTCCAACCTAAATCTAACAAAAAGGAACCTGTTGCTGAGCAGTCAGTGAATACCTGTGGACATGAAGCTTTGAACAATCCCTTCACCAACGATTGAGATATCCTTGTATCGTAATTGTTCGGCGTTCGCATCATGTCGTGTCCTTATTGCATACTGAGGATCTAAAAATCTAAAGGTGGAAAAAGAAAAATGTAGAACTTTCCTGAAGTAGTAATTGCCCAATCGTATTAATAAAAGAGGACGATAATGTGTATTTTTTGCTATTTATTGGTGATCCTCTCTCCTAAACCCATGAGTTGCATGGACTGAAGATTATATCTAAATGCTTTGACCATGTTTTCTAGGTTGCGAGTGATGCTAGAACTCCTGATTCCATGCGGGCCTTGGAAATGGTGGAAGAAATGGAAATTGATGAAGACCCGTTTTACAAAGACGGTACACTGATGAGAGCTCTGCAAGAACATGGACCAATCCAACTCAAATTCATGGACAAACATTGCATGGAGGTGAGTTTCAGATAAATTCAATTCACTGCGTGTTAGTGCATCTTAAAGATAAATTTATTGGCCTTATAGTAGAGATACAGTGCATAGGAATTCAACTAAGGATGTATCAGTATCAACTAATTATTCAAGTATATGTACTTGCCAGTTGATTTACTCACATACTACAGTCCGTTTCATAAAAAGTGGATCATCCTAAAATTTGACTAAATAAAACATAAGTATGATACAGAAAGCATTTTTCATGTTATTTCATGTCCCCAATATATTTAAATGTCCTTATATAATCTGATAAGCTATGATACAGTAACGGTTCTCAAGAAGCTAATATTTTGTGGCCCTACCCTTATTGTCGATGACATTACCAATTTGTCTAGGCATTGATTCGATGATATCGTTGATTTTTGACTGATCTAACTTTCTCCACTCTCTTTTTAACAGTGACGCAAGTTGTGATACGCCATCTGTAGGTAGCAGTGAACGACGAACGTTACGTTTTAGAATACTCCATACATTTTCTATGGGATTCAGATCAGGAGAACGAGCTGGCCAAGATAATGTCCTAAGCCCTAATTGAGACTTGCGTAAGTTGACTCTACTACTCCTGTGACACGTAGCATTATCATCCATAAATAACCAAGTCGATGGATCACCAAGTTGATCTGTCATTTGGCCAATGTTCATTCGTAAAACATTCACATAGCGTTCAGAATTCATGGTTCCTTGCTGTATGTGAAGTTCAGAGCGGCCATTGATCCAAATGCCAGCCCAAATCAATAGAGTCGCACCATCTCAATCGACCATCACTATCCTTCAGACGGACTGATGCCTCATCAGACCAGACAACCCGATCCCATTGATTTCGCCAGTGACAATGACTCATTGCCCATCTGAGACTTCTTTTTTGTATGCTGATCTGATAATTCGATCTGAGAGGGCCTCTTACAGCTCTTGAAATTCGACTCAATAAGTCTTCTACGAATAGTGGACTTAGAAATAGACTAGACTAGTGCAGCCATCTCAGTTAACGAGAGACTTGGATCAACTTTAACAAATCTCAAAATTAGGCGGTCTCTACGTTTGGATGTTTTGCGTGGACGGCCAGAGCCCTCTTTACGACAGAGTCGAAAATCATCATTATGCCATCGATGCACATTTGTGTAAGGGACATTTAGTCGCTTGCTTGTAGCTCGCAAAGAAAAGCCTAGTTCTAGCAAGGCTGACACTTTGCCTTTTGTGAATGCGATCTCGTTATTGTTCATTTGTGCTTTGTATTGTTTTCAACCGGTAAGAGATAGATTTCTAGCTGAAAGCAATCAGGAGTGCTGCCAACACCACCGCAACGAAGTCAGGAAGCTATGGAACATGAAGTCCAGTTAATCACATGTAGCAGTTACATTATTGTTGATGAATTAGTGGTGCTATACTGGCTCTGATTGACCGATTTTCTTTATTTTTGTTTTGCTTGATAGCTTTTGGCTTGTAGAACAACATATTACATAACAAAGGAAACAAATGCAATTTTATAAGAGTGAGGTATGATTTTGTGTAACATTGCTAAATGAACATCAAATTATCTACTATTTTTTTATCTATAACAGGAAAACAACTCAATATTCATGCTTGAAATTTCCAACAATGATATTAGTAAGTACAACTGACATATCTTCCAAATTTCAGAGAAATTTGTTCAAGTTTGGCGGAGTTAGACAAAGTTGAAGTTAAGGCGATCTTTAAGGGTGATCCATTTTTTATGAAACAATCTGTATAATCCTGGCATTTGGAAAGGAACTGTGCTGATTTTAACTATTGCTCCTTACAAACTCTTGATTCTGATTAGACCGGACTCGAGCTTCTTATATTTCAAGTATGAGGATGCTAAGGTACTAATGGAAATGCGCTTCCTGTGTGTGAACATCAATATACATTACAATTTGTGATAAGTCTGTCGATGTGAGAGCTACTTCTGCTGTTTGCTGATTTCAACGAGTATAATATGAAACGGAATCTCAGAAAATACTCTTGGCACCTGAGTACCTGATCTGTTACTGTGCTCATGTATCTTATTTATTTATTTATTTAGTACACCAATGAGTGCAATGAGCACCAAGGCAACACAGGAAATACATTCAGGAGGGAACAATTAGAAGTTATAATAAAACATAAAAAGCTTTCGTTTAAACTGTTTC
Organism: Prostheceraeus crozeri; assembly: GCA_907163375.1. Lineage (NCBI taxonomy): Eukaryota > Metazoa > Platyhelminthes > Polycladida > Euryleptidae > Prostheceraeus > Prostheceraeus crozeri. The sequence goes on along the minus strand of CAJQUW010006363.1, from coordinate 1,582,257 downwards.
ACCGTTTCACTGTTCACAATATCGTCGGGGAGGCGGTTCCAGTCATCTATGATGCGGTGGGAAAAGGAGGATAGGCGACAATTCAGATTTGTTGGGTGGCGGAAAATTTTGTAGTTATGTCCACGGGTTCGAGAAGCACTAAAGGTGAAGAAGGAATTAAGATCACTTGGAGTAAGGTGGTTACATATTTTGAACACGGTTGTAAGGTCCATAATCCGACGACGACATTGTAGTGTTGGGAGTTTCAGAGCTCTCAGTCTTTCTTCGTAGGGTAACGAGGATAGACCACGGATGCTTTTGGCGAATCGACGTTGTACACGTTCGATAGCCAGAATGTCTTTGTTCAGGGATGGATTCCAGACTGGGATGGCATATTCGAGGTGAATATCTTGTTGTTGAAAGATAAAGATTTCCACATGAATGGAATGACCTCAGTTCAGAAAGCGCAAGTAGGAATACCCTTGTATCAAATCTTATTTGATCAATCCAGTTTTACAAATTATTGATGAGTTGTGGATTTCTCTTGCATGAAAATCTGTCATCATCTCATATCAGATGATAGTGTGCCATTGCTGCCACGTACATCTGAATGTATCTGAACTATAGCACATAACCAACAAGTAGACAGGCCTGAAGCATAAAAGAGTTTATAAGGAAGATTGGAATGATAGGAAGTCAATGTGTTGGTCTGAACACCAAAGAGAAGATGACTTAAAAATGTGTCCCTTGGAAGAGGAGGGGAGATTTCGAGATAGCATGGTTCTAGCAACCATCAAAGAGGAGATGTGTTGGAAAAAGAGGCTAAAAACTGATAGCCAGGAAAAGGCTGAAGAATTCCTAAGCAGATGAATGATAGTTCGCTCATTGGGTTCGCCATGGAATATCCTCAAACATGACAGTTGCATTTTCTGGATATGAACATCTTCAAAAACGAAGATAGGGATGTGCAGACTTGATAAGGAAATAAGCTGCTGATTTTAGCCGAACTTAAAGAAGTTCATGTAATAATTTAGTTTCCTTTTTACTTGCAAATGTAAACGGCGTCCACAGGAGTTCTGTTTCAAATATAACGCGGATAGTTGTCGATCTGTAGATAGCAGTATGCAAACTCAACAAACACTCAATGATTATGTTTCAAAACCTCCACAAGGCATAGGACAAGACCATGCGAATATTTGTTGCATTCTCAACTTCTGGAAGTACGAGGGTCGTTAGAAAAATATCCGCATTTTAAATTTTTAACATTGAGAAATGACGCCGCGACAAAGCTAGCACTTATTATATCTATGGTAGTGCTCTGTCAATTGGGTATTCAAATTTCAAATCTCTAGCGCAAGTGAATTTTTTATAGATGTCTATTGTCTGTCAGATAGATAGCTTTGCTATCCGCCAATTTAAGAATCACAAATCTGTAGAAGATTTTCAAATTGTTTTGTGCAATGGAAGACGCCGTCTCGCAACAGAGAGCCATCATCTTTTTCTTGTGGAAGGAAGGCAATGCATCCTCCAATATTGCTGAACAACTTTCAATTGTCTTTGGTGATAAAGCCTTGAAGACGAAGATGCAGTCAAGAATGTGGTGTGCGCGTGGAGATCCTTCACCTTTGAAGGCAAAGACTGTTCCATCCTGTCAAAAGGTGATGATTTCAGTGTTCTGGGACGAAGATGGATTTATCTTGGTGGACTACCTACCGAAGGGTGCGACCATCAACTCTGAATACTTCTGCAAGCTGGTGAACGAAGATCTGTGGCACCAACTCAAGAATCGAAGACGTGGGAAGCTTTCCATGAAGCCAATCTTCCAAATGGACAACGCCACGCCGCATACCGCTGCGCGAACTAAGGATTTGCTGGAGAAGTTAGGCTGGGTTGTGTTGCCACATCCCCCTATTCGCCCGACTTGGCCCCTTAAGACTTCCATCTCTTTCCTCGCTTGAAGGAACCCCTGAGAGGAAGAAGATTCTCCTCTTTGGATGAGATGAAGGAAGTGGTGGAGTCCTGGAGGCAAACTACTCCCAAGGAATTCTACCTAGGTGGACTCCGTTCCCTGGTAAGTCGGTGGAGGAAGTGTGCATCGAGTGGGGGAGACTATATTGAGAAATTGCGTGATGACAGTGAGTAATGTTATATGTTAGTTTGCATGAAATTACACTGTTACTGGAATTGGGAGTTTTCATTTTACTCTGTCCGGGAACTTTTCTAATGACCCTCGTACGATAAAAGGAGACTTATCTATTATCTAAATGATTTCATCATTTTCCCTTCACATTCATATTTGGTCATTTCTTGCAATTATTACATCTCGTGCAGAAATATTTTGTGAAGTTGAAATCTGCCTTGGATGATAAAATGGTTTGAGAAAATTCAGATGGAAAGACATTAAAGATTTATGATCGTTTACATCACACGGTGGAATTCACTTTAGTTGAGTTGTTAGGTGTGTTGGATGAAAGTTCCTAACTTCGACCATTAATTATTCACCTGTGACACTAGATGAATTAACGTGAAGAGACAATAGATTAGCTAATGTTATGGAGGTTGGAATTGAATGAATTTATATCCTCGCTGACAATCACATACTTCATCCTGGCGATAAGATGAAACAATTTGTTAGTTATAACAGACTTCATTGATGCAATTATTCTTGCTTCTGCAGACATCAATCGGTGCGAAAATGATTATTTTTGAATGATATTCGCTATCTTTTAAGAAGCTTTTTGAACGAATGAAGTGACACCTGAAAGATTGTAAGTTTGGTTTGATTTGAACAGCTGTAAAATCGTTTGTGTTTTAAGGCTGAAAAGACATACTTCAGTTCAAACATAAGTCGGTCACTAAATCAACAGAGCTTTACTACCACCATCATAATACGAGAGCAAGTTCATCTCTAAAGGGTTGGACTTATTGCGGTTGGTATCCGTTGCGTGCTAGACACAATTTCCAGGTATGGGCAATCCTTAATACTTGCACTAGAAGATCAACGGTGAAAAATAGCGCGATCCTGTTTCAAAGTATTTATCATCCGAATTATAAGCACATATTTTGTATTTTGATACCAGATTAGTCTATTTACATAATTATTCATAAAAATACTATCATTATCAGATCTTAAAAAGTTAAAAGAATACAATTAATTATCAGTCACCATAGAAATTTCATTTTTTGAGCATTTTATTAATCGAAAATAATGTACGGTTTGAGACATTTTGTTGCGAAGGCAGGATAGTGATAAAAGCGACTTACTTAATCATGAAATATGAAACATGATTTATGTGATTTTCGGTAGATAGTCTTCAAACATCCGGTGTATCATGCACGCTTTGACTTCTGGTAGAAATATAGGCGAAGTCTCTCAAACAGAAGCGAAATTGAAAAATATACAAGCCATTTTATTTTGCAGAATGCTTCCTCGTTATAGAAGCAAAATTTCAGTGTTGACTTTTTACTCTCTAATGTTGTGGTACTCTTGTGGTATCGCATGGAAAATCTACTTATTACTGTCTGACTGTTCCGATCAAATTGATCTGCCGTTGTACTTCATTAATTGTCCGTCAAATTACAATTGAAATATTTATCAGTTTGTCATCTATTCTTCGTCATTGAATGCTTTATGTTGCAATTATATGTTGATAAGGCTCCAGGTGGATAAGGAGATCACAAAATGAGAGCACTGTCATTGAAAATCGGAATTATTGATAAGCTTTTCTTTTAATTAGTCGTCGTTCATTTTCCGAAGTCTTTTTTTCTGCATATTCATTCTAGCGTGTGTTCTAGTTTTTAGTGCATTCAATAGTGTTTTTAACTCGGAAATGTACCAATGCATCATTTCAAGTCACGTGGAGTGTACTCTAGCAAGAAGATGGATGAAATTGGAATGCCAAGTTAAAACGGGGGTTTAAAAATATTCAAGAAATATCTCGTGTAATTACTTGCTTAATTTACTTTTCATAGCAGGATTATTTTTGGATATTTCCGTAGATATTACCTCATTTATCGGAATGATTATAGCAAATGTAGACAAATGTGGCGATTTTGTATTAATGTCATTGCCTAGTGATCGCGGTAATGCCTTTCAAATGTACCTCTACGTCTATACTAGCACTGTTACTTTTGCCCGTGTACTGAATTGAAGTACTGAAGGATCCTCATGTACTTCAGCTGTGGGCTTCAGCTACAGCAGTTTCATCGACTCTTTACATGATCATTTTATCTATTCATTGTTTAGGCTTAGTGACAAACTGATAACGTGCTATTCTACTTCCCAATAGATGTTTTCGCTATTTTTGATTATTTGTTCAGTCGCAAGGGTTGCATCTATCTTAAAATGTTAGGGGAATCAATTAAACGAAGACAGAAGATGCTTCTAAGAAATGATAATGTGTGGAAGAGCATGAAAGGGCCGCTGCTCGCATGTGGAAGATCACGCCAACCTGAGAAGTGAGGTAAAATCAGCTGATGATAATAAAGATGTTTATTTTTATCATCGAAGCCTCAATACTGTAAATCGTAAGGCTGGTACATGTGCATGTACAAGACGATTGCAACAAGAAGATACAACAAAGCATGTGTCAAGAATAAAGCAGTTGATGATTAAAACCACTGTTTGAAAGTCCTATAATCGTCAAAGTGAATGAATTCGCTCTTATAAAAGAGGAGCACATGGGAACGAGGTGCACTGTGTGCGAGGTGATGTAGGGGATGATCAGATGTAGATCATTGCCAAGTCCAGCATATTTCAAAGGCAACAGATAATTGCGATGACCCACCAATGATTTGCGTGCGTGATCTTGTGCCTTACTTATATTCGCATTCATGGCACTTGTATTGACAAAATGAAGGACCGAATATTCGAATATGCTCCTTACACAGTTACCATAAATCTTAACTAAGTCGGGATCAGATGAGAAAGATAAGAAAAATCGACGGAAAATATGTATGCGTCATGATGGCCTTTTCGTGATACTGCGAGTATGTTGTTGGAAAGTCCAAAGAGAATCAAATGTTGCACCAAGGACCTTAATGCACTCTTTAACTGTAATGGTATTCATGGTAATCGTAATTATGTGGTCTAAATGATGCAGTGGTGTTCATAGCAATCGTGCTACTTCATATATTAATGGTGACAAAAATTATATTGCATCTAAATATTACCAAAATTAGTTCAAAGCGAAATTTAGAAGACAAATATTCGAACTCATAGCGCTCTAAATCTACATTACACGAACCATGTAAAATGTTGTAGGCTCATTTACCGCTGACAAACGTGTTTGAAAATCACTTACTTCTGTTTAAATAATAGAGATTTCTGTTTCCCTCAACAGACCAAAGACAAGCCGCTAGTTGATTTACTGGCGGAGAAAAGCGGAGACAAAAGGGCTATTGAAGCAGCTGGAGTAGTTATCGACAATCTCAATAATGGAGTTCATTTGAAAAGTCGAGCGCGATTTCTTTACACCAACATGGGTGTGGAAAACAAAGCGTTTATTCAGGAACTTATCGCTTTGGCTGAGGTAAACAATTTTTCACAATGTGTTCAACAAACAAAGAATTTTCTAAGTTTTTTTTTCATTCATATGCAATCATCAGGCAATCTTGCTGTAATATTGTCTAAACTTTGGATTGTAGTGGCATATTTTTATTGTCTTAGTTTCAGATGTGGAATCACCATGTTATTACTAGCTTGTGTGAACAGCGGACTTTACGTTAATAGGACCTGGTCAGTGTTGTGGACAGTGACATGACCCAAAAAATACTGGCCCGGACAATGTGAATATTGTAAATAGAATTATTGAATATGGAATTGCATCCTTTTTGAAAAATAGGAACAGACCGCGATTCCATTTTATTTCAGGAATCATCAGTAGGCTTTCTTCACACCCCTTCACATCAACACAGCTTCCTATTTAATGCCCGATACCCGGAGTACATTTGAGATGCTCAATTAGCTTATCAAATCTGTTTTCCTCAATGTGACATTTCTCTGGGTATGACTGCATATTAAGTGGAGAGTTCTGCTGATGGTACGGGGTGTGAACCAGACCTGCCGATGTTTCTTCATACTTGATGAAATGACGACTATTCAGGTCTGTACCCATTTATTAACTGAGGATGCAACTCAATAATATTTGATATGCAACTCACTAATACTCAATAATATTTGCTGCATACACTGACTTTGACGAAATGTGAGTAGGGTGTTAAGGCACTATTCAAGTAAATATCCGAGGAAATTAACACTTATATGATAATTGGTTATTTCAACCGGAACAATGTTAGTGGTTGTGATGGACCTGGATTATTTTGTAGACATTCGAAGAAACCGGCAATGTTGTGAGCAGTGATAGAACAAAGTCAATATATCCATAGTGAAAGGACCCTTCTAGTTTTGTGCAAAATGGTCTATAATGAAAACATGAGAAGAATATCGTCTGATGTCCATTCTCCATATTATAGGAGTATTAATTAATTTCGACTACTGCCACAAAACATAAGCTAAAAAATGATGAGATAATCACCAGGAATAAATTTTCACGAGAGAGGGCTCTTCATCACTGATAATATTTTGAGAAGCCACAAAGTTCAAATGCCTGCTTGAAATTATGAGGTGGCAATTTCTAGAAAATATTTTTATGAAGCATCTGCACATGTGGTTTGTTTTTAAATTGGTTAGCTAGGCATGTAACAAGCGAATAGAAATGAATGAATAGTCTTGAATAAATAGACATAAACTTCATCACATGGGATTGTCAATGTTGAACAAAAATGTTGTAGATAAAAATGATCTCCATGACAATTCCTCCTTGCCAATATTTGTGTTCTTGTCATTTTTACTTGCAGTGTTACTGTTTTCACACAGACAGAACGTGTCATTGATCACAGTAATAAAAACAGAGGCTTCAGACAATCCACTGATCATCAATATCTACATGTCGATTGTCGAGTTATTCAACTCAATTGCATTTTGTTCACTCAACTACTGCCGATGAAGAGACTTTCTCTAAAGAAATCTCTGTTCTAACTGTCTTGTTGCTGCAATGTTCATCAGCTGTTTCTTTCCCATTCAAATCGATCTCGTTTATCTATTTCCTTTTATCAACATGTAAAGAGGTAGATAAACGCAGTTGACCAAACGCGAGAGAGGCTAGCTTTGTTTCAAATTTGTCCGAAATGGAAACAAAGTTGTGACTTCTCTCGATAAATATTTATTGGCCCAAGAAGCAGTAAGTTTCTTTAAACTCTGACAGGGCCTTCGGCGTCCAGCACCTTCTCTCGGTCGATATTCAGTGCATTGTACATCAACCGAGAGAAGGCGCGGGACACCGAAGACCCGCTCAGATTTTAAAGAAACTTACTGCTTCTTTGGCCAATAGATATTTATCGAAAGAGGTAGATAAACGTCTGATAGAAATTGTATAATCAGATATCTGGCAACTCGCTTGACTTAGTTATACATGTACCTTAAATATCCTGAAGACTGATATTTCAGTGCTTTCATTTCCCTGGAAAACTTTGCTCCTGGTGCATTATTCCATTTTCATAGACTCTTTCGTTTTCCTGGTAGTCATATTGGTTTAGCAACACATTTCAGCAGTCATTATATTGAGTAATCCCTTCGATGACGGGCTGTGATGCGCCGATCGCCCGCTCCTTAACGTTCAAGTGTAACTTCGAAGCATGAAAACACTGGTGTTGATGTTTTTGAGCCTAAAGGCCGCGAACGTTCAAGATTAAGTTGATCTCGGACGACCATGTTTGTTCTATTTTTCCTCCTTTTTGGTCTTCTAATTTCTTGATAATATGGAGGGCGCGATTTCAAAGTTAAATCCTTGTACAGAATTTTGCTCACCATGGCATCGATTATTCATAGTTCACATACATAGATAAGACCAATGTTCGTATCTACTAATTCTGTGGAAAAAATCATTTCAGAAAGAAAAAAGAGGTGATCAAATTAATAATGGTGAATAAATTAACCCTTTTTCTATCCAAACGTGTTATTTATGGTAGTTTATTATGTTCTTCGGAACTATCCATGCTGTAATTTCCATATATAATTAGAAAATTTAGCTGGAACTCATTTAAACCTACACATTCGTTCTTTTTTTCGTGTATTTGAATTTGAAAATTGACGGTGGAAAAGTCGAAATGTAAATATTTATGAAATTTAAGACGTAAACATTCTTCTTTTTAGATTGGTGTGCTAGACCAAGTGCAGAAGGAATACCGCAAGAACTACAAAACGCCTTTGATTGATGATATTGCTAAAAGATGTCGAGGAGAAAGCACGGGTGTTATGATGGCAATGGCAGAGAATAAGAGCCGGGTATGTAAATGTACATATCACCATCATGTCATCCTTGGTTATCAAACTTTTCAGTGATAGAAATATATATATTTCCATTAGAGCCAGAAATAAAAGCTCAACAGTCTCACCTGGAGTTCAATAAAGCAATAACAAATCATTATCTATAGGAACTCAGAATGTGTATTAACAACAATGATTGGATTGATAAAATAATGCATACGCATGATGAAGCATACATGTTCAATAATGTTTTTCTGAAGTGATGCGACTACTCGCCTTAACTAGATATCATGGTTAGAGGTGAACGCCGACTGGGCGGACGTACCTGTTATTTTGATTAGGCATGTCGACCGTTGATGCTATTCTTTCTAGAATAAATTGTTCAGTCAATCAAAAGAATTATAGCATTGTGAGAGCATGTAAATGTAGCATACCGGTAATTTTAAGAGTGCATGTGCGTTATGAGACTAATGTTGCTTTTTCGGGAACGCTTGCCTATCCAGTATCAGAAGGCCTGCCATTCATGTATTTCATGTATCCTATGTAGAAATCAAATGATGTCTAGCGGTCCATGTTGACCACGTGCTAACCTCAACCATTCAGCTGCAGAGACACCGGCCCAGCACCGGTTGGCCGGTTTTGATTACGCCGACCTAGCTTGGCCGGTTCCATCATTACTAGATACGTATAAAAACGTCCGACGAACAGCTCAAGTTGCGATGTCAAGAATCCTTCAGCGCATTCACAAACGTTGCAGCTACGTGAATGTACATGATAGGTCATGAAGAATATCATACAGTATGACAAGCTTCAAGTCTGACATGAATGACGCTTTAGCGTCACCACTCCCCTATACTGCAGGTTTGGACGGTGCTGACATAGTCAGACTTTTCTGGAGCGCTGTGGTACTTTTTGTCCGCATGCCGTTCCTGTCGACTTCTAATGACACCGCCGGGGTTCAAAATCTGGACCAAAAGATCGTTAGGCCAAGCACTTAACCACTGTGCCACGGAGACCAGAACAGTAATGACGGTTAGAGTCACGCGTCTGTAGAATCATTGCTGAAGACTGGAAGCTCTCGCCTGGTGAATTGGTGCGAGGGTACACAGTCTCCTTCTTTTCTTCAGGTTCCTTGATTTTCCGTATATTCGAATGCATGCTACGAGTAAAAGGTCAATCACAAAGGAAAGTCGAATGTTAAGTGGTTTAAAGCCACTGCATAGCAGTGTCCGACAAACTATAAAGATATTAAACGCCTCAATTTTGTGAAAAGTCGGACAGTTTTCTACAATATGCTGTATTGTCTGTTCCACGTAGCCGCAAGTGCAGTCAGCTGTATAGCGAGCGCACCTCACTCTTGTAGATTTTAATTTTAACAGACGGAAAATAGCTGCGCGTCTTGGTGGATTTGAACCACCGACCTCTGGCATTCTAGGCCAACGTGATGGGCACAGATCCCTACACCTGCTCGGATGCGGTTCAAGAGTGTCCATTGACGGCATAGGAGTTGAAAGTCTGATAGGGAAAAGGTGGCATCTGCGTTCAACAGTTTGTTCTTCAGGCGGTCTTCTGCCGCGTGGAAGTCTGATAAAGGAGGGTTGTGCCAGCCAAATCGGATGACGTCAAGAAAATCGTAGTCTTTGTGTTGAAATTCTGTAATCTTTTTTTATAACGCAAGGTGAGTAATCGCATCACTTCCCAGCCAAAGATCTGTAAGTCTGAGTGAATGTGCAAAACTGAAAACATTTCGGCATCCGGTTTAGGATAACAAAAATGTCGTAGATAGGAAGTGAGACATGGATGCGAAACTATCTAATTATCATCAATCCAATATATGTCACATTATCTTTTTAAAAGAAAAATCATTTCCTTTTTACAGTTTGAAAGCTCAAAATATTAAAGTTAGGAGCCCAAGAATTTGTAAAATACTTTTTGTTGTTGTTTTAAAACTTTATATACTTCGACCAGCTCTTCGGTTATCATCAGAAGGAAGGATTTTACAGGGAGACATAATTCAAAATTATGTATGGTGTGTAGCATAGAGATATAAGCAAAATGATGGAAATCATAGAGTTCGAAGGAAAGGAAGCAATTAAAAATAGAAACAAGTCTAACAATTGTTGAAAAAGTCATGTATAAAAATATAGTATTAAAAAATTAAAAAATAGAAACAAGTCTAACATTTAGTGAAAAAGTCATATATAAAAATATAGTATTATTATTAGTTTCGCGACCCGCTAAACGTTGATCTACTAAACTTATTTATTCATGCAAAATGAATCCTTAAAATTGACAGATCTATCCAACGGATGATGAGACCTGCTGATGAAGATATAACTACCTGGAGCTTACAGCTTTAGCATTAGCAGGTCTTGTACTATAATTACTTTATATGGATAGTTTCTCAAAAACGCAAATGGAGCCTTGATAGAGGTTTCTACAAGGAACCCCTTGATAGATAAGCATGTTTGCAGATGCTTGAAGATGCTTGTCCTCTTGCGAGTGTTCTCATATTCGTAGCTACTGTACATGTAGATGGGATGGTGCATAACATTGTCAGCATGCAATTTTGAGCTGGTTGTACAAATTAATTTATATGGATAGTTTCTCAAAAACGCAAATGGAGCCTTGATAGAGGTTTCTACAAGGAACCCCTTGATAGATAAGCATGTTTGCAGATGCTTGAAGATGCTTGTCCTCTTGCGAGTGTTCTCATATTCGTAGCTACTGTACATGTAGATGGGATGGTGCATAACATTGTCAGCATGCAATTTTGAGCTGGTTGTACAAATTAATTTATAACTTTCCATTTTAGCTGACAAATCACACTCGCATCCCTATTATGTTGAACTTTGTCTCTACTTGTTTGAATTAAGTTACTTTATGTGGAGTTATGAATGCGGTTACATTGAACGTCACTTCCTTGTCTTTCGAGACACAATATACGAAAATAGCTTTCAGTCGGAGTCGCCCGCTGCCAACTCATGCAAAAAGTTTGTTTTCATTGAGTCAGTGACTTATGTTAGGAAGATATCACAAGTGATTGCAATGGAGTACGATCTTTCCACGCTGATTTCTACATGCACCTTGAAACGTCTGCAACTATCATCAAATTCATCAAACTTACTAATTGTATCCAAAGACTTAGTCCGAGAAATCCAATCGCGTCCGATGTGATGAGCTTCCCGCCTTTGATGTTTGGGCTGCTGACGTATGAGCATGTAGTTCTGTAGTTAATAACACAGAATAGCGATCAGGAGGCAAATGGTTCACTTCTAAATACAAGCAGAGGGGGGATGGGGGGTTGGGGTTCAATCTCGCAAGAATCACAACCTACACCAATCGGCATCCTCTTGTTATGCACAGTCCCGAAGCTCGCATCGGGTATGTTGCAAAAGGAAAAAACCAGTCGGCGCCCCTCCGACCGGTTCCAACTCTTCTGAATGATGATATTTGTAATTTCATTTAATAGCAGCTGGAACTGTTTCATAACACGCATGATTGACAGAAGAACTTGATAACCCGTCGCTCAGAGCTGTATTTAATTAACAATCAATTTATTTGATTGTTGTCATTAAATCCAGAGACAGATGCTGTTTGACAGTCATTGAGTATTATCAAGCCACTGAAATTTGTTGGACACACATAAGTGGTCTGGAGACGCACTTATCTAACAGCTTTTGACTCGGTCTAGCGGATAAGTGGAACCCACTCTTGGTAGGCAACATAATGATTTCAAACTCCAGGCAGCAGGTCTGTTCACTTTTGATGTTATGCGTGGTCCTGTTCATGCGCAACCGTGTGGGGACTGTGGATACAGGTTTTCCTGCCACATCTGATTGCAACGGATCAAATCATAGTAAGATTCGGATATCGCGGTTACTGTAGAGGTGACGCGTTTCTATCTCAGCCACTGTATGCGATGGCAGAGAGGTAGAGAGACATGTCCCCCTCTGGCTTACGTGATTGGCCACGCGTGCGCAGTGCGTGAAGAAAGTCGTATTAGGGAACACAAGAGCTACCGTTTTCACATTGAAGTTTGAACATCTGCCAAGTGAACAGTATTTGTCTTTGACTCAATGTTTCTCCGTGATAAATTCGCCAAATGGAAATATTATTCACATCGTTCGACTCCTCACGATCTAATTATACTGACTGTGTCGATTCTATGCGGTGTCAATGATCCAGTTCGACAGAATTCAGACTTCTTCTTGCCCCTCGGGACTAGCTTTTGGCGTGAGCATTAGTATTAGGATATGTCATCTCTAGACCAAACAACGCAGACAATGCAATTTACCTCGGTGGGATCAAATTCACTGTAATATAACCAGACAGTTTTAGTCACTGCTTAAATATTCTTATTGCGATATAGCATTTTTGATAACAAATGCTATCAGAAATTGCTCGATGGACATATTGAGAACTCAGCAGATAGTCTTAGTGCTCGACCCTTTTTTCGGTCGCTCGGATTCGGTCGGAGTTACTTGCAGAGAAAAGCACAATTTCAGTTCGGTTTCAGTTTTTTCGTCACAATGTTGATTCTTAATTCATTCCAAATTTGGCATAAATTATATATCTGTCCCTCAACCTTGCAATGTGGAACTCTGCAACATGTAGCATCTCTTGAATGATTCCTAATGCCATACATCTATCAGCAATGAAGAAAATGACTTCAAGATTTCGTGGGCCTACATTAATGTTGCTACGATTGTCACCTTTTTGCACAAACTTCCTTATTACAGTCAATCCCTCTAAACTGGGGCATGAATTTTGAAACATTTTTGCCCCAATTAAGCGGTTACCCACAGGAAAATGAATTATCGCTGTGTGATGTAAATGCTTTTGTAAAACATAAATTGCCCGAATATAGCGGGCTTGATATATTGTGGCTCGCCTCAATGAGCTGGTGTCTCAATTAAGCGGGATTGACTGTCCATATTTAATGTTTGCTCATCGATCCTCATCGACAGCCGAAAGAATTCTTCGTTAAGTAGCACTTTGTCGACGCATAGCAAACTGACATTTCAGCCTTATTGGAGACAAGCACGATAATCGCTCGCATATCGAAAATATGCCAATTGCAATCTTTTTGCAAGCTTAGTGTTGCGTTTTGTTGAGCTCCTGACAACGCAAAGCATATCATTGCTGGACATAAGTCAGTTTCTACATTGACTGTAGTTTGCATTATTTGATCTTAGTGCCATCTACAAACTGCATCAGTGTGTTCACGATTGTTTAATTACGCAATGCCTGTTGGCTACGTTAATCATCTAGAAAGATAAGAACAGAACTTATGAAGACGGGGATTTTATTATGATTATCTAACTGTTTATATTGGTGTTTGTCATTCAACTTATTCTTTGAACAAATCTTTTTGGATTCTTTATTATTAACCATCATTCATTCAACCTTGATTAATTATCGCTATAATAACAAAATAAATTACATTTAGATAATGTTGCGCTTTCTTTCCAGCCATTAGGACGATCTCAAAAAGACCGTGGAAAAATTGAGATAGTCAATGCTCCCCGCAAATTTGGCCCTCCAGACAGATTTTCTACCATCGATTCAAACAATCCACTCAATCGACCAAGTCATCGCTACTACGCAGATGTAGCTCAAACCAATTTCCGGCAATTTAGAAGTAGACAAGGTGCTCCAAGCGTTCAAGGAGGTTCCAGCTCTAGACATGTGGTCCAGCCTCAAGGGTAAGACTGACAGAAAACATTTATACTGACGTCCCCCCCGTAGGTGTAATGGAGTCCTTGATATGTAAAACAGTTTCATGTTTTGCTCTTTAACAGAAGTGTAAGAGCAAGTACTCCAGAGAGGTAAGAATTATGTCATATAGGAGCGCTATACATTTGCATGCGCTATTCACATGGTGATCCTTGTGTTTCAAATATTGTTTTCTTTCAAGTTTGCTCGCAAGGTAGTTTCATATGTATGTAGAATTTTTAACATTTATACTGCATGGCTGCTTGGGTCATTTTTTGTTGTTTAACTGTCATTGTTCGTAATTGTGCATATCACGAACAAGTAATCATTGACATAATTTTTCATTCTATGATTATGAAGGATATTTGAAAATGAAATGATGTCCAATGTCTTGTTGCAACCACTGTAGAAGCTTCGTGCTTTCAATAGCGTTGGTATGAAGTACACACATCAATTTTTGTGAATTTCTCAACAAGTCGATGGCACAAGACATACTTCAACAAATGGTGATTCTTACGATGCTTCTAATCATGAAAATTGCTATGCTTGAATAATGATGTCCAAAAATGGCACAGAATTCGACAGTTGCAGTTTTGAAAGATATTTGTGACATTGTGACGACTACTGCTGAAGAAATTATTGAAAATAACTTAGGCTGGCCGTTTCAGCGGAGTTTTGCAATTTGTCTGCTCTGTATCGTATGATAGCAACTGACAGATGGAAATACTGCATAAATTTGCCTGTGAACTATAATGAGTATCAAATTAACATGTTATTACTATTTTCTTAAGTCAACAATGTCTTAAGCTATTTTTAGTGTACATTTCCCATGCCTTCAGTGCAGTAAAGTGTGAGGGCAGCAACGTATGTGACGCAATGCAACCAGAAATATCGTGAGATCAGAAATATCCCGAAACAAACATGCACCATCGCTGACCGCCCCATTTGCCATCAAAGTTCGAGAAAAAAACAGGTGTAAATTAGTATCAATATGTTCAAATTAGCCAGTTGAGAATTGAAGAAAAAAATATTCCACTCTAGCAAAAAGCTTTACTTTTGTTACTACTTGTTTTGTGACGAAATAATCCCTGCTTATCCATATGATTCAATGTGGGAGGTCAGGGCAACCGCTAGATATTCGGTAAAGTGAAAAGGCACTCTAGTTATAAACCGATGCATTTCGCCAGTGTCCTACCGGCATGTTCACAGAATGAAATTGACATGACAAGAAAATGTACATGACACTGTGAGTATTTATCAAGTCAAACGTGACAAACAGATGTGGAATTCACTAAAGATGCAATCTTAGAGAGTGAAAAGGGGTTATTATATGTTCCTTAATTTTCTCCTGATTGTGTGATACCGTAGGCTATATCCCTAGATTATCGGAGTCCATATCAACTATTCTCAGAAAGTTAGACATAAGAACATGCTTCAAGCCAAAAACTACACTTAAAAGGTTGTTGGTGAAAAAACAGCCTCTCAAATCAAAGGATATTGGAGTTGTCTATCGTCTCAAATGTGGTGATGCAGCGTGCTCATGGAATTACGTTGGCGAGAGCTCCCGGACAATAGACGACAGACTCAAAGAACATAAGCGTAATGTAAAAATAATCTCTCCTAATTCGGAGGTAGCTCATCATGTTATACAAAGTGACCATGAGATTGATTGGTCAGGGTGTGAGGTGATAGACAGGGAGCGACACTTAAAGAAAAGAAGGATCAAGGAATCCCTGTGGTCCAAGAAGCACTCCTGCGTCAACAGGATTGAGGTCAATATTAGATCTGCTTGGACGAACATTCTATGACTCGTTTTTACACTACTCTTTTAGATGTTTCATTCCTTCACATTACTTCTGCAATGATTAAGTAACATATAATGACCCCTTTTTACTCTCTAAGATTGCATCTTTAGTGTTTTCCACATCTGTTTGTCACGTTTGACTTGATAAATACTCATAGTGTCATGTACATTTTCTTGTCATGTCAATTTCATTCCGTGAACATGCCTGTAGGACACCGGCGAAATGCATCGGTTTATAACTAGAGTGCCTTTACACTTTACCGAATATCTAGCGGTTGCCCTGCCCTCCCACATTGAATTACTTGTTTTGTAAATGGTAACAAGACAGTGTTGTTATAACTTACAAAAGAGCAAATATTTTCGGCACTATCCAAGTTAAGACACATCCACAGAATTAGATTCATCTGCGCGCTTCGAAGCAGATAAGCAACATATTTAATTCTGTGGATATATCATTTATATCATTGAGACAAAAGAGCAAAAGATATATCGAGACATTTTCTCAATTTTGGCTGATATAAACGGTAGCGTCAAAAGTTTTGATATTCTAAATTTCATGATTATGCATCAGACTTGAATGCAAGCAAATTAGTTGCAGTTCATTTAATGGAAAAGTAGATAATAAGGTTTCGTAGCATCATCCAAAAGTTTGCTAATTTCAGATATTCCAATCGAGAGAGCACAACGAATCTTGGTGGATTGCTGACAGATCGTTCGACTCAAGGGTCAGTCCCGGTGATAACTGCTCCCATTAATTAAATGGAACAGTTGAAAATCTTATTTTCCATACATCCTCAATGTTGCACCTCTTAACTTATTTTCCTGCCCATTCCTTTACATTCATCGCGTGTAAAGATAATGTGATAATTGCTTCATGCTAGCTTGCATTGTGCATGCATTTTTTATCGAGATCTTTTAATAATGCCCGCGTGGTGGTGATTGTAAAACAATGTTGTGATAGTGTTCGATTTGCAAAAACATGAATTCGAGTACTAGAGTGCGTTGGCTTAATCAGACAATAGACAAATGTCTCTGGCATTCATCGATTCAGTATATCAGCTTCGTGTGACTAACAGACTAGTCGCTAACAATAGGCTTATATTCCACAAATAGGAGTTTTTCGCTGTTGAAACATGAGTCGCAGGTGTTGTACAGTGCACGATTGAATATTGATTGACAGACTAATTGGAACAGACAAGAATAGCTCATCTGTCCGTCGTCAAGAATCATTATCATTCAACGTCAATTCACATTGAATCACATTTATATCATTCAACGTCAACACTACTCCCTATTGAATGTGCAGCTACACCTCAGTACATGTTTAACATAGTATCGTCGATAAATTGATCCCATATTAGTTTGAATGAGAAGGCAAGTCTGCGGTGAATTTTGCGCTCATTTTCTAACAATATTTAACAAATCACAAATCAACAAAAATCACGATGCGTTGATTCAAAAGGCACGACTTCAAATTGTTCAAAATTTGGTTTTCGAATTAGAATATTCTTCTGACATTGGAGGTTGTTTTTCTTCTTATTCCGCGAATGATTTGACACATGTACATGCTCGATTCTCCGTAAGGGCTAACGGGAAATTTCACAAGCCTGTTTTAGCGGTGGAATTTGTTTTACTCACTGTTCAAATTATTATTAGTGTAAATGATATTGATTGATAATTGATCTTCTAATGATTGATCTTTAATTCGTGTGGAACGCAGAAAACTCGAACGAAGGTAATGATGTCAAAAAAATTGATTTGTTGTATGAAGTACGAAGACAAATGCTGTTCGCTTTTTTGCACCGTCATTTGATGTGCTGCATCAACACGCATAACTCATAGTAGCTGGAATATTCCTGACGTTGGATTAGTGGTGCAATTTGGTCTTTGATCAAACCTATTTTATTCCTCATATCCTGGAAGTTTGGCACGCAGAATCAATCAATCGCTGGATTGAAACGCTGGATCCTACTTGCTTTTGCCTATACCATGACTTTCTGAATTCCCATATTTGCGCATCTGTGCTATGGGAGCTATGTCTAACTTGTCTCATTGCTGCGTAATTCATTTTTGCAACTGAATTCAGTCAAAGTTCATCTTGAGATGAATGCGTTTCACATCAAATTTTACAGCATTTACTGTTTCTAATTTTCTACATATTTATTCTATACATAGCGCGAACAAAAAGTTTTGGAAGAGTCCATCAACTTATGCGGTTTCCTGAATAATGCTTCCAGTAAGGGCAGCTGTGACATCTTCCAAGGAAATAACCGCTGCGTCGGCTGACGATTCCTTGCTAAAAAAACTGCGCGTCTGTTCTGCTTATCTCTTCTTAATGCAAGAATCATGTCTACCAATAATGGACGCTAAACCTCCCTTGAGGCTACACTTGTTATTCCTCTAGCTTCAATCTCGAACTGGATGGAATCACAAATTGCGGATTTTTTGCTAGCATTACATCACTATCACCATCAGCTAGTCACTCGAACTAAGTGCGCATAAATCCGAACTATCGGTTCCAAAACACGTATTTTTGGATTATCGGGCAAAATTAACATTGCGGAATTCCGTTCCCATGCATTTTTGTCCGGATGTTGAAGTTTTCGGATGATCGGAGTTCAGATTAACAAGGTTTCACTGTATTCATTGTCCTCATTCCCGATTCCGGAAAAGTGCTTTTTCAGATAATTTTCTTGAACATTTTCACCATTATTTTGCTTACGTTACTTTAACGGGCTATTGGTTGCATTCTTAACATATGAACCTTATTTATTTCTCGTAGCAGCACTCATGCTTTTTATCGCTACGAAATTCACGCTGCATACTGTTGTCCCTAGAATCACATTTGTCCCCTAATCCGGATTTCCAATTTTCACAGCGATTCAAAGAAAGCTGCAACCGTTCAGCCAAAAATCCCCTTCAATCCTGAGGAAGAAAGTAATCGTGCTCACGAATACATCGAAAATACTGACGCAAGTTCCTTAGGTCAACAACTCAGTGAAGCATGCAATTCTCAAAGGCAAACTTTACGCAAGAAGTACTCGGAATTATTTGATCAGGTAATTAAACTTGAAACTGTGTTATCGAATTCTATATGTGCATGCGCATGTTCATGAAGGGATAAGTGCACAAGCGAATTCCTTATCTTGTTGTTCATCTAGGATCCCACGAGCTTCAGTCTCCAGGATGACCTAATAGCAGAGGATGGCCAAGCTCGTTGCTCAACTTGCCTCTGTCGTAGAGCAACTTATTTGTGTCACTTCTTTGGCACACAGGCTCCCGCTTAATCTTGCTGAAGCTTGCCATATCATTCTTTGTTTGTCCGATTGACAGACTTTACCATCACTTTGAGATGATGTTTAAACAGTACAAAAGACGGATCGTTCGACGATGCAGGAAGATCGTTTTATATGATGAGAAAACGTCTTTCAAATCAAATTGATGATTACTGTACTTAAAACAAGGTGTACATAATCAATCGATTTCAATAGGGTGCCAGTTTTAGATAGGTAACTGACCCCAATCTTCGTCAGAACTTCATGTGCATCTTTGTACCCATCTTTTGAATCCTGTTCTAGGTGCAATAATGCCATTATTTCAATTATGCACAATATTCATAAAAAGTTGATTTTAGTCGCTGACCGTGTATGTGTATGTTGGCTTATGAATACTCATGTATTTAATCTCGTCAAGAAACATCTTGAATGAATCCTGAAATGTGATCATTGACTATTTAAGTATAATTTGACAATATATTCCAATGCCAATATGCACTAATTTGAAATAAGCCAGGCCAAGACCAAATAACTGAAATTCATGGGTCGCGCCAGGATCGAACAATGAAAACCGCACAGCGGCTGAAGTCTCCGGGCCTTGGTCAGTGGGCCCAAGTCGAAAACTGCGGCCTCTTTCCCACTCTGAAAGAGCTCTTCTGCCCTGCAATCGCGGCGAAAAAACAGTGTCTATACATCATGTTGCCAAAAAAAAACTTTTTTACCAGCCTTTGTCATCTTTACATGAAAATTGAGTCTTGGAAGAATTTAGTTGTTTTCAACTATCTGATGATAAAAAGAAACTTAAATTTAGAGTTCTAGTTCAAAATGCAGTGTGTATGTAAAAAATCCGAAGATTTTCACCGAAAAATTGAAATCATGTCTCTCGGTCAGTCACTTTTTATTGAAAATTAACAAAAGTCTCCATGAGTCCACTAAAAAGTCCATAAGTCACTAATCGGCAAATAATTGGCCGATTGCCGATGTTCGTTTTAACGTATCAATAATCGGCCGATTAATCGGTTCACTCCTATTTGAGTCTCCTCTGATTGTGAAAGTTGAATGCTATTTCAATTATGATGATTTTCTTGAGAGAAATGCGAAAGTTGTTTTAGGATGTTACACTTACCAGCTTTGAAGTCATATACAATGAATTTCACAAACAAATGCCGCCGGCTATCACGAGGTCGAAACGATGTTTCTAATCACCTTGCCCTCTGCATCACTATGAAAAATGACTTGCCAGTTGGTTACCGAACCCAGCCCTCGAACGGCTAGGGCTGCCTGAAGATCACCAAGACCAGCAAAGCACATCCGCCACTATCGTATTTGGAGCAAGCAAAGCTTTCCGTGTGCATATGACGTAATCTACCTGGGTTTGTTTTTATAAGAATAGCAACCTCTTCCGGGTGACCTCGGAGAATCGGAGAATTTCTCAATTTTTCAATGCCTCTGACCTTCGCTAGGTTGAAGCGATATTTCTGTGCGCTCTACTCCTGGCACCACCATGAAAAACGGCTTGCCAGCTGGGAATCGAGCTCAGTACTCGAACGGCTAATAATGCGGCATGAAGCACATTCTCCACGATCGTGTCACGAGCAAGCAATCTTTCCACGCTTGCTGGGTTTTGCAAATGTAGGTTTTTGTAGATGAAAAGGTTCTCGATGAAAGGAGAAGTTCTTCACAGGAGTAAAATTTTCTAAATACAACTTAAGTATTATAAAGGAATTGAGCAGGATGTGTGTCGAAGTTCCACGAATTTTCGAGTTATTGTCTTACTTGCTATGTTCATTTCTTCATTCGATGAAATGCAAAAGAATGCAAACTACTTGCGCATTTGCCGTCGTCGGTGATCTTTCGACATTTTTATGAACAATTTAGAAGTTGCCAAACTTTGTGATGATGAAGTGGATGCTATGAAATCAAGCAACATTTCTGTATTCAATTGCTAGGTTGCGTTTACACGTTCAACTTGTTTGCTGACACTTTTCGATCCATGTTGAGTCAGAAAAGAATGGAAAAACAATGGAAACAAAGACATTATCTCAATAATCGTGCTTCTGGCGTCATCAGACATAGTCTAGACCAGGGGTGCGCAACCTTTTGCATTTTTCGGCCGCCATTTCGAAGGTCGAAAGAATCACGGCCGCACTTAATATGTGTGCAAACAACTAGGTCAATAGCCAATCCCTTTTATATTCCACCACTCAAATTCACTTTCCCTGATGAATGACGCAGTGAAAATTTCATAAAGGCCTACTTCGTACAGAATGAGTTAGCAAGTTGACCCATATACAACCGACGGTCATTTTTGACCCGAAAAGATTTTAAGCTTTAGGTGCTGTTAGCACTTGAAAAGTTAGAAGTATGTTTTTGTAAGGACAACCGAAGGAGAAAACACTTTACTAAGCCGTTGCAATAATTCATAAAGGAATCACGAGCCATCTATTCATCACAGAGCCGGTCTATTCTAGGCATTCACTCGTATATAGGGCTACACATTTCTAGAACCCCGCATAAGCCTGCCTACCTTGCTTTATTATTGAAGTTATGAAGTATCTTATTATTACTAATCATACAGTTCTTTCGCAACCCAAAACGTGAGCTTTAAATTTAATTATAAAGTCGCTGTCCGCCAATCGGAATCCGGTGTAGCGCAACTACAGGCCTACTTCAACAAAGTGCAACGATGTCTCAACTGGTAGGTGATTTCTTTGTAAGCTTTGTTTTCATTATGCTATTTCATGAGATTTTTATATGAAATTGTCACATTTTGTAGTTCATAGATAAGATTTGAAATATACTTGTTATTGCATTACTTCCTATGTTCTGAGATGTTCAGTAGATCTTATGAGCAGATAGGTATTCTAATCAAGTTAGGTTTATGGATATACAAGTTTCGAGATGTGTTTCAATTAATTCTGAACTTCTTTGGATCAAAGTGTTTAAATATGTCAAGTGCCTATACTTCCCTTGTATACTTACTTTGCTTTGGATGTTCAGAACTAACTATTGTCCATTACAGCGGCTAGAAAATGTAATAAAAAAAGCATTAAAAAATGTCCGAAATTGAGAGTGAATAGCTGTAGTATGCTACTATATTGACAATTGTTTTTCGATTGCCGTATAAACGCACCCTTAGTTATTACAAGTCGCTGTCATTGTCTTTCAACCATGCTCCCGATAAATGTGATCGGAGGGTAGTTCGGCTGCGTATTCAATTGCATTCAACGATTTTTGCATTTATGCTCTCCGTCCTCAACAGGATTTGATGGCTGCTGCCAATGAAGCTGCTCCTTCTGCTGAGTGGCGAACTTTGATTTCTGCATTACTTCGTCCGACGTCTGAAACGATGTCTGAGCTGATTCATTCCAACCTTCGATCGCAGCTGTCAATTGCCACTCTGATTGCAATGGATGAGAAAGAAATAACATCATTCAATCAGAAATATAAAGCTACATCCGGTGGAAATGATCTCTTCACAGACTTGAATGAGAATTCTGAGTTCGGGAAGGTTTTTTCTGGGCGACTGACTGGAAAGAAGGAGAAAAGTTTCGCTGTGAACGAAGATGCAGTTCGGAAAGATGCAGAAGCCTTGAATGCTGTAAGCTATTCCTAATATTTTCACTTGAATGTGATGATAAACTCTATGTTCTTGCAGCTGGACGGTCCGATTGGTTTGACAAACGAAATATTCTTTCGTCTCATGAAGAAATCGTCCGTTCATATTTGTCAAACATTTGAAATGCTTGGAAGAATGCGTGAGAAATCTATTGGAGAAATGGTGGATGAAATGTTTGAATCAACTCATTCTGCAGATATCTATTGTTTAGGTAAGTTCGTGGAAAATATGCGCGCAAACAATACTTTTAAGCTGTTATGCTAATGTGTGAATCGATGATGGATTGTCGTGGCACTTTCAGCTTGTTTGTCCTTCCTGTTGACTTCAAATAGCTTCAAATAGTAGACAAAACCCAGGGATGCACCGGTGAACTAGAGACCGGTAAACCCATTTATTAACAAACTTAATCGATTGCTTACTATTTACAATTGGCCAATAACCGAATATTTGAATTTAACTGCAATGGCAACATTTCCTTGAATATAGCCTGTGAGTAATACGATTTTTTGCTATTTAAGGGCGGATTTTATACGCAGGCGAATTGTATGACAGATGTTTGGGTTTGTTGTTCAATTCTCAGTTTTTGATGATCAAATACAAACATTGTAAACATAGAATAAGTGTATAGTAGGTATAGTGTCGACTCATAAAAATGTCAGTTTACAGTAAACACTTTTATATCAAAAGATTCAGTTTTTGCGGTGATAACGTTCCTGCAGTCTAAAAATTATTTGATCACTTTTTAAGAAGCTACATCTTTGCAAATTATTCCTGTGTTTATATACTAGCGATTTGGCACCTCTATGTAAGTAGTATGAAACTTAGTGGATATCAAAAGGAATGAACAGGCATCTTAATTAATCTGAAATTAAGCTAATTATCAAGGAAATTTCATGAACCGTATTATGATGCAAATCTTCATGGAAGAGTTGAGATCTTACAACTTCTCCTTGGCTGAGATTCCAAGTTTTCATCGGCATGATTATAATTCACTTAATTTTTGTCTCATTTCTTGAATCTGAATGGTAATGCGGGCCCATTTACATCTTTTAAGTTAATTATGATCGTTGTCTTTGATCATGATATTTTGCTCTGTCAGTGGCAGATAGTTTGTGATATGATCCCACTCAAGAAAATACTCTTATAAGTAAGGCTGAGCTCAAAGTGACAGTCACTTGCTTAGAGGCTAATTCAATAGACATTACCTCTCCAAGGTTGTCATGACACAGGATTTGCAAAATACCATTATTTCTTTTGTATTGCTATCATGATCAGTCAATCCCGTGGTAATTTCTTCAAAACTTGAACTCGAGTTCATTTAACAAAATCGAAACTGCATGTACATTGGGGATTTAACTGATCCTGAGTTGCTATTCTACCTAATACACTTACTCTATGATTGTAAACATAGTCTTGACTTTCCCAGGGAATCCGCAAAATAAATCCGTCGAGATATTTTTGCATAACGAACGAGATTTTTCGATTGTTCCACAAGATAATTGTCAGGAAAATGACAAGAATCAACAGATCAACAGACTTATATGAGAAGTATCAACAAAGACACAAAGAATATGATTGCTATAAAGTCATGAAATGAACAAGAAGGTATACTACTGTACAAAGATAATGAGTAGGTCGTTTTAATCAGAAAATTGCAAAAGAATTAAAACTTCCACGGATCACAAATAATGCTTTGTCCTGTTCTGCGACTGAAGACAATGAGACCACAGCGACTCCTTCACAAATCGCCTCCTTCGATTAGGCTCCTTGTCTTCGATTTTCATTCGTCATTTGCTACACTATGGATCGCCTCTACTGCATGTTGAATCATTGGCAAAACACAAATTTGAACGACGCAGTTCGACTCAACATCAACTCCGATGTAATTATAGACAAAAATGCTTAAAATGAAACCGGAAGTCGTTGACATTCATTTTGAGAGATTTCGATCCACATATCCTTGATGCTTTGAAGAAGACCGTTAGGTGTACAATAGCTGACATTCGACGGTCGTCGCTAGCTACTCAAAATATGAAACGTGAGTATCAGAAGAACTGCGAACGAATTGAGTCAGCGATGAAGTTTGGAATTGTCGAACTGAACATGGTCGGCGAACTGCGGAATGCAGCTAATGTTCATTACACTTCTGCTTAATTTTAGAGATTTACATGATCATCCACTTCTGCTCTTTGCTCGAGTACTTGCACGATTGAGCGCTACAATGAGTCCTTCTCAGAACTACTAAGGACGTTTTCTACATTGTAACTTATTGTATGTTTTCTTATTACATGTTCCTCTTACGCAATTGTTGCATTTTAATTATAAAAAAAGTAATGTCGAGTTCAGACTTGAAAATTTGCATGATGCATTTGAATACTACCTGCCGCTTTATCAATTATATCTTCTATATCTTGTGCGTGGTTTGTTTTATTGTTGATAAAAGATATTAGTGATGTCCATCCTACCCTGACGATAGCCATGAAATGCATCGGTAGTTGCAAATGAAAATAGTAATCAGCATCAAATATTGCGGTATTCAATCTTTCCAAAATCACTAGCAGTATAATGACTCTGACCCGATATGCTTTTAAAACAAATGTTGGATGATAAATGTGTCTAGCTGCTGAATTGTCTTGCGCAAAACATTCACCATCATCTTATATCATTAATTTCATGCGTTTTTAAAAATTGCTGTTAAAGAAATCTGGTGATTATGAGACTCGTCTTTATTTTCAGTTCAATCTTTGGGAAATCCGAGTGTCGTGTTTTGTAAACTTCTATCACAATCTATGGAAAATCATGACCACGAACTTCTCATCTCGGTCATCGTGACGCGATCTGAGGTAATTCATTCATTTTGTTGATGCTGTTATTGTGGTTTGCCAGCCCTATCTTCGCAAAATGCGGCACAGCAAGCACTGATGTGGAGGGTGTTAACGATCCTCTTGCAGATTTTCACATGTTGCTATTTTGACAAAAAATGTTATGCTTTCAGGTTCTAGGGAGCGTAGGTTGTGTCCTCTGATTGTTTATATTCCATATGTCCTCCATCACACCGCTTGGTAAAGGAGTCATAAGCAAGAGTAATATCATACGTGGTTACGTTGTCCATCAGGAAGTTGATATTATTTTTGATACGTATTGAGCTTTTTGACCTAGTGCATTGGTGTTTTGTAGACTTTGTTTTGCACCAGGCCCCATAGCCAAAATTGCAATATAGACAAAGATTTATGGATGCCAGGGAATTGGTTTTCCCCGCTAAATCGAACGATTCAATTTTAAATTGAATTCTCGTGCATCATGAGCGGTCTTTCCCTCGCCTCCGCACTACAACCGAGTTCGATTTCGTCGAGGTGTCATAAGTGAAGGTTCTTTTTGTCAACAAGATATCCTTGTTGAATTTGGCAATGACTGTTTCTTCCATCAATTAAAGGAAAGCTCCATCGCATGACAACAAATTGACCCAGAAAAATATCGAAGGTGTCTACATAGGCTTCTCGTCGACTTCTCATAGAGTTTCCTCTGCGAATTGCTTCGATCATCGAATGCTGCAATAGCCTCTGCCTTCTTGTCATTCGAAAGTCTCTGCGTGACAACCTACTCGTTTATTCGAAGCAACAGAAAAGGCTTTCATAATTCTTTTTCCGGTGAAGGCATTTTCTTACCGGAAGACTCGTTATCGAACTTCTCACTAAACCAGCACCTGGCTTTCTCACAATCATAATCAAGCAATCCCTCGGTTGTTAAGTCACGATGCTCTATCTTAAGTCCAGATCATGGAGAGACATATTTGGCAAACGTTCAGCTAAGCAAAGTAGTATAGGGTATAGGATTCGGCGCATCGCTTCGCTCAGCACCGAATCCCACACCTAGGTAGTTACAAAAAATGAAAAAATACAAAAAAATAGGGTCCTCCTGAAATTTATAAAAAAACAGCTAAAATAGATACAAAAAATGAAAAAATACAAAAAAATAGAGTCCTCCTGAAATTTATAAAAAAACAGCTAAAATAGATGCGAAAATAGGAAAGTACCTTAAAGTATGACCCATGAACAAAAATATTCATTTAAAAATGGAAGATGTAAAAACAAAAGAACCATCAGCCCCCTTATATCCTTCATTATCATATGAAATGGATATAGCAAAACACAAAGATAGAGTCAGGTACATGAAAGATAAGGAAGCCCAATTATTACTTAAACTAGAACATTATAATAAATTAAGAAAGAGATGGACGATAGCTAAGAATGTGACACAAGGCGTTGGTATATGTTTAACAATTTCTTTAGGCGCTCTCACTATTGTCATTTCGTCTGGCGTTCTTACAATTCCTGTTGTCGCTACAGTTTTAACAGGCACAGGTGTCTTCACAACGTCACTTGCAACAGTGATAGATAAATCTTTAATGACTAAGAAACGAAAATCCTTAACTAAGAAACATGCACATGTCAAAGAAGTATATGATAAACTACATTACTACTTCCAGAGAGTGTGTGATGACAATGTTATTACGTTAGATGAAATTGAAAAATTTGATCAAATAGCTAGAGAAGCAACTAAAATTCCTGTTAAACCTCAAGACAAAGTAAACAATGAAGCTTTTTTAGAAGAAATAAGAACTTTATTAAAAACGTTAGAACAAAGTTCCATAGAACAAAAATAAGTTGTTCAGTAAAGTGTTTTTGCTGTGTATCAATGATACCACAAAATTCAAATATTATCTTATAAAATAATGCAGAGCAATAAGACAAAAATAAAACAACTAGAAGAATTAATAAAACAGAAAAATATTATGAAGAAAAAATATAGACAATATCGAATGGTACAAGCTGGTGTTCAATCCGATATGAAAGACAAAATCCAATTAGTTGAACAAGTTAAATCTGATATTAAGAAAGAACTTGTAGTTCATGATAAACGAATTGATATCGCGGATCCAGTGCAGAAAATCTTCATGGATGATTATGGTTTGTTAGAAGCAAACATAGAAAAGAAATTACCCAAATCTATGCTCTTTGAACATTCTACTTCATTTATAGATGGAAAGCCATCTCTTAGATTTTACTTAGGTGGAGAAGAATTATTTATAAATACTAAAGAAAGTTTAATTTTCACACCAGACAAAACAGCTTTCAGTTTAGACAGAAATTTCGTGGATTTATTAAGAGGAGCGAAGTTAGATAACTATTACCCCGATGATCTACTGAAATACAAAATTATGCTAGACAAGGTTGGAACTGGGAAACATCTTAAGCGTTATAAACAATTAGAACACTTATTATCAACAGCAATACCAACAGCTGGTGTTCCAACAGCAACTGGTTATTCAACAGCAACTGGTGTTGCAACATCAACTGGTGTTGCAACAGCAACTGGTTATTCAACACCTGTTGTATTTTTATCAGACAACCCACAAGAATTCATGAATAGATATGATATTTTATTAGCTGCAGCAAAAGAAGGGCATAACTCCGTTTTTAACGAAATGCATGCAATCTTAGATAAACTATTCCAAAACAGATTTCTAACTGCAGAAGAGTACAAACACTTCTCTAGTGAAATTATTTTACTTAGCAGGACTAAAAGGCCATAAATTTAGCAGCACTAGAAGGCCATAAATTTAGTTAAAAAATGTCTTCGGTAGAACTAGAAAAAATTAATAAGCATTTAGAAAATTTAACCGAGATTTTAACCTCATCAAAATTTAGTACGACATTAAAATTTATAACAACTATTTCATCCCATACCTGTCATTTAGATCCTATTATTCACTTAGAACAAGACAAACATTATGAAGTAGCACTAACTAGTTTTTCAACATTTAACACTATACAAAATATTATCAAAGATGTAAATGACCGATTTAAATATTCTAATGATCAAGGTAAAACTTGGAAAGAATTAACTTTTCTTCCTGGATCTTATGAAGTTGAATCGATTTCCAATGAAATAAAAAGACATTTAGGCATTCAATTTAAAGACAAGAAACAATTACATTTCGCAGTTGAACCAGCAGTAAATAAATTTTCTCTTACTTTAGATGAAGATCATCAAGTTGATTTTAATATTGACAAATCTTTATCAAGACTCTTAGGATTTAAAAAGCAACTCTATACACAAGGTTTTCATATAAGTGAAAATATACCTAAAGTAACTGAAATAAATTCAATCAACGTTCAATGTGATATTATAGAAGGTGGTTATGTTAATGGAAAGCTGTCAAATAATATCTTCAGTTATCCAGCATTTACAGTTCCGATTGGTTACAGTTTGAATGTAATCCCAAAATCATTAATATATTTCCCTGTTACAAGAAAAACAATTAATTCAATTACAATTAGAATAACAGATGAGAAAGGAAAGGAAATAAATTTTGGAGGCGAAGAAATTATGATAGATCTTTTGGTTCGGGAGGTATAATTAAAAAAAATATTGACTTAAAAATGAGTGAAAGCAGTTGTGAAAAATATCCACTAAACAAGAAAGTGAAATTCAATCATCATCATAACTTGTCAAATAAAGTTTTATCAGTTATTTGTGGAAGATCAGGTTGTGGAAAAACATATCTATTATTTAAAATTCTCACGACACCCAAATTTTTGGATTATAACAATCTTATCATTTATACAACAACAGCAGAACAACCTATTTATCAATTTTTGAAACATGGTTTTGAAAATAATCTTACAAAATCAACTATAGCTTCACTGTTTGAAGAATATGAAAAATCGGAGTATGAAGAAGAAATAAGTTCCTGGTGTGAAGAAGCAGCGAAAAATAAACAACTAGTAGAACCCAGTAAAAATAAACACATAACGATACAATTAATAGATGATAGTGGTAATATGCAAGATCCTAGTAAACTAAATAAAACGAAAAAACATTGTGTGGTGTTTGATGATTGTGTTAATGACAGAAATCAGGCAGTGCAGAGAAATTATTTTACAAGAGGCAGACATAATAACTGTAGTGTCTTTTATTTAACACAAAGTATGTATTCATTAGATGGAAGTGTTATTAGAAAGAATGCTAATATTTTTATGCTTTTCGAAATCAACCAAAGAAACCTAAGTGATTTGTTAAGAGACTTATGTATAAGAGATAAAGATGAATTTAAACAATCGTGTAACAATGCTTGGGCAAACGACTATGGTTTTATCACAGTCAATATTGATAAAAAAGTACATGATAGAGTTATCGAACAATTGTTCACAGAGTAAAACTCTGAATAGAACATTTGTTCTCTGACTAGTGTATTATAATTCCTCTTCCCAGTCTTCACTATCATTGTATTCAATTATATTACATTCTTTTTTTATTCGTTGAAATATTTCGTCTTGAACATCTTCTCCGCTATAGGGGAGCATAATACCATTTGCATTAGGTGCTTGACGTTTAAGAATATTTATTTTACCAGTGAATCTTTTTTCTTCAGTGTTATTATTTTTATCAGGAATACTAATACCAGTTTCTAAAGATCTTTTCCATGGTTTATTAACAATTGTTGTCAATGTTTCCCCATGGTATAATTGAATGAAATCTTCTACTTTTACTTTAGTTTTTGTATAACCCTTAAATGTTTTCTTTTCACTAAGTCTCCCTTGTTCATCTACAGTAATGCAGTATTTTATTTTGGGGGCGATAAACAATCCATATATAATTCCCCCATTTCCATAATCATTTTTCCCTTGGCATAATTCCCCGCCAACATATCCAGCCGCATCTAATTTATTGAAGAGCTCATTAGAAATGTATATACTATCGGTATCTGTGTAATGTATGTGTTTTTCTTTAAAACCATTAATTTCTAAAATAAAGTTATTCATAATTCTTCTAGAGTGAGAAA
The DNA here is from genome assembly GCA_907163375.1 of Prostheceraeus crozeri. NCBI lineage: Eukaryota > Metazoa > Platyhelminthes > Polycladida > Euryleptidae > Prostheceraeus > Prostheceraeus crozeri. The sequence continues at coordinate 1,551,690 of CAJQUW010006363.1, read as the reverse complement.
GAATAAAAGAACCTAAGTGTGATGGCATGAATGATGTCGCAGCGTAGCTGCTCAGACCGTTGGTCGTCGCAGCGTAGCTGCTCAGACCGTTGGTCGTCGTAGCGTAGCTGCTCAGACCGTTGGTCGTCTTTTCAGTGTCTGTAATATTAGCTTTAAGAAATTCATCGTCTTCCATTTCTACTTTCACTAAGAATTGTTCATCATTTACTTTTTCAAAATCTTTTACTTCTTGAGTGAAATTTTTTCTCAATGTATTTTCATTCCATAAATGATATTTAGTGGTTATGTCTTTTTGTACGGTTTTTCCATATAGTGAATTCATTAATAATTTAATTAACTCATCGCCTACAGTGTTTCCTTCTATTTTATATTTTTTTCTTAAATTGAAGAGCTTTTCAATGTATTTGCGAAATGGTGAAATGTGATAATTTTCTTCATAAATTATACCATCTGTAATAGATAATATTTTCCCGCCACATCTAACAATTTCCTGTATGTCTACAGAAGTTAATACATCATAACACGTTCCATTCCTAAACCTTATTATTTCTTGGTTACAATTGTTTTCATTCTTTACCTTATCTTTCGCAGGAACTGGTTGAAAAAACATATCATTCGGATATTGAAACACAACTGTGAATATTCCAGTTTTAGGACGAAATGATTGAGTGTTAAATTGATATAATACTGCTTGTTCTTCTTCTTGTCTAAATTTTCTAGCAGATTCAGCTTTAGGGTATTCTGAATGTTCGTCATACATAGCTGATGGATATAAAGATGTTGCATCAAAAGCCATTAAGAATTCATTTCGTTGCTCGAGTAGTTTATGTTTAATTTCTTTACAGAGAGCATTCTTGTCTTCCAACTGATTATACTCTTTCATTAAATCTATTAAATTATTATGACCAGGGAACAGTGGTAGCAAGATGTTACAAAATGGAGATTCGTAATGTCTTATATTTGCTGACACCCTTCCACCTTTAACAGATTTTCTAACATAGTTTCTAGTCCATAAATCAGTATGCGAATGAATATTTATGTTGTCTTCTTGTACACTCTTCATCCAACCGCTAAATGTTAAAGCAGAAGATGTTAAATTAGTAGTCATATCTTCACCAACTAATTCTTTCATAACATTATTATACTTGTAGATACAAAATGCTAATGAAAGAACATCGTTAATTAAATACGGTTTCCACTCATGTTCTTTTTCTAGATAATTTTCATGTGTAATTTCACCAATTTCATAATTTAATTTACACATATTGGTAGGGGTTTTAAAATTCTCACACCATTTGGAAAGACTTGTTTTCACGTGTTGATAGCTACATTTCATTACAATAGTTTGTAAAGGTTTGCTTGGTTTCATGTTACGTTTTGTAGAGTCACCTAGTTGCTTAGATCTAGAGGAACGTTGGATATACTTACTAACACTTTCAGTTGTATAAGGATTTTGTAAAGAAGCAGTGAGTATTCCTCGTGATGTTTTAAGCGGTGGTTTAGTTAATTTAAAATTAGATTTGAGTGGAAAATATGCATCGAATCCTGATGAATTATGTGCTATTAAAGTTACTTTCGAATGATTAAAAGATCCAAGGTTTTTGAAAAATTGATGTATCGGACATACGTCCTCTGGGTTTCCCCCGATCGGACATTCATTATGTTTCATAATAAAGATTTTCACACAACGTTGAAGTTTGTTAAGTTCTTGCTCAGTTAAGTTATTATATTCACTTACCTGTTTCTTAAGTTCTTTAATCTCATGTTCATCCTTGCTCCTTTTTATTTTAATCATATCGCGTAACAATCGTGTGTCTATTTCTTCCAATCTTTGCTTCGGTAAGCAACACATGAATTTATTGAAATTGATAGTACCTAAAGCATAAGGAATAGGATGGGCTGTTGCACAACGAGGATCTGGATAAGTTTCGAGATCCCATATATATGTTGAACCATAGTCAATTGGTTTCTTTGTTATGGTCTTATACGGAAGTGTTGTTAGATTTTCATCAGTGACAGTTTTATATATTGGTTTGAAATTATTTTCAATTTCTCTAATAGCTTCTGTTTTGTAGAACTTATTTATTAAACAATAATGACCTATTGTTGAACCTTCGTGAAAATAATTGTAATAAACATAATTGTGAGTCGTTGTAATACCTCTGGGATTTAAATGACGATTAGTAGTACTATAATACTGTACACATTCTCCAAAGTATTTATTGAATTGGGAAAATTTACAGTTTGCCATTACTCCTGTTCTAGATGTAGCTTTCTCTTTATATAAAAAGTCATTAAACATCTCAAACATAATGTTAGCTTGTTCTTGATTGAACCCACGTAAGGCGTTGTAACATTTTATAAAGCAGAAATCTTCAGAAGGAATGTAACAATATTGCCCAATGTATTCTTTAATTCTATATTTCATATTAATACCAGCGCCTCTATGTGATCTTTGCACGAGTTTCATACCAAAATCTTCGTATTTGATACTACCTGTAAAAATCCATTCACTAGCATCGGATTTCTCTTCTAGATTAAGAAACCATGTTTCAAATGAATTTTTATTATAAAACGTAGCGTAAAAGTTTTCTATTGTGCTTCCATCTTCTTTTTTTATTACACCCAATAAATTTAAAACTTTCCCATTGCGTAACAGCTCACGTATATCATTTACTACATTAGTAAAAAGTTCATTTTCATACGTGATAGCGTTCGGATTAAACAGATTCAATAGATCATCCCCAAGTCTATCATCATCAGAGAACATGTCGCTAATTGATGTGGTTGATGTTTCCTTTGTTCTACGCTTCTGTTTTTTAGTATTACGTCTAATACTACGCCTAATACGTTTCTGTTTTTTACTACGTTTACTACGATTGCGTTTACTACGTTTACTACGTTTAATTTGTGCATCAAATTCATCAATTTGTTTCTTTATTAACTCGTCAATTCGTTTCTTTATTAACTCGCCGATCACGTGTTCTAGTCCTTTAACAGTTTCCATTATTTACGTTTTTTAATAAAAAATTTATGTTTTACATTTTAATAAAAAATTTATGTTTTTAATTACATATATACAGGAATATTTAATTCATTTAATGTCTTTAGATCATAAACAGTTAAATGTTCTTTCGTAATCAACCACCATAAATTATTATACGCTAAGAATACTCTGAAACTTCGCAGACACAGTGGAAAGTCTTTTGTTTTCGCGTAACTTCTTATACCGTGTTTAATTTTATAGTCCTTAACGAATTGCATATATTGGCGATGATAATGAAATTTAACTTCATGTTTCGGGGTGAGAGGGTTTGTAGGATGACGATAATCTTTTAGAACTGGCACGTGTTCTATTTTATACTCCATATTTTAAAAAGAAAAAAATTTACATATTATTAAACTCATTTAATATTGGTTTTATGTCACTCAATGTACTTTTAGCATCAGTGACTAGAGGTTTCACATTTTTTAGTACATCACGAAAATCATTAATGCCTGTTCTAATAACGGCTAGTGCATCTCTATTCTCTAATCGTTCAGGGGTTTTAATTTTTAACATATTATTCAAATAATGATCGAAATAGAAATAAAATGTTTCGGGTATGATTGTTAGTGGTTCAAGTGATTCGTTTTCTAGAAAAATTGTTATTTCTTCTATATTATGCGGCGATAAGTTCTTAGCACTTGCGTAGAGACTAATGTCAAAATCTGTTGCATTACTATAAAAATCATGCTCAGTATCCAATAGTATATTTAGATCGCTATCATACACTTGCATTTGATTCAAAATAGTATCAACCCGTATTATACCGTACTTAACATGTACATATTTAGCTAAGGGTAAAGTTAGTCTATAATTTTTCTTGATATCCTCAAAGAATGCTGCATTATTTTGAGTAGTTGTATAAAAGGTTTCCACATTTTCTCTAATCTTATTATCTACATCGCAGGCTTTATGAGCTAATACTACAATTTGTATATGATGGTGACGACCTTTTGTAAATATTTCTGATATGTTCTTTTGCTTCACTAAACTAGCTACATCATCTAACACTAGTAAAGACTTTTGCGTGTATGTCCCAGCAAAAGTTTCCATATCTTCTAACATACATAAATCTTGTTCGTTATAAAAATTTGAGTATCCTTGCCATTCATCTCTCTGTAGACAAAACACATGTACATTTGTTTCATGAGGAAAATGTTGATTTATATATCTTCTAAGAAACGTAGTCTTTCCACTCGCTGTTTTGCCATATATTATAAAATGTAAGTTCTCTTGTGCAGCACGTCCTTTAGGTTTCTCGTCGTCATGACTAACTGCTCTCCAACCTTTAAAGTTTTTGGTTTGACTTTTATAAAATGCAATTTTCGTTTGTTCTGCTGTTTGTAAGAACCCTAACCAATTTATAAAATAATAAATAAGATAGATAAGAACACATATAACAATAATTTTCACACAATGAAATTTCAGAAACCCAAAGAGTCTTCCTAGATCTGAATTTTCTGAAAATAAAGATTGCGAATCATTATTTTGTTCACGTTGATTGACGATCGTGGGAATTTCGGAATACGATTTTTCATAATTCATTTTTTTAATTTTTTATATGAAAATTTGTCTAAAACTCTCTCAACTAGTCCGACACTCACTTGAGCAACTGTAATAGTCCGGTGCTCACTTGAGTGTTTTGCCTCTGTAGGACTTCCGGACTACTACGGACTATTGAGTCCGGGGCACAAATGAAGGCAAACACTCAAGTGAGCACCGGACTATTACGGAAGCTCAAGTGAGTATCGGACTACTACGGATATAAAATTAATCAAATTACACAAATTGCTGCATGACGTGAGAAGTTTCTCTCCAACAGAACTTTATTACACTTGTTACATCTCACTTGTGTTTTTAAACATTCTTTACACCGGTATTTACTATCATAAAATTCTGTTTTGAGCTTAACTATTTGACAATTAGTGCATTTTCGTGTACTAATAGCACATGAATTAGAATGATTCAAGAAACCTTGACTAGTAAAAAACTTATTACAATTCGAACATTGTCTATCTTTTACTTTTGGTTGTGATGGTGATTGACATGTTTTTTGGTGACGCATAAAGTTCTTAGATGTTACACTTTTTCCACAATCACTACATGTTCTCATATGTTTATTTAATGATGAATTGTTGGTTAACATATTTTTAACAGAAAAAAATAATCTAGAAAAAAATGATGTTAACAAATGTTGGCGGGTGTGCTTACACACCGAATAATCAAGAATCAGAAATAGAACTAGACAACTATATCATGAAAACTGGAGACATTTTAACAGGTCCGTTACATCTTTCTATTCTTCCACAACAAAGTACTGAGTTAGCAAATAAAGAATATGTTGATAAACAGTTCGATAGAATTGTGTCACTGCTGTCTCCACTAACGAAAGAAACCAAGCTTCTAAAGCAGAATGATGAAAGACTGCAAGAAAAGCTAACAGACCTAAGTAGCAAACATGGAAATCTAGAAGCAGATATAGTAAAACTTCATAAAAAAATAACAGAACATTCAAAACTTGTGATACTGTTATCACTAAATTTAAAGTCTGCCATTGCAAAGAATACAAAACAAAATATACAACTGAAAGAAGAGTTAGAAAAAGTAAGCGAAAAGAATCGAAAATTATTACAACACTTACAACAGCTGCAATCCACATTCCAAAAAAGTGTTGGTGAATTAAGTAGCCGTATCACACAACAAGTAAAGCAAATGAACAGAATGATAAATGAAGTTAAAGCACTTAAACAAAAGATTAGTGACTTGAAGACCCTTAAAACGAATTTCGATAATATTAAAGTTCAATTGGCCGCTCTTAAAACAGAAGTAAAGAAAAGTGAGAAAAAAATAGAAGTAAATGAAAAAGAAATTAAAGTACATCACACGCTGCTTGACGCAATAGATAAAGTGCAACAGGCAATTAATAAAGTTACCGCAAAGTTGTTGTCCATACACAAACGTAAATCTTAATAGAATTTAGCCGATCGGTCCAAAAGTCAAATTTAAGCTTAAAAAAATGCCTATAATTTATAAACACAATCTTAAGCATTTTGCTTCAAATAATAAAATTGCTCATGAACCACGTATGAATCCTGTGTACCATTATGATAGTGTAGAAACTGTTGGAACACAAAACTTCCTAGGCACTGCAGGTGCCGTCCAAACAGAAGGAGCTGGCATCTTTTCTGGTATCGGCAGTATCGTTAACTTGATTAAAAATAATAAAGATTTGATTTCATCTGCTGCTAAAGGAGCAGCTGCTATAGGTAGTACAGCTAGCGCAATATCGAATGCTGTTAAGTCACAAAACGAATTAAAGCAACTAGAAGCTATTCGCAAACTTAGAAATGACGCAAAAGAAATGCAAAAAGACAAAAAGCTCTCAGAGGAAACAAAAAACAAAATTGCTAAATTAGCGAAGATGGAAAGTAAACATGATGAAAAAACAATTGAAGATATGAGAGGAAATGGTCTAGCAAAATTCTAGTAGCAAAATTCTAGTAGAACCTTGTTCAGAGGTTTTAGCCGAGTATCAAACTGATTTTTTCTAATAAAAAAATATAATGTCAACTTTTATCGAAAGCAAATTTAGATTAGACGATCCCCCGTTCATTACTTACAATCAAAAAAAGAATGACTATATAAGAATTGCTATGAACCCCGGTTCTTCCAGTAGAGTGAATACAGGAGGCGATTTAATTTTTGAAGTTGACAATCAACAAAGTTATTTATATTTACCCGATTCATTTTTACACTGTGAATATTCTCTTTATTCTGATGCTGATTTTACAACACCATTACCTGCTACGGATAATATTACATTAGAAAACAATTTCTTCCCAAGATTATTCACACAAATGCGTTTAGATGTTGCAACACAAAATATAGAAACCATAAGTGATTCACCTGGCATTATTGATTCAATGCTTCGATTTGTAACAATAGGTGAAAATACTAAAATGCATGAAATCGAAGGTTGGTTACCTGATAACCATACCGGCATACTTAAAGATGATTTAACTCACACTGGAACAGATTCAGCAGGAATTGCGAAAGATGTAGAAAACATAGTGAAACAGTTAAACAGTACACAAAATAGCTCATACCAGAAAAGACGCAATTTTAATAATAAAAGTAAACAAACTGTTAATTGGTCATTGTCTCCATTATTCGGGTATTTAGATTACACTAAAATATCATATCACTTAAAATTCAAACTCATAGTTCATCGCACTGTAAATAATGAATCAATATTTTATGGAAAGGCTGGGAAGAAAGCATACCTAAAAATTGATAGACTTGAATGGTGGATTAAGCACATTACTCCTAGTTTAGAGGTTGAATTAACTATTACGAAACGATTAGATACTAATAAACCAATTCCAGTAAGTTTTATGAAGCGTACTGCAAGCTCTGTCACTTTTACTGAACAAAGATTTAACTGGCATTTCACAAGGACATCAAATACACCAAGATATTTTTTGCTCACTTTTCAAAAGAATGAAACGCCTAGTTTCGATAAGAACAATAATCTTTTCCATATTAATTCAATTCGAAGTTTACAAATTTCATTAAATCAAACACGTTATCCTATTGATCCATTGAGATTTGATAACGCAAATAATCAATTCATGGAAGGATATGACGCTTATAGAAATTTGTGTCGAGAATTTGGAGTAGAAGCACAATTAAATCCTGTAGATTGGAAGAATTTATATCCTGTTTTCTGTTTTGATTTAAGTGCACAATCTGAAGATATTATCAAGACCGGTTGTGATGTGACAATTAATATTGAAAAGGCAAATTCCACAACATCATTGATGGCTTATGGTTTATTGCTAGAAGACACCGAATATTCTATTGAAATTCTTAATGGAAAGATGGTTAGGATTGCTTAGTAACCTTAGGAGCTTCGCTCCGATCGGTTAGAAAAACCAAAGACTATAAATTTTTTATTAAAAAATGGCGCAAGTGAATAATAAAACGGTTGAATTAAAACTACGTAACATCATTGACAGAAATACCCCTAAAACTATTACAATTAACAAAAGGAAGTATTACATAAGTAAACCAATGATAGAGAATATCAAATTACAAGAAGAAAAGAATGGTGGAATTCTCCCATTAATTCCACTAATCATAGGTGGTATAGCAGCAGCAGGAAGTGTTGCAGGTGGGACAGCTGGTATTGTCCAGGCAGTAAATAAAAATAAAGCAGAGAAGGCAGCATTAGAAGAGCAAAAACGTCATAATAGGGAGTTAGAGAAAGCTGCTAGAGGTGACGGAATAGTAGATAATTTCATTAGCAAATTAAATTTAGTTGATGAAGGGAAACGAGTTCTTAAAAATGTCCTACACAATATTGATGATTTGATTCAAATAAAAGAAACAAAAGACGGATCTGGCATATATCTAAATCCTAGTATGGTGCGATAAGATTTAATCTTTAAAAATGTCTCTGGATAAACTTAAATTTTCTAATTTGGATTTATTAAATTTTAGCCTAAACCAAAACCGCTGCTATAATGGAGGCGACATACAAAAAGCATTAGAAAACTTTCCTGGCTTTATTTGGGGTAAATATTCGAAGGAGAAACATTTACCTGGGCATAATTTTACTGGCCCCGGCACAAGATTAGATTTAAGATTAAACGATGATGACACACCTAGAGAAAATAGTAAACCAATAAATAGAGTAGACGCCGCCGCTTATAAACATGATTTAGCTTATCGAAGTCATGATCTAAGTTCTCGACATGCAGCTGATAAGAAGATGATTCAAGAATTAGATAGTATTCAAAATCCTACATTTAGAGAAAAAATTGAAAGAATGTTTGTTAAGAAAGCTTTACAAGCAAAAATGCTTTTTGGGCAGGGGATAGATAAAACTTTAGTTCCGTCAACTTCGTTGAATGAAACGGCGGCAAAGCTGTCTGAGAGCAACGCTCGAACCTACGCGTCTGAAATGTCGAATGACCCAAGCCGCTATGCGTCCGAAATTCACAAGGAATACAGAAAGCCGAAATATCTATTGAAGGTAAAAGTATTTAATAAAGATGATATTTGGAGTGCAGATCTAATTAATATGCCTAATGAAAGAGGGTTTAAGTACGCATTGACCGTTATAGATTTATATACACGATATGCTTGGGTAAAGCCTTTAAAAAACAAAAGTGGTCTGTCAGTTAAATATGCGTTTGAAGAAATCTTTAAAGAAAGTTTTAGAAAGCCAAAAAAGCTATTCGTTGATAAAGGGTCGGAATTTTATAACCGAAATGTAAAGCCACTATTTGAAACTGTTTATTCAACTGAAAATGCAGGAAAGGCTGTAGTAATAGAGCGCTTTAATAGAACGCTAAAAGGTAAGATCTTTAAGAAATTTACTGAGCAAGGAAATCAGAAATGGTTGAAGATATTACCAGGAGTTGTAGAAGAGTATAACAATAAGATTCATTCAGGTATTGAAGAAACTCCAAAGAATGCTTCTGACGACCCCGATCTGATACGAAAGAAAATATTCGAAAATAATTATTCGAATGAGAGTAATCCGAATTTACAGAAACGTAAGCCGAAATTTAAAATTGGGGATAGGGTACGAATATTTAAATATAAGAACAAATTTGAAAAGGGCTTCGTCGGATACTGGACTAAAGAGATATTTGAAGTTTCTAAAATAAATCAAAGTTATCCGTTTACTTATGAAATTATAGATTTAGATAATGAGGATATCAAAGGTAGATTCTATGAAAACGAATTACAGAAAACCGAGCTTTAATTATTATCGTTTAACTCTAACATTATATCTAAAAATGGTACTCCTTTTTGTAATTTGTACAAAACGTATAAACATAATTGACCACAATAAGTTGCTCCCGGTTTTTGAATTTGAAATGTATTATAAATTCCATTGCCAAGTATTGCTCTTACTTCATTTGTAGGGGGCAAACCGTATGAATCAAAATAATAGTTCTGCTGATGATTTTTAACGCCTGCTGACCAATGTACGCCGTTTTGGTCTGAAGTGTGAAGATTCGTTATGAAATTTACAGTTGGCTTATTTTTGATCAATTGTAATTCGTCTCTCATTAGGACATAAAAATTCTTTATTCCCAATTGATGTGCGATTTTCTTTAGGTCGAAATTCGTTGTTGTGTCTGTTCCATATAATTTAAAAAACTCGATCAGGTCAGTCATTTTAAATGAAACAAAAATCCAATTTGAAAATGTCATTTTTCAATCACCACGCAAATAAGTAGCAATAAATGTTACTACTTGTTACTTATGAAGTAGAGTCCAACATTTATATGAAAACAGAAATCCAAATTGTCAACGCCATTGTCACTTTTCAATCACCACGCAAATAAGTAGCAATAAATGTTACTACTTGTTACTTATGAAGTAGAGTCCAACATTTATATGAAAACAGAAATCCAAATTGTCAACGCCATTGTCACTTTTCAGTCTCCAGTCAAATAAGTTGCAATAAATGTTACTACTTGTTACTTATGAAGTAGAGTCCAACATTTATATGAAAACAGAAATCCAATTTGAAAATGGCATTGTCATTTTTCAGTCTCCAGTCAAATAAGTTGCAATAAATGTTACTACTTGTTACTTATGAAGTAGAGTCCAACGTTTACAAGTCCTCTAATTCCTGCGTGAGGCCAGTATGCTGCACAAGTTGTTGCTCAGTTTGTTGCACATTGGGTGAATCAAATATGGATTCTGCTAATCTTCGCTTTTCTTCTTCTTTCTCATGATCAATGAAATCTTCCAGATATGTAAAATGCTTCATCACAAAATGAATCGAGTTTATTCAATGAAGATATGCACGATGATGTACTTATAATATCCTTTTTCTCGAGAAATACAGGTAAATTGCTGCTGTCAACATCCTTGAATGAATCTCGGATTATTTCAAACACTTTAATTTGCTGATATCGTTTTGAAGAAATCAAGATGGTCTGGTGAAATAAGAGGCACAACTTGATCCACGAAGCAACAAAATTCTCTCTCTAGTTTGCTGGCGGAGGTCATTGCAAATGAGAACTTTGCTTCTAGCGTACACGATATAATGACAGATTGCCACCGTTGCCATAACGATCTTCAACCTGATGACAGTTTGCAATTGTTTTGTCGTCATGTGAGTGCGCTGGCAACTAAAATCTAATTGTATCACAAAACTGTAGCGACAACAGGAATTGTAAGAACGCCAGACGAAATGACAATAGTGAGAGCGCCTAAAGAAATTGTTAAACATATACCAACGCCTTGTGTCACATTCTTAGCTATCGTCCATCTCTTTCTTAATTTATTATAATGTTCTAGTTTAAGTAATAATTGGGCTTCCTTATCTTTCATGTACCTGACTCTATCTTTGTGTTTTGCTATATCCATTTCATATGATAATGAAGGATATAAGGGGGCTGATGGTTCTTTTGTTTTTACATCTTCCATTTTTAAATGAATATTTTTGTTCATGGGTCATACTTTAAGGTACTTTCCTATTTTCGCATCTATTTTAGCTGTTTTTTTTATAAATTTCAGGAGGACTCTATTTTTTTGTATTTTTTCATTTTTTGTATCTATTTTAGCTGTTTTTTTATAAATTTCAGGAGGACCCTATTTTTTTGTATTTTTTCATTTTTTGTAACTACCTAGGTGTGGGATTCGGTGCTGAGCGAAGCGATGCGCCGAATCCTATACCCTATACTACTAAGCAATACATGCACTTCAATGCATATGATTGATTTTCGCATAGCCGATGTAATAAAACGCCATTTTATGCGATTAAAACACATCTTGTTCGTCAAGTGTGCATAGCTTATATCACTAATCACCCCATGGTTTGAATAACAAAGCTTAATGCGCGATATTATGTACCATAGTGGTGGTGACTAAAATCCGCAGGAACATCGCGAAGGCACTACTGCAGTTTAGTGCACCCTCTATGAAAGAGACGGAAACGCGCCTACTGCAGTTTAGTGCACCCTCTATGAAAGAGACGGAAACGCGCCTACTGCAGTTTAGTGCACCCTAAAACAACGGCGCATTCTCCCGCAAACGATGACTACGCACATTACACCGAAGCGCGCGCTCGGTGTAATGTGCGAAGACGAAGACGAAGACACACGAAGACACAAAGACACTCATTTATAACTATAGGGAAGAACGAACGGCATTCATTCTGTTGATTAAATCATGTTGTTCTCACATGCATTTTAGGGTGCACTAAACTGCAGTAGGGGTAAAAGAGGGTGCACTAAACTGCAGTAGTGCCCATCGCGAACACCCTGTAGTACATCAGTGACTGTGAGTCAAATTCTATTCATGAAAATGTACTAGAAATATTGGCTGCATTCAACGGTACGTCGGTTTTTTTTACGTACGTGTGCGTGTTGCGTGCGATTAATCTGAACATCACTCGATAATTATGCACACACGGCCTGAGAGAGAAGTTGCATTATGAACCAGGGCTGTGGAGCCGGAGCCGGAGCCTTAAGGAGCCGATGGTTTTGGTCGGAGCCGGAGCCGATTTATCACAAAGGCTCCGGCTCCGGCTCCGATAGTTTGAGCTTTGATATAAATCCAGAATTTTGAAAGTTATTAATTGGCATCATAAAAAAATTAAATCATTTAAGTATACCAATGATCTGTCCTCCACGATATCTTTCTTTGCAGTTGCCGCCTTCTTTTGTATTATATTTATTATATATTTACACACATGTGTAATATTTTTTTATTGCATATGTTTCGTAAGACTAATTTCCATATTGACAACGTATTCTCCAAAATCCATTAATTTGAAGACTTGTTATATGCATGCTAACTAGATGATTGTAGATTCCTAGAGACAAGTCGCCAGTCATTTATGTACACATTTCCAGTTCAGTCAGCAAAGATAATATAGCTACATTTCTTGCGCAATGTCTTAAATCTAATACGGTTACTATGTAGGCTATCATCTATCGGTATGGTTACTGGCAGAAGCTACTGGCATCTGTGACAATGCCAATCTCCTTAGATTGTATTGTAGGCTCTTGTGCAGTCCCCCACCTACATTTTTCAAAACAATCGATTATTCAATTTGATCAATTTTGATTGGAGGGATAACTCTTCACACTCACACGAATGACCTGACTACAAGTCCTCACATGGCTATAGCAATAAGCGACCCAGCCACTTCTAGTAGCGCCCTATTATTTTAAAGGTATCTCATTCACAATGAATTTCCTTTGACTTCAAAATTCAAAGGGTATATTTCAATGCGAAAAACCCGAAGGCAAATTACAATGTTGACTTGCAGACAAAGTTTGGGACCATGACATCGCAATTACCCACGTAGATTTTTACAACAGCACGGAATGCTTCACTCAAACCGGTGATGCTGAAACGGACATCCAATGGTGCTGCATCTTTTGACCAGAGAAAAAATGGGGGGGAGGACTGCACAAGAGCCGTATCGTGTAATAATATTTCCCCAAATGTCATAGACCTGTGGATTTCAAGAATTTTCATTATTATTTTTCCGTCTGTCAACACTTTATGCTGATATCATGCTGACTTATATGTAAACAATAAAAAAAGACTGAGACGCTCTCAATAAAGGCGCCTTTTGACCTCCCTTTTCTATTGTCTGTGACATTAAACCGCACGCGCATTCGAAAGCTAGCAAAGTAGATGGGATTTCTGCTCGGTGCTCGCAGTCAAATTTTTATTATGCATAGCACCCTGCAACATACTGTGTGATACTCCGAGTTCAGTTTCATCAGCCTAACCATCATCAGAGGAATAGTGGTAATGTGTTATACATAAATTGAATATAATAATATACATGAATCATTGATGAATTATTTAGTGCAACTTAACGCCATAATGAAAAATACGAAATTAATATAATGTAAGGTAGACCTTAACTTATTAAGTATGCTGCATAGAATTACAAAACTTGTCCTAAATTAGATATCTTTAATTTTTTTAAGTATAATTTTCAATTGCACATTTCTAGCCTACACTGCAATGAGGCTATCTAAATTACAATTTCTACAGATGATGAGTCGTGGACTACCCACCGATCATATTATTCATGGACCAACAGACTATTGAATAAAGGCAATAACAAATAACAATAACAACCTAAGCTAGCCTATATACACTTTGATATTCAATAAAGCAATTGATATCTTTATTGATACGGTATATTTGGCTATATAGCCGATACCCTTTCCATGTTCGAGTAGATACAGGCCCTATAAGCTATTTAGAGGCATGCGCTATCCAATTTCATATTCAAGCTTTGTTAAAAAGCTTATACTACTATTCGGCCCCTGTGACGGCTAATTAGGTATATCATCATCACTCATGTGGTCTTATTTAATGTAGCCTCGTAGTAGACTGGTTGCAGGCTAGGCCAATTTATATTTAGCCAGTGCGGGAGATCTTTATCTAATTTAACCAATCCTGGCTATAACTTTATTTTATCTTTCAGAGATAGTCAATTCATGCAAAAATATATGACAAGTATGTTATTTGTCATTATATTAGGCTATTATCATTTTTATTATTAACTTAAGTCGTTGCTTGTTAATGAAAACTAATTTGATGATTGTAGCAAGCCTCTAAAGGCCACACCGTTATCCAAAAAACCCGTTCAACGGATCCAGGATAACCAGCATAGATAGAACCTGAATTTGAAGCCGGAGCCGGAACCGAGCCGGAGCCTTTCACATCAGTGTCGTGGAGCCGGAGCCGGAGCCGATGAGATAACGCATCGGCTCCACAGCCCTGGTATTAACACGCATTATTCACGCAAATGAGAAAGAATGATCTCACAACGACAATTTCAGAGAAGGAATACCGACTGTTGTTCCCACAGAATTAGATTCATCTGCGCGTGCTTCGGTGCAGATAAACAAAATATTTAATTCTGTGATTGTTCCCTATAAACAGGAAGAATAGCATTTCCTCTGTTGGCTTTAAATGTGTGTACTCTCTGTGTCTTAATATTCTAGTTTCCTGATCAGCGACAGCTACTCGTATATAGGAAGAAAGCTCAAGAGATGAGAATTATCAATCAAATTTACGGCTCTGATCAAATCTCAAATCGCTTTGTTAAAAAATCAAGTCTATGAAAAATACAGCATTCAGATATTGAGGTCCAATGTTCAATGCATGTAATTATGATGCATAAATTCAGTGCAACATCATTATGAATGTGATGCTATTTCTACTTCTACTGAAAAATATGACATGATATAGTGCGAATATTTAAGATTGTCTTCGCACTGCATGTTTGAGAGCGTTATGGTTACACACACAGCCAGAGGAAACATCAAAATTATTCGTAGTTTTACTAAGAGGAATAAATTTTGTTGACCAAAAAAGAAATTAAATTTGCATGGTATCACCGCGTCATTGCTGATTAGTGCTGTTACTTCCTAATGAAAAAAGTGAACTTCATTATTAATTGGGTGCATGTTTGAATTGAATATCAGATGAAGCCTGCTGAGAGTTCTTTCATATATTGACATGTACATATAGATTATATGCTCGGTACATTGCAGTAATTTTGCAATTAATGAATATACTTAAGATTCAGGTTTGTAATGAACGATTTGACACAACACAAACCGCATTTGAAATAAGCATGTTTTTCTGCTTATACTACTGCTGTGTTGCCTGATATACGGTACATGGCAATCTGCTCATCTCAAATGAAGGCAGCACAATGAGCAAATGATGTTAATGGAGGCTTCAGACGCCGGCGCAGCGTACATGAATCAGTAATTAAAGAAAAGTAAAATCGCAAGCAAGTGACTAGAAAAATGAGGAATTACCCAAACTCTTTCATGGCCGTTGCCAATCGTCAGAAGTAAATATCCATGATAGCATCTCAAACTTGTCGTTATACTTCATTTTCCTTCTCGGCAGTCTTTGATGTTAAAATTCGCTTGGATTGAAAATGTTTTTACGCCCCTGCTGCTACTGTGTTGTCTAGCATACCGTACATGGATGGCAATCTGTACTTATCGAATTTGTCCATGCAACACAAAAGTAGCATGGACGCAAAACCATGCTAATCTCAAAATTAAACGCAACTGAAATGAGAAATGAAGTATAATGACAAGTTGAAGTTAAGTAATGGATTAATTACTGATTAAAAATCACATTTGTCAAATGAAACAAAAACGATTTTCACATTAGTTGTACGCGTGCAAACATGCATGTGTACCTCTCATACGATCTTACTTCGAACAGTGAATTATCACTAGCTAGTTCGATAATCTAAGAATTTGAAAATCCCCTTATAAATATCAATGCGCCTATTTTATTCATATATAGTAATTACTAATAACCATTACCTACACTACAATCAAACAGGTGAAATTTTTGAAACTAGACATTTGGCGGATAGCCGATAAATCAAAGTTTCTAAAAATGGACTGAAGTTTTCTATAGCCTACATAAACTATCGGTTTAGCACATTCATCTGTATGCCTGTGATAAATTCTGCACTGTTGTGCAATAGAAGAACTTTTCACGAGAAGGATGACATCACGTTTACGGTTCAGGCTTTGATCGAAAACTTCAATCTATCTCAGTTATTTACAATAGATCCCTCAATGTCTGATCCAGGCATTATTCGGAATTAAAGCTGTCATCTTGGTTTGCTTTCATGTTTGTTTCTGATTTCAGATTGATTTGGCAAAGATAAAGACGATGTATGCAAAGATCCACGAGACGAAGTTATACGACGACGTCAATGCCAATCTCGGGTCTGCAGATTGGAAATCAACCCTTCTAAACCTCATTAAGGAATGATTCATGACTTCGGTGATCGACGGCCATTGTCGGCTTTGACAATTCTTTCAAGATTCTTGAATGAGAACCGAAACTAAACATATCAAAACTCACCGCACATGACAGGCATAAATGTCTCCTACCTCAAAATGTGTGAAATGCAGTCGAAGATTACGCATGCGATGTTGAAAATTGATCAAATTCATCAAGCGGTGAATAGTCTGAACTCAAACCTTCAGTATCAACAGATGATTCATTGAAAGATTTAGATTTTTGGTGAAAACCTTTGAAATACTGTAGCAGAAGGATTTGATATTCTTAAGTGTTATTTGTACTTTTGTATATGACTTCTAAATTGTTGTGAACTTTCTCATAGAAGCATTCAGATCGTGATATTTTTCAATATAATCATTATTTTTAGAAATTGTGTTACTATATTTTATAACCCAAAATGATCCAATCGAAGGTTGAAAAAATAATTAGTATGAGTGATTTTTGCGAAAGTTTTCAATATTTTGCTATTCTATAGGCCTGCACATGCTATGTTACGGAGAATTTATATTTCATGTCGTGATTCTGAAAAATATATCAATAAAAGTTCGTGGGATTCACCACATAGGCCTAGCCGATTGAAAACACAATTGCCAGGGTCATGCACGATGAAGATGATATGCCAGGGTCAGGAATCTCAGTTACCTGCAGACCCATATCGTTCTTGTATATGGAATGGGACCTTAAGGTTTGATACATGGCGATTCCTATTTTCCAAAAATGACGAAAAGGTGCTGCCCACTGGTCAGGTATTAAATATTCCAACCTTTTCCTTACAACATTGCGTAAATTAGCAAATGACACAAATTACGTTCTTTAGAAGGAACGCAACATCTTTATCTCGACTGCAACTCGTCTTGCCACGTTTCGAACTCATGAGCGAAAGTGCTCTGGCCGCAGATAACATGCGGGTTCTAGCAAAGACGGAAAACTTTAACTGCTAATTTAACTTTTAGAAACAACCAAGTGATCGCGCGATTAGGTAGCTAACTCAGGAAAAACGAAATTTGGAATAATCTAATGCCGAAGATGCGAATACATGCTACATAAAAATATCTATAACAGTGCCATATGCAAATTTTTGCACTTTAGCAGAAATGCACACGAATTTGACTTCATGATAGCAATTAGTGTTTGAAGTGTGGTAAATTACCGGTAAGATTGAAATAAATTACGGATTTTTCGGGGTTTCCTGATTATATTTTGCTACGACGAAATTTCCAATGCATAGGCCTATCGATTGACACGTGCGCGTAAAAGTGAAAAGTTTAGGCCCACGCCTTATATGTTTTTGACATAGCATTTCTTAATTGACTCGGGAAATGAGTATGCTGCAGAGGGCGCACAGCTATTTCCATAATTAATGGATCGATCGATCGAATTCAACGCTGTTATGTAGTTTAAACTTAAAGATGCCTATTGGAATAGCGCGTGTTTAAGTGTCGAAAACTATTTCTCAGGTGGCATGTTGAGGAATGTCTAGCGTGGCTGGAATATCTTTCTAAATCATAGCTTATGTATAGCCTATGCATCTAGCCAGAGATGTCTCTGAATAACATGATGCAAATGTTTATACCATCCGCTTTGCCATTACCAACCCCTAGCAATACGAAAGAATACCTGAATTTATAAAATTTCACGACAGCTGCTGTCTCTCCAACACGCATTTGAAATCTTCTAATTCTGGTTTCTCATTGGTTGACACGATCGCTATATTGTTTTCTTATTAATGCCTTTATTCACTTTTTTCAAGTCTGTAATCTGCATAGTGAATACGATAGCCCAGCACATTTTTGCAATTACTAAAAATACTATCCATGAAAATATTGAAGAACATTTCGATTGAACCCACTGTGTCAATTTCGTTCTTCAAATTTCAGTAGAAGTTGTTGTCGTTGTTATTTTCTATCTGATTCACTTGACATGTTCATTAGCCTGCAATTTGTCAATTTCGCTATAATTTTATAAGGTGCCGTGAGGTGAATACAGACTTAGAGCTCTACAGTCTTGAATTTTTGATTAAATGCTACGAATTCATATTCAAATTATCTATTTCTGGGCAGTTGACATGTGTGAGAAGTTCATGCCGATTATTGCGAAACTTCTGGTGTACGAGCAAAAAGATGAAAAATCACCGAGTGGGCCTTATTACCGACACGTGTAAGTAATAAGGCCCTTTTTCGTTTCTATGTAATGTATTCAATTTATGCAGCTTATAAGTCATTTCTAACATCTGGCTATGTACAATGGATTGTATTCACCCTCTGGTACGCAAATTGATATAATGAGGTTAGATCTAATATGTTCTTGTAATTCAGAGTTAGGACTTAAGTTAAGCGCCTATGTAAAAAAGAATCCAAAATTGTTCATTCAAATACATCGACTGTTATTGAAAAACAAAGGATGTTTTTAACACGAGGAAAAAATAACTATATGATCGTGAAACCTTGTATATGGTAATGTATTTGGTATTGTATAATCTCTCTATTATATTATCAGTCATAGACACAGACTTTATAGGCCTGCACTGGAACAGTCAGGACAAACAAGAACTCATCTTCGTCACTTCCATGACTTAAACCAACACAATGTAGTCAATTAAGTGTCCAATTAGTCATCACATGATATACACTGTCTCATAGGCCTATCTAACTTTTCATCTTCGTCGCAAATTTTGCAATCCCACTATTAATTGCCAGCTTGCTCATCTTTTCTATAACTAAGCTTGGGCCTACTGTTTTGCTTCTTGGATAGAACAGGTGCTTGCTTAAAGCGCTTTTTATTAGTAAAAAGTTCTTTTGTAAGTAGTTGTGCTTTCTACGTCAGACTACGCTTACGTTTACGTGGATCTCACTTTCGTTGGATTTTCGGAGTACTGATTATACTGTGATAGGCCCGGGCCTTATTACCAGCATTTTGTATGGGCCTCATTGGCTACATTGACATCGTTTTATAATCAGTGTTTTTTCGTACCTTCCCGAACTCAAAAATCAAACTACTATATAAGGTCATAGATAGGATACGCCAGAGGTAATTTTCCATGTTAAGAGCTCATCTACACCAATATTTTGTATATGAAATCCTTGAACAAATGAAGAGCAAATATTAGATCAAAGAAGAAATTTGAATGTATTTTTTTTAGATGCTGTAGAATCTAATCCACTGGACCAAAATCGATAAAACTTCTGACACTTATTTGAAATTAGTTATATTTTCATTTCTTTTTTGTTGCGCTTAAATTCGTTAAGCAGTTTCCGAGATCTAGCAAGTGGGCCTTATTACCAGCTGGGCCTTATTCACCTCATGCACCCACCTTATATGGTTTTACATGACTGAACAACATTCAAATATTCTGTGAAAATCAAGTAGAATACAATCAGTGGCGTCGCGTGCTTCCATAGTCCTTCGCTCGGCATTGGAACACTATTTCTATACCAGACATTTTTATGTTATAACATAAATTTTCATTAAAGATGAATTTTCAATAACAATTTCCCGAACATTTTTTAATGCGAAGTGAATGTGCACATGAGAAGTTGATTGCTGATGTCGCCTAACCGCCTGACTCAAGGAGCTGAGATTACTATATCCTCTCTGTTCATACCACATTTTCTCGAGAGAAAAGGGAGGAAGGGAAACAGTTTCTTGCGTTTCTCACGGCTGGTCAGCCACTCATGTGTTTGAACTTTGATACATTAAAATGCATTGTGTACATACATCATGATGTCACATACATCATTTGTAGCGAGTAAATATAAAACTTGAACTTGTATTTCTTATTTCTTCCTCTGTGAGTACTTTCAATTTTTATATCAGGTGTTGGCCTACCTTGCTTGACGACTGTCATCTTTTCAGTATATTCCCTTCGGATGAAAGGCGTGGTTATGAGCTCATCTGCAGTATTGAACATAGCGTAACATCAATCACGTAAAAACAAATTATGAAATTCTACGGAATCTGGGTGTTCGAGTCTGATGCATTACTCTGCACTCATTCGCCAACGCTCATCATCTGATAGCAGTGTTATCTGAACGTCAGTCAGCTGCTACTGTTGACGTACTGACCTCTCCGACGAGAAACGAAGGACAGGAACAGCACTTCCGTTTCTATATTTAGGTACCGAGCCTCGATCAAGAATAACGTAGAATTTCATTGTATAAATGGGAGAAGGCAAAGCATTATGTCTATCGAGAAAGCCAATATTGGTGCGGGCGCGTGCGCTTGCTGCCTCAAACGCACCTCTCTTTCGCTCCGTCTGAGCCCACGACTAGCATGCAGAGGCGTCGCGACCGGGGGGGGTGTGGGGGACCGTGACACCCCCCCCCCCAATATGAAATTATTAAAAGATTCAGGTAAAATGAGAAATGTCAGGTAAACCGCCGGTTTGCCGGCGATTCAGCTCCAATATTCACTGCCGTTGTTCTTAGCCACAAAAACACGTCTTGTCACAAAAACAATTCATAATGTCGGGAAATTCTTACCCTTTCTAGACACCAGAAAGTATATGGTTAGTTGCTGTCGATGATATTGATTTGTCACGCGAAAGCGGTCAAACATAGCGCGCTAAAAACGACCTCTACCCGGGATGACCGTATATGCGAGCAGGAGGAACCACAGAATTAAATATTTTGTTTATCTGCTTCGGTTTGCTAGAAGTGTGATCAATGAATGTGATGGACGGCACATTGAGGAACCTATTAGGTGGGCAAAAAGGAATTCCTTATACCTTACAGAGATAGGAAAAAAGTGATAAATGTGAATGTGAGGATTAAAAGGATTAATGTGAGTTCCAGCAAAGTGCTTCGATTGCCAAAATTCCTTCAGATTCGAAGAATTCAGATCATTGCCCACACGTTTTCTCCATAATATTGGCCCTTCCGATCATCATTAAAGAAAGTAGCAGGCGTACGAAAATTAGTTCACTTGATGATTTCACATCCTCTCCTCGGCATTGCTCACTGTATGGTGCATACATTGAATGGAAGCCAGGCATCGATGTGTGTTTTGGTGTGTGCGAGGAGTGATATCACAGCACGCACGCATCTCTCACTGGCTCTGTTGTCCTCTGCTGACAGCTTATTGTTTGCCATTTCCAATAGCAAGCGATACACGAATTATCCATTCGAGAAGGAGCAAGTTGTCTAATTCTGTGATGTACCATTTCGATATTAAGGTTACATATAACTCTTCCTTTCTAGGAAACCGAAGCCCGCGCAGATGAATCTAATTCTGTGGGAGGAACAGTCGCCTCGCATTTTCTTAAAAATTGGAGCATAAGGCGATGTGAGTTAGCTCTGCTAAATTTAAAATATCTAAGTGCAATTGAAATGTAATTCCAGTACCCTACCTATAATGTGGCCAGTGAATATTGGCACTGAATCACCTGACGCTGAAACGCCTGCAACTCATTCTGCCTAGCTGTGTAGTGTACATGTACATGTATATTTAGCCGTTGATTCATATAAGTTCTGTCTATTGCGTTGTCCCTTGAGGAGATGACGTCATCTCTACGGTGGATTTCATCGAACCTTCCTCATACCGCGTCAGTCACACGCGCACCGCGGAAAGCGCACGGTATGAATAAGGCACACCGTCCTCTCTGTGCGTAGAGATTTATTGTTAACAGCGTGTTAACTTTCTCGATGCAAACACCATCGAAAATTTCATTAGCAGTCGAGACTACTCAATATGAATAATATTCGTATGAACCACCAATTAAATTATTTTTCATTTATAGGCGTCATTTCCGGCCGATTAGATGACTAGGTACCTCTTCTGCAGGATATAATCATGAAACATGTTGGAATGTGTGTGTGAGTATGCGTGTGTGCAATAATCAGGTAAATTTTGGTTCTTAGTTGTAAATCAGGTAAAATTTAGCAAACACCCCCCCATGATGTGTCCTTAGCGACGCCTCTGCTAGCATGTGTGTCTAATCGTTCGAAGAAAACAGTTGTGATTCGTGCACGCGCAGCAAAACTGTTCACTCTGAGGTTGAGCGTCTGATTTTGAGACGAAAGTTGTGCACAGCTACCACGAGAAGCTATCGAATCTAAATGAAATATAATGAATGATGACACTTTTCATTTTCATAAATGTCGGTAAATTATTATTGAGGATGCGCCGAAGGCCTCAAGCATACGGAGAAGACGCCACTGAATACAATAACATCGAGAGAATTGATGTTTTTGGTTTGATTGTCAAATCACAATGAGGGTGAAGGTAACTCCAGCAAAGATATCTACAAAATTGCATTCTGTCACAATGAATTTTAAATTCCGTAGCTTACAGTCATTTGAATAACCAAAGGTGGTTGAATGGAGTTGTCAACTAGAGACTGTAATTTACTTATTGAATACAGGATGGTCGCCAACAGGAGGTTCTTCATACTTGAGTTGATGCTTAAAAACAGCTTTCGTCTCTCCTTGAAATTTATTGACCTGATTAAAATAATTAATTAAAAGATATGTACAACCCCTACGCGTTTCGAGCGTTCGCTCTTCCTCAGGGGGTAATTCGCTAAAAACAACTCAACTGGTTCCGTCGCAGGACGGTCGGATTTCTAGCGACCTCTGGTGAATACTGTTTGGTCGTTCTTTCATCTAACATCTACCATCTAGTGCTTTGCATGCAATTATGCTGATATCTATTGTATGGGTAAGATGAACTGTTGCAATTGCGTGGACAATGTTTACATGTGAGCAGGACTGTGAGGCGGAGGCTCTTCTTCTTTGGTGTTTATATCCAACATATTCCTGTCGTTATCTCGAAAAGGCGCTCTTATGTTAATCGCGAGTATCATGCTCTCAAGGATGTTCATAGATCTATTGTTCCGGTGCCCGTTTCAAGTGGTTCTCGACAGCCTAAGAAGAGGAGATATCCTCATCCGAAGACTTTTATTCTCTCCAACGTGCGATCTAATTTGAGCAAGTATGATGAAGTTCACCAAATGCTTCTATCTTCTCGTCCTGATGTTTGTGTTTTTACTGAATCTTGGCTTCACTCCCTTGTACCAGATGAAGCACTTGCTGTACCTGGATTTACCATATTCCGCCGTGATAGGTTGGGCCGCAACGGAGGCGGTATCATTTGCTACGTTCCTTTCAACTTAGAATGTGATCTCATCGACCATCGCGCTATTTCCACATGTGATTCGGAGTTCCTGGTAATGTACATTCAAGAGTTCCATCTTTTTCTAGTGTGTGTATATCACCCTTTTTGGAATGATACTTCTTCAAATGATGCAGCGATATCAAGCATTATGGACTTGATTGATTATGGTATAATGCGCTTTGGTATAAATCTTCGTATTGTTTTGTGTGGAGATTTCAGTGGTCTACGTAGTTAGTATACTTCGATATCTAATTTGTGCCACCTGACGCCGCTTGTCGATTTTTCAACTCGTAACACAAACTGTTTGGATCAACTTTTTTCTAATTTTTCTACTGGTATCAAATGTACATCCCAGCCACCTATCGGACGATCTGATCATTCAGTTGTTATGTGGAAACCATCTCAAGTTACTCGTCCATCTACTGTCAAAGTTACTGTAAGAAAGTTTTCTCGCTCGAATACTGCTGGGTTCTATTCGGCTATGTCCAACTACAACTGGCTTGGTTTAACTCAAAGTGTCGGAGATTTAAATGATGCTGCGGCTTTATTTTGTGATAGTGTTTATCATCTGTATGATTTTTTCTTTCCTTCGCGCACTGTTCGTGTTCGCTCGGACGATCCACCTTGGATGAAGATGTCGCTTAAGATCTTGATAGATGACCGTGACAGGGCATTTTCATGTGGTCAGACTGCCAAGTATTATCGACTGCGTACTGAAGTTATTAATCATGTACGCTAACTCAAAATGAATTTCATTAAATCTGCCTCTTCTGGTGGTAGCGCAACAGTATGGAAATCACTGCGTGTTCTCGGTAGATGCCCTAAAGTTAAGAAGTTTGCTCAAAATATTTCAGCGCATGACTTCAACAGCTACTTTGCTTCAAACTTTCAGAGTGAATCAGTGTCTGTAACTTCTTTCATTACTGACTCTCAGTCGTGTCCTTCTGTTAATTTGAATGAAGTTTTTTCAAAATGTTGTGTTCCGTTCCTAGGAAGAGTTCCGGGCCGGACGGTATCCCACCCTGGGTGTTGAGTGATTGTGCTGATTTTATTTTTCCTGCAATCACCTATCTGTTTAATAGAAGTCTTAGGGAAGGATCTGTTCCTATTTGCTTTAAAATGTCCAATGTAACTCCTGTTCCTAAATGCGACCGCCCAGTTGATGTATCCAGTTTCCGTCCAATTTCTATTTTACCTATTTTATCTAAAGTTTTAGAGAAGATTGTATGTAGGAAGTACATTTTCCCGTCAGTAAAGAGTAAAGTTGACAAGAATCAATTTGCTTACATTCCACGTCCCGGTTCTGGAGTGACTTCAGCATTATTTTTGACCTATCACAAAGTTCTTCAATTTTTGGACAAATCTTCTGGTGGTGTTCGTATCATGTCAGCTGACTTTTCAAAGGCTTTCGATAAATTGTTACGTACAAATATTGTTTCTGCCTGTTTGAACTTTGGCTTACCAAAATTTATTGTAAACTGGATTTCGAGCTTCCTATCAGATAGAAAACAACGTGTCGGTCTGAACAATCAGATGTCTTGTTGGAGCCCTGTCACCAGCGGGGTTCCACAGGGAAGTGTTTTGGGCCCTGTCTTGTTCTGTTTGGCAACAGATTCACTTACTCCTGTCTGCCCAAACACATGTGTTCTTAAGTATGCAGATGATGTCACCTTTTTACATTTTGTTAATAAGTGTTTTTGATGATAATTTGCAAATGGAATTTGATAATTGAATCAGGTGGTCTGCTGATGTTCATCTGCCTCTTAATTTCAAAAAGTGCTCTATCATGACCAGAAAAAATATGCATTTGTTAGATGTGAGCTTGCCGGATGGTACATTTCTGAAACGTGTCTCATCCCTTCGTTTACTTGGTGTAACTTTCTCGAATAACATGTGTTGGGATGCTCATTTTGACAGTATTATTAAAAAAGCGAATAAGCGATTGTACATCATGTACAATTTACGGAGGTCTGGATGTCCTAAGTTTCTTATGTTTCGATCATACATTGCCTTTATTCGCTCCTTGCTTATGTTTGTATTTCCTGTTTTCTGTAATGCGCCTCAATTTCTGTTAAAAATGATTATTCGTTTAGAGCGCAGAGTTTTCAAAATTATTGGCTCTAGTGATTTTCCCACTTTTATGGATGTCGCTGAAAAAATGTGTGCAAAAATGATGCTTTCCATACAAAGGACAGATTCACACCCTTTACGTGAATTATTTAAGTCTCATCACAACCGTTTGAGCCGCTCAACTTTGCAATCGAATCTCCGTCCACCTTTTGCTAAAACTGTCCGCTTCAGCTCTTCATTCATAAAATATTGTAAATGACCTGTACATTGTATTTAATTTTGTAAGTTTTATTTTGTTTTTATTTTTCATCTCATTCATTTCATCTCATGTCAATTGAAAATATGTCATGCGTTCACCGAATACTTACTGTGAAGCAATAAAGAGATTATTTATTTATTTATTTTTCATGAAGACTTCCATTATAATACAATTCATGAAATTCCCTTGATGATCAGCTTAATTTCCGCTTAGTTACGATGCATATTATCAAATATTCATACCTTTTGATATCCAACTTGTTTCACTACTTATATGGAGAGTCATCTCGGTGGTACATAAATTGGCAAATTTTGAGTTTTTTCAAAACTGCTCAAATGATTTTTTGGACCACGGGAACGTAATCTCCACAAAAACTGAAGCCTTTGATTTAAAAATTTTCACTGTATACAGATACTTTTTTTGAGTCCACTATATCCCGACTCTATGTGAGTACACTTTCGATTCTAATATGCGGTTTAGATGAGGATTAACGTGAGGGTGAGAGGTACTGTTCTCAAACAAGCTGGTATTTCATTTTTGTCTCTGATGTGACCTAAGGTGCATAGATGTGATCGATGCTAGGAAGGCTTGTCTTCTGTATTAAATCACCGAGTGAAAAGACAATCCCTATTTCATTATCACGGTTCATTTCCTCAACTATTACAAGCTTTACATGCAGGAGTGTCTCTGTACTTTTGCTTGATGGACAGTGTAGGTGTTAGTGTTTACTCCGTTTACCCGAACCCAGAGTTAAATCCAGCGTCGGTGTAAACTCCGGGGTTAAACCGGTTCTGTTTGAACTGGCAGCGCTTTCATAAAATCGAAATTTTTATTCAGTCACCCCGAAAGTAGACTGAAATCAGACAAATACAATCAGAAAACAAAAGACAAATGATTTGGGTGCATTTTTCATCATTCTCATTACGATTCCGCGGAGAAAACTGAACAAGCGAAGGATGTTAAAGCAAGAGCATCGTTCCTATGCAGTTAAATAAAGAAAAGATTGGTAATTTCTTAGATGTCGTTGAAGTTAGCACCAACTTCAACACCAACTTTTTGAATAGAGTTTGTACAGAATAGAAAACCACATGTACAGGTACTATTAATGACGCAGAGTTTGTACAGACAAAAAGTTTTCCAAAATTCGAACTCCTTCACCTTCAAAATTCAAATTTAAATTCGAAAAATTGGTGCAAGTATTGGTGCTGCCTAGTTAGCGAGTTTGTACAGCATTCCGATGGAAACATTTAGATACAAGCACAAAAAACTGAGTTTGTACAGCAACTTCCAGCACCTTCCCTACACGAACAACCGGCAAAAACCGCCAAAAACCGACTTTTTCAAGAAAATGATAAGATTTTCCAGAAAAGTACTTGGTGCTACATGGAAAATGAGTTTGTACAGTGCTCTAACCGGTGGAAGAGTGTTCTACTAATCGAGTCTGAGTTTGAACACACACTTCTCCGACACTCCAACACTCCTACGACCGATAAATACCGGTTATTATACAGTAACTACAAGAATACTGGCCATTTATGAATAAATCAACTGGTGCTACATGGAAAATGAGTTTGTACAGTGCTCTAACCGGTGGAAGAGTGTTCTACTAATCGAGTCTGAGTTTGAACACACACTTCTCCGACACTCCAACACTCCTACGACCGGTAAATACCGGTTATTTTACAGTAATTACAGTAATTTACTGTAAAATAACCGGCATTTATCGGTCGTAGGAGTGTTGGAGTGTCGGAGAAGTGTGTGTTCAAACTCAGACTCGATTAGTAGAACACTCTTCCACCGGTTAGAGCACTGTACAAACTCATTTTCCATGTAGCACCAAGTACTTTTCTGGAAAATCTTATCATTTTCTTGAAAAAGTCGGTTTTTGGCGGTTTTTGCCGGTTGTTCGTGTAGGGAAGGTGCTGGAAGTTGCTGTACAAACTCAGTTTTTTGTGCTTGTATCTAAATGTTTCCATCGGAATGCTGTACAAACTCGCTAACTAGGCAGCACCAATACTTGCACCAATTTTTCGAATTTAAATTTGAATTTTGAAGGTGAAGGAGTTCGAATTTTGGAAAACTTTTTGTCTGTACAAACTCTGCGTCATTAATAGTACCTGTACATGTGGTTTTCTATTCTGTACAAACTCTATTCAAAAAGTTGGTGTTGAAGTTGGTGCTAACTTCAACGACATATTTCTTAGACGGACGAGCTTGAAGAGTTGTGTATCTTTTTAAATTTTTACTGCCAATTTGTTAAATTTCTCCGACTGTTTGTTCCCTTGCATGCCAATACTGAGATGTCATTTCGAGGAAGGACCTCTTACGTGGGATATCTGCAACGATATAGTTTCGGTTAATTTTGTCAACGATTGTGCGATTGATCCTAGAGTTGTCGCTGAAAAGGCTCAAAGAAGAGGAAATGCATTGAATCGGTGATTCCAATTTGTGCCCTGTCCTTTGAGAACACTGGAGCTATGACGGAGACAGACGTAAGAAAACGGACGAAAGTCGCCATACCATGTGACTCTTTCTAAGACTGCGTTGCCAGCGTCCACTTGAATGCCACCGTCCTCATGGGCGCTGTTTTCTGTGCATCTTGTTGCTTCTTATGCGATTAATGATTGATTTTTAATTTCATTCTAATTTTGATTCGCATATCTGTATCGAGCGATATTTGTTCAATTGACTGAAACGCCATTTTATTAATCTTTTCACTATTTGCTATAAAAATTCCGATGTATCAAAGGAAAATGCAGAAGTACAGAATGTGCATAAGGCACATACGGAATCATACAGCTATCCTGTTGGAAGTTCGACTTAAATTAAAGCCTAAAAAGTCTACTTGCATCCGATAATACAATATGGTCACGATATCGAAGTTGAGGAACATTATGGTTGAGCAAAGTTGTCAATTTCTTATATGTAGTGGATCATGTGAGGAAGGACCAGTATCTAAGGACAATGATCAATTAAGTAGGCCTAATCCAATTTCCAAATGCCTTAATGTAAATACCAGTAGGCCTATAAATACTGGTATGTCATTCAGATTACTCGTCTTGGCAAACAGTTAATTTTATAATTGTAAATGGGATAAACATCAACTAAGATAGAATCATAGACAGCGGATATCAGCACTGAGGTCTACAAAATATTCAATGTAAAATTAAGGGATAATCAATCAAGTTGCTGATGACGTGTGCGATGACACCGTCCATCAGGTCATAGGTTGCAATTAACCATCTTCATGCGAGCATATGGCAGGAAATTAATTAGAAATTATGTCACGCACAAGTACGATTCAAAAATGTACAAAGTTTCTTTATTATTGAGAGTTCTTTCCATAGAACAGGAGCGAAAATCGCAATTCATTTATTCACCATGCACAATTTTCATGAAAAAAGCAATATTCAATGATATTTTGGTGGTTGTGAAATATGATCTGATAGCGCCTTATAATTTCATTATGTTGACATACATCTTTGTTGTGCAACCAATGGAAAAAATTCATCAGTATGCAGAACTTAACACTTTACACCGGACATGAACTCGACAAGGAGTCATAGGGGTTAACTTTTGCATGATCCGAGTTATCTATGTAGCAGTAGGATTTGATGCTGGAAATGTGTATTTTCATATAATTCGGTAAATGACTTAAATTTTAAGATTTTTATAACGTTGTGAAATTCAGCTGCTATCCTATACTTTGCATTTGAAAAAGAGTTCGATTCCTTTAGTTCAGGTTAACTCTACACCGGGAGTTTACTCCGGCAAACTCCGTGTAAGTTTTTACTCGACCTGAGTTCATGTTCGGTGATAGGGTAACACTTACACTTACACCGGAGTTAACTCTACACCGAGAGTTTATACTCCGGGGTTACACATGCACTTACACCGGAGTTAGTGTTTACTGCGTAGTTAACTCCAGAGTAAGTGTAAACTCAACCCGAGTTCATGTCCGGTGTTAAGTTTACACTTACCCCGGAGTTAACTCCGGAGTAAACACTAACACACACACACACACTTACACCGAATGTGAACTCACTCACATATGACAACTATGCATGAGGATAAATAATTTCTTTGTATTATATTTCGGATCTAGTCGTAGGCCGGAGTCCGGAGTCCCATCATTTGATAGGACTCCATTTCCGACTCCAGCAAAAATGATAGGACTCCGACACTGACTCCCATTGCCGACTCCGCATCCCTGGATCATGCAATGCAAATCACATAGACATCGGATTACATTAGTCCTAATAATGTAATCCGATGTCTATGGCAAATCACTTGAAGTAGACTTGACAATACATGCTGTTGTGCAGTGCATACAGATATCGGCTATCAGCAAAAACCTAGTAGTTGATGATCATGTTGATGATAAACTGTCCAAAGTGTAGTAAATTGTTCTCAGTGTATGTGTGCTAGGTGAGTCATGGTGCTGACTCTCTATGGGTCTTCACCATCGGAGATGTCCACGATTAACAGACAGTCTATTAACTTCTTCAAAGGTAACTGGGGAGCTCTTAGAAATGCCATGATTGCAAACCAAATATTATTGTTATATCAGGCCAAAAATTAATTACATGAATGTAAATTACAATTTTAAATTATCCAATTATATCGACAACATCTGATTATTTGTTTATAATGTTTTCCCCTGTTGCAAGAGAGCGTTTTTATTTCATTTCTATTACGGATTTCGTCTGCAGCGCATAGGTAATTAGCTCTTTTCAATTGACTTCAATATTTTCACGCATTTTTAGTACAAGTTTACTTAAAACTGTGCGTTGATTGATCCAGGTGAATGTCATTCTTTGAAACGTTTTCCTGAGCGACGCAACAAAACAAACACACTGATATAATAAAAAAACATTTACGGCATTTTAAATTTGCTTTAAAGCTCTAAGTCTACGTCAAGAATTACAATCGCGTGAAACATTCAAGAATTACGTGTAATTGCCACTTGATTCTTCACATATACCACTGGGATCCAAAACTGAAAATACAATTTCTCTTTTGTGTGTTTTAGAAGTTTGACTTTCTATTAACTTGAGGAACAATTTTGAGCTGCAAAAAACCAGACTGGTTTAATTTTGATAATCATTCTAATTCATGGTTAAAGATAAGACCCAGATCAAATTATTTTTCCTGAACTAAAACAGTTTCCGTAGGATTGAAGAAATGATTTTCTTAGCTATATTTTTATAATTTCCATTGTAAAGAGCATGGTGGAAGAATGTTTCGGTTGTAAGGAAGAAGTTTTCATAAACAAGAGCGATATGCGACCTTGCATGCTTGGAGCTGCTGTCTAAAATGTTTCGTGAACGTTAGGCCCTACCTATAAGGTTTTGAAAGCAGGCTTTGTTTTGGCAGATGTGTCCGTTGGATAGTGAAAAGAATGTTTCCTCTCATCTCTAGATGTAAATGGATTTAACTGTGGCAATTTCAAGCTAAACTTTGCTTCTTTCGCCTGTAAGTGTTGACTGCAGGGCAATCGAATGTGACTGCTGACCACAAATATGAATGATTTCCCCTTATTGCATTTTTACCGTTGATATTTTAGAAATATAAGGGTGACATTCGTGACTAGTATGTATTCTGGAAGTTTCTCTCCAAATATCTTTCGATAAAGTATGCTTCACTGACAGTTATTTTTCTAGTCCGTTGAATTTCCTGAATTATTTTCTATTAAAACTCTTCTGAACTTGGGTACTTTTCAAGAGCTTCATCAGACAATTTTGAACAAAGCTAGGCGTATCAATCTTTCAGACTAATACAATGAAGGCCAATAGTATTCTATAAGTGTAATTCAATCCAACACATGATAGAGATACAGGCTATATTGGCAACCCTGCATTACCGTGATAATTTTATGGTACAATATCTCGTATGTATGGACATTGTGCATCTATGGCGCCTTTCATCACTTCACTTCATTTACATTTTTTTAGTCTTTTAGATTGGTTAATCTAGATTTATAATATGTATGGTTTGTCTTCATGAATAGCTTTTTCTCAACATCTCCACTGTGGGCAAAATCAACACCTTGTCTTTGAGTGAAATCTTAGGCTACCAATGTGGCCGTGAATCGATTTACATTGACATCAACATCACACTTCACCTTGAAAACCCATTTGTCATTTACAACATTCTTTCCAGGAGGCAAATCAACCAATTCAAATGTATTATTCTTGATTAATGAATCATGCTCATCTTCGCAAGCGCGTGATCATTGTTTTGCATACTTGCTAGATGTTGCTTTGCTAGAAATTTTGGTTCAGTAACATCAGACCCATGAATTTTTGCTGTTATATTAGCTTGTTTGTCATCAACTCTTCGCTTGTGCCAATCTCCGATAATTGTACCAGGATAACGAGTTGGTGCTCTTCGCATTCGTGAACTTCGTCGAATAGGTAGCGGTTCCTGTGATGACTGTGTATCATTTTCCAATCATGTGACATTGTGTAATCATGTTCCAGGTGCAGGATCATCCAGTGAAATTTGATTCGTTTGAGATTGTAAGTTCGCTTCAATTTCGGGGTCAAGCATAGGGAAGTATACCAAACTTTGTGAGCGTTCTTCTGGCATTCCAAATGTATTCTCAAAGAATTTCATGTCACGACTAGCAAAAACTTTTTTGTTTTACAAAATCAAAGTATCTACAT
The DNA here is from genome assembly GCA_907163375.1 of Prostheceraeus crozeri. NCBI lineage: Eukaryota > Metazoa > Platyhelminthes > Polycladida > Euryleptidae > Prostheceraeus > Prostheceraeus crozeri. The sequence goes on along the minus strand of CAJQUW010006363.1, from coordinate 1,518,683 downwards.
CCTTTTCTATTTGGAGCGTATCCAACGAAAATCTGTAATTTTGATCTGGTATCAAGCTTCCTTCTGTTTTCTGAATCATTACAAACGTAAGCATGGCAGCCAAAAACTCACAATGAGCTGACATTTGACTTTCTACCGAAGCACAATTCAAAAAGGAGTCACGTTATGCTGGAATGATGTGGGACACCGATTTCTAAGGTAAGCTGCGGTATTACCCAACCGCCAAAGCCCAAAATGATGGAGGTAATTTACCGCGATTCAACATTGATCTTGCACGCTCCATCAAAGTGCGCTTGAACCTTTCAGCAACGCCATTCTGTTGAGGGCATCTTGGTACCGAAAATTCGTGCACAATTACCTTGGTTCTACAAAATTCCTCAAACCGGTTGTTGACATAGGGCCTACTTGCCACCATTCATTATCTGATCTAAATGTTTTCACTTCGATTGAAATGATTTTCTAAAAATGAGACATATTCCTTGAATCTATCAAGTACTTGGTCTTTTGATTTAAACATGTACACCATAACAAAGCGATTCTTGCCATCAATGAATGAAACAAAGTAGCTGGCTTTACCAAGGGAAATGCTTTGCATCGGACCACAAACATCACTATGGATAAGATAAATTATATTTTCTGATGTCGCTTGACTCCGTTTAGGAAAAGGTGTCCGGGTTTGTTTACCACTGATACAGTGAACACAATCTCTCAATTCTTCATTCTTGAAGTTATTTCTGTTGTAAGAAATCCATCGACTAATCTATCGTTCGTAATTTTTCCAAGGCCATCGAGACCCAAGTGTCCGAATCGTACATGCCATATTTTGTCTTTCTAAGTTGAGGTATATGCTGCCACCTCAGATTGATTCTTATATACACATATAAAAAGATAAATCAGATTGATCTACAGCGTGACCGTAAGCGATGATATATCCCGAGTTATTTACAAGTCGGCAATCATTACCACAAAATATGAATTCAGTGAACGTTTCAGCTTTTGTCGCTTTCCTTGCGGGTATTAAGTTCTTCCCTTACTTTGAAACGAACAGAACATTGGTCAAAGGAAGAATTTTGGTCAATGATTTTTCAGTTTTCGTTTTCAAAGTAACAGTACCTTCGCCATATCTGTAGAAAATTCGATTATCAGCTAGCCTCACTCGCTTAGGATTATCAAAAATCATGCAGCCTTCCATTTGGTTTCGATTATTGCACATGTGTGATGTTTTTCCAGAATCGATTATCCATTCCGAATCATAATCTTTCTCCAGATTCCGTTGTCATAATTATCGGAAAATTCAGTTTTATTGCACGAGTATAAAGTTGTTTCATTATTGCGTCTTGAAAAGAATTTGCCTAATCAGAATCATTTGCGTCATCAGAATTGACTAAATTTTCATCTTTATGATAACGAAGTCCCGTCATTTCATCAAATACTGATGTTCGTTTGGGAGGCAATTTTGACTGAAATTCATTCTTCAAAATCTCCCACTCTTCACACAGTGTTGTGTCATCATCTACAAACTGCGCAGCACTGTCATCACAGGCTAAGATTATCTCACCCATAGCCTGATCACTTCTGCGTTTGAATCGTAGGATTGCATCTTCGTCAGCGTTCTTACCAAGTTTCTCTGATCCATTTACTACTCCAAGTAAGCCATTTCTATGCAACAAAGCTTTCATTTTCAGACTCCAACTTGGAAAATTGGATCCGTCTAATAATGCGAATTTCATATCGGAAGATGCAGCCATCCATTCAGATATGCTTCTTCGTCATAACCTATCTAAGGCCAAAAAATGTCTTTAACTTGTTTACCGAATTTCCAAACTTGCCAGTGTCCTGGGCCCACCCATAACCGAAAAATAAAAGTTCATTTATTCATTATGATTCAGTACATTTATAATCCTGTAACTACACAGTTACTTCATAGATCAATTCAAAATTTGAGTGACCATACAAGCATATCAATAACTATAACATAGACATAAGTGAATCAGTGAAGGAAATATCATTGCATAGATTAGGCATAGATAAATAGGAAATCTACCATTAACCCTAGAACTACGATATGGGTCAATTGACCCATAACTCATTTTTAACTGAAAATTTTTCATTTAATATCGTATTTGTTACTTTGATATTTATTGACTTTGATTATTGTATAATTTTCAATTATATGCTATGTAGATAATGTTACTCAACCAATAGTTTCGATTTTACAGCATATTATACCTAGAACTACTGCGTGGGTCAATTGACCCATGTACTGAAGAAAGCATGTACACTATAACTCGGAACAGATATTCAATAATTTGCATAACAATGACCATTATATCCTATTGCAATCTCTATTAACTAATATGATGTAGGTAATATGTGAGTATGCATGTTGAAAGACAATGTTTAGTAGGCTATTTACACAATTGTTCATGGCGGACATTATTTTTCGTTATTTTTATATCAACAATCCGCAAAAATCAAGTACAAAAATTACGAAACCAATTATAAAAGTGGACCATGTACATTTAGTGATCGAATCAAATCTCTAGATTTGATATTTCAAGAATTATGTCTAGGCAATGCTTGTATGAGCTTATAAGCTAATTTCACAATGAGAAACGAAACCACAAATTTGAAAGCCTTTATTGTACTGATCCATTCATGCATGAGATTACTCATTGCAAATTTATGTCTGCATCACTTAGCAGTGAAATCAAGAAAACAGTAAATCTAGATTATGGGAGGCATAAGTCACAAACTTGCTTGGAACAAGACCCACAGACGAACCTTTTACAGTTTGTACACGAAATTCTAGTTTTATTGTATTTGCAGAGATCACAGTACTTCCTCTTATTTCCTGGGAGACGTGCTTTACTCAGTTGGGATGGAGATTCAAAAACAAGTGTCTTCCTCTCACCGCGGAATTGACGCTCTTGCTTACAAAGACTTACCCCAAGTTGAATGAGAAAGTTTCGTCGATCATTTGCTGATATTTCAATATCGCGACATATAACATAACTGTTCAAACAAACAATATCCAATAAATTACAAAAGACATCAAAAGGCCATCTTCGACTTGCTCCCTTTGTAGTATACCAGCGTAGCATTTGATCTGCAGTGTCCACTCTTCCCTTTTGACTGTTGTATGCGAGAACGGCTTCGGGTCTTTTTTCTTGTCATCAAGATCAATTTTTGGTTGACTATGCATACTGGAAAGTAAGTATACTGTTTTTTTTTCTTCGCTTTGTATCCCAAATTAAGAGTGTCCTTTGAAAACGCAAATTTCGTAGTGTACAGCTCATCTTTCTCGACAGACTTGATAATTTGAGGAATTTCACGACGATTTGCGCGAAGTGTACCGAGCATTGTGGTATGTTGTTCGAGTAAATGGTCACTTGTTTTCTTGGACGTAAAAAAGTTATCAGTTGTCACATTTAATCCTGATCCGTAATAGGGCTCCATTAGGGTGCATACAACGTGTTCAGATAATCCCTTTTCCTGCCGATTCTCAATTTTTCCAACGTATGGCACGGCATTCAAGACATAACTGGTACTAGTATCGCATATCAGCCAACATTTTATTCCAAATTTTCCTGGTTTTTGAGGCATATGTTGTATAAATTTGCAGCGTGACTTGCACGAAAACAACTGCTCGTCTATGGTAACAGTTCCGTGTGGAAAGAAAGATTTCTGACAATTAGCCATCACCTTCTCCCAAAGTTCACGAATAGGACAAAAAGGGTCACTAGTTTTTTTGTCAGCACGTGACTCTTTATCATCAAATCGTACATATCGTATTATAAGGTAAAATTTATCTCTGGACATAGTCTCTCTAAATATTCCTAGTCCGAAGACAATTCCAAAACATGCGAAGTGGTTCGTTCTTACCCTTCATCACACCTCGGATTATCATAAGTCCTAAGAAAGCCTTAATTTCATTTTCAGTCAATTCAAAGGTTTTGTTACCCTGTCTACGAGCTTCTGCAACAGTGAATTTCAGCAGCACATGCAAGGTTCCTTGTCCAAGTAGCTCGAAGAACACATCCAAATGTGAATCAACACGGTTCAGGATAAAGCGCTTAGTTCCACCTTTCTGCTTTATGACAGTTTCCTTGGCAATCTGCCGCCAATGGTTTGTTGATTTGGAGTCCATTTCGTGACATCCTTACTTATATATGCAGATTGTTGTTGTGAATTAGAAACGTCCAGAATACATTCGCCGTTGATATTTGTATCAATTCGATCTCTTAGAGGTCGAAAATCATTTTCCTCATTCGAGAAATCATCAGAGTGCTCATCAGAAGAGTTTTCGATGTTATCATTAGCATAATGCGTATTAATTTCGTCGACATCATTCTGCAAAAGTTCAAAGTCTTGATCATTTCCTTCATCAGAATCGTTGTCAATCATCGTAATTCGCCTCAGTAATTCTTCTGCACTTAGGTGTTTCCTTGATGCTCTATTCATTTTCTGCGTTGTTCGTAAATCAGTGGAGATAAGTCACTACTATTTCAATGATATCAGGTGATGCCGACGTCTATCGAACAAAAATACAAATGATATCAAATAATAACTTTCTGAGTTATAAGCATTGCTGCGTTGTCATGCCGACCACAAAAGATGTAGACTAAATGATTCTTAAGCATAGATTTCTACAGAGGAGTGGGTCACCAAATAATAACCAAGCAAGATCAGTGTGCTATGTTAATGTGTACTGTAGCGAGCCATGATATTTGCATTATAACATCAAACTTTGTCAAAGTTGTTCTGATGTATAGTTTCTTCGATGGATGCTAGTGAATTGAGTCATCAAATAATAACCAAGAAGATCAGTGTGCTGTGGTAATGCGTACTGTAGTGAACTATGATATTTGCAATATGGCATTGAACTTATTCAAAGTTATTCTGTTGTAATTTCGATTTATATTGCTGCTCGATTTCCAAAAGATGCTCATGGGTCAATTGATCAATGTCGTCGTTCTAGGTATAAGAGAAATTCAGTAGTTCTAGGGTTAACTGGATTGTTAAAGCATGCTTGGAAAATCTGGTGCAACCGGACCAAGGGTGAGTGATGCCGGTGAGCTGATCATATTCTGGTGGCATCTGGCTTATCTCTAGATATAATATCGCCTATTGAGAGTGAGACCACAAACCGTTTACCGGAATGCAAACTGCTACTTTAGCCTATATGCTACTGTTCCTGTACTGTAATTCTTGCATAGGGTAGCTTAGCTCTATGATTTTTCATTTTTTAGAATTACCATAGTCATTTATATTTTTTACCAAGATTATTTTTTTAAATTTCACTAATCCATCATTTTTTTGCAGGATTTATCGCGATGAAGATAGTGATCCTGAAAAATGCATTCCTTATATTGTGGATTTCTTGCTTTTTCGTGATTTGGTGAGTGAATTCCATCAAAATTTCATCTACATTCAAATATTTTTTGTTATGATTATAAAATTGCAAAATCAATTTGTTTTGGTGATGACTACTTCCATGTGATCAAGACAAATTCATTCTCCTCAGGTTTTTCAACAGGATGAGGAAGTAGTCTGCTCCTGTGATGAAAAGCCTGGCTCATGCTGTAAAGAAGCCTGTATTCTTCTAACTGACATGTTATGGTCGATTGATTGATCATCGGCAAATCATTTGTTGAAGGCTATTTAGAGGCATGCTACATGTATGTGAAGGCTACTCCATTTTTAGAACAATTTCTATTTAGAGAAATTGTTGTTGGGACCCTGTACCAACTGTTGATCTCACAAATGTGGAATATAAATTCAAGTACATTGAAAAAGCGACGCGTCCCTTGCATTGCTGGATCACTGAACACACCCCAAAATGTCAGCGCGAGAACAGCTTCGTCTTCTCATCTTCTGATCACCCGTCATCTTATCGATTATGATATCAACAATAGCATATTTACAATTGCAAGACCTTCATAATCATACAAATTGCAGAGTGCCAGTTCGCGTGGGTATAGAAAAGAGAGATATCCTCAGACTTGAACTAGTCAAGCTTAAAATTCTTTGACAACCGTAGACGCTGCTACAGAAAACGGGATCAATAAACGCAGCGCAGCCTGTTGTGCAGTTCTTCAGCTTGTTCAACCACTCTAAATGTTTTTTACTTGTTTGGACCCTTTCTTGTCGTACTGGCGTGTCTTTTGTAGAGTAAAACAAAGCGTCTACTGCTGCCAAGGAATTTTGGGCTGAAATCATTCAAGTCTGAGGACATCTTTCTGCTATTTTCTTTCTATAGATGCTGTTGTGGCAAACTTGACCTTTCGACTCTTAGGTGATTGTGATTCACCTTTCTGTCCTCTCTATTTGCAGAAAGAGTTTTTAAACTCATCTTTATTTTAATCTGCAGTTATTTTTGTCAAAGCACTGTATATTGTGATGTCATTAGAACTGCACATCGGTCTTCAACAAATGTTGACGATTTTTTAGTCATAGTGTGACAAATACAGATGACATTTTCTCTTAGTTCTGAGATAAAATCTCTGAATCGCAGCGTGGCCGGGAGAAATCAGTGAAGAGATAAATTTATGAAGAATAAGCCTTTCGTCAAAGCAATACATCTTGGCACACTTATTTGTAGAGATGTGCTGTTGCTAACATGTATAAATAAATCATTTTTCTGATATGAACAGCTTAATTTATTGAACTTTCATTTGCGAATTTTATGCACGTCTCGCTGCTTCTTCCTGATAAGCTACAGTTCATCTTCAATTTTAGTACCTGCTCATCTCAAGATATCGACCCCAATTTGCAATCAGCTGAAAATGTTACAGAATCTCAACACCAGCAACCGATGGAAAAGGCGAACAGTGATCAGGTGAGAGAAACGGTACATTGATTGCCCATCAGAATAAAATAATCTTAACGGATCATAAATCAGGATGTATTATAAATTGGTGCGATAAATTCAATGTCAAAAGTTTATTCTTTGATGGGTGCTGTTCGAGACCGTCGAAGTGAACGATTTCTTAAAATGCGGTGCCGATCAGTCGATTAATGTTATCATCACGGCAACAGAATTGTATACACATAATAAACCGGTGCAGTGTAAAGTATCAAAGTAATGTTATCTACGAAATAACTTAAGTGTGAAAACTTATCATAATCTGTATTAGAGGTCCATCGGATGTCCGGTCTGCGATTCATATCACGCATGAAATGGAGAGGCTGCCCTCCTCTCCGTATGATGAAAATGAGCTGTAACAAGTTTTGTCTTCGTAGGTACTTGCAAAACGTGTCATTAATTAGGCACCAAATGATTTCCAACAATTTCTGGAATGAAGTGCTTGATGTTCCTGATCTTGGGAAAATATGAAATTTGAGTTATTCATTATCTTTCAATATTCCTATTTAAATGACTGCGTGAATGGTAGCTGAAGTTATTCCGAAATGATAACTGAAAGTCAATAGATAATACCAATTGAGGGTTCTAAGAAAGTAGCAGGAGTAATAGAAAACCGCAGGATCTTCAGAAGTATCAAATGGAAAGTGCTTGAGTCATAATATATAAGCAGATGACGAATATTCGGGGATCGAAGAGAGAAATGTGAACGATTTGAGAAGAGAATTTGGACTGCAGTTGACGATAACAAAGAAGACCTAAAGACAATCGACTTAGGTGGGCAGGTAATGCATTGAAGGACTAGAAACTATCGGAGAGGGCAGAAGCAATACAGACGAAGGCAAAAGAAAACTAGGGCGCTCCAAGGATGCGATGGCAGGACTGCAGTCAGTGATATAGAGAGAAAGAACATCACCGAGCAGATGGATTAGTTGTGAACTGGGGTAATAAATGCATGACGACCCATGATGCATCACCTCTGACCAAATGTGACTTATTGACGATAATGTTTCTGTAATTGTAATGGTTTTGTCCCACCCCAGTATGTTGGGACCTCTTTGGCGATAAATAAATAATAATAACTGTTCCGATGTTTTTCATGGCATTTGTATCTGTTTGTTTTGTTTTTTTGCTTTCGCCTATAGATGGCTGCCTGTAGCGGCTGAAAGGCCTCGCCAACTAAACATCCATTGTTTTGGGCTTCCCTCACAATAAGTTAGTGTTAGTCTTTCGCATATTGTAGGATATATTCTAATCAATTAGACACAAAGATTTATTTGTTGTGTAGTTTTCACCATTGTCCAAAATTTCACTAGGGGTTCAGAATGCCAAAGCCATGGATACCCTCAGGAAACCAATGCTTGTATGTGTTTTTGTTATCATTGCAAAATGCAATATTGTTTTAAAATCAGTTTCAATGAATGAAGGGAAGTATTCAATTTCAATTGACATTCTGAGTGCAACATGAATTGTATGTACCTATTACGCTTGCAATCGTAACTAGTTCCTATAATTTGATTCGCTTAAAATATTCAGTGTCCGAACGCACTTCATCTTCAGCCCGGCATGACATTGGTCCGGTCGGAATCCGCTCCGGTGCATTTCTAGCCTGTAGCTACACAAGCTAATGCTTGTTCTTCTGTACTGGTCGCTTCGAAACCGAAAACGTCATGGGCAATTTGTAAACATCAAGGCTAGGTCAATAGTGGTTTCAATTTTGTGACATCAAATTAATGTGCAACAGTTTAACTTGAGATTTCATGCTTTTCAAGACTTATGTGCCTATTGAAATTTCGTTTGTCCTGATGCGTTCGATTCATTTATCTGAGTGATCAAATTCTGAAATGCATGTTAAAAAAAGAAAAGGAAGTGTCAGGTAAAGAAAACTAAATGTGATTCATGCAAATTGACAAAGAAACACTAATTGATCTGGTGTAATCGTAATTTTGAGCTCAGTTTAACAGCTGTCAATCATATTTCTATGCACATACGAGAGTATGAAATGCATCAAGTGAATAATGTTTAGTGGTATGATTTTGCACATTCGGTTCAATCAAATATGAATATATTTTTTACAGGATTGATGCCAGAGTTGGCTTTTTAGCGACGGCTCACCTCTTATCAAAATACTGCCCTTGGCAAGCATATTTCTTTTACGATGCTGTGTTGATAGTGAAGATTTGCGATCGTCTGAATGAAATGATCCTAATTTTTCTCTGAAACTTTCCTTCTGCTCTCTCTCATTTCAGATAACTGAGAAAATTCCTCCTGACAAAGAGTCACACAAAACCAAATCTGATTCAAACGAGAATGGAAATGGGAAAACTCTGAGGTAAATTTGTCATCCGAATCATCATACAATACTGAGTAAAATTACAAATTGAATTTTGCTAAATTTCTTCTGGTTGAATGTGGCTAAGGGCCATTAATTGGGTTTTAAAACAAATAAACAAATGTTTCTTAGTACATAGGATTTTGATGAAGCTAATCACAATGCAGATTTCAGATGCAAGCGGTTAACATAAATGCTCCCATATCGATCAATTACTAAGAACATTTTCTCGCTTAGATTGTAATGTAAACTTACTATTTGCTTGCTGCAGCGTATTATTGGCAACTGATAGAATAATCATCAGAGAAATGCTTCCACGTGTAACTGACGTGCACTTAGAATCCAGGCTCCAATCTATCACAATTGCTGTAAACAATGCATTGCCAATATGTTTTGTCTGAATCTATTTTGAATTGTGTTTGCTTTCCAAAGCTTGTTTGAGCTTTGAAATTCACTATTACGGTTACTTTACTTACTCATAGAGTGGGATTTTTATTGTACGAGTCCATAAACAGTGTCTCTTATGAGTTGAGTGAAATATGGCAGGAAGTAAATGTTGATTAGTTAGTTTGCTCGCTTCATGGATTCGTCAGAAATAATGTTTTAGAAGGACGTTACACAGATGATTATTACTATAACTATAATTAAAACAAATTATCCTCCAAGTATGTATGTATGATTCTACACAAAAGCTGGCGTTTCAAGATACAATACAAAAGGTGAAAGAATTAAAGTGGAGATTTTTTCATTTAATTTATTAAACACTGGAATGTGTATCATATTTTCAGTTCGGCTTCACTTACTTATTGATTATTATTGATATTTATCTATTTTTGACGTTATTAGTTTGTAAAATCCGTGTAGAGCTTAATGATACACCAAATTGAGAAGTCTGTTTAGCCCCTTGCGAGAAGTTGACAGGCTGCCGTCGACAGAAGCTGTAAGTTCAACAAAGCAGTCGCAGTCGAGAACCAGCTCGAACGATCACTAGTCAACCAACGATTTGTTAATGACGAGATAGCTAGATCAATATATATCTAAAAATATGATTCACATGATCAGGAATGCAAATGATATGAGAGTGCAACGGAAGGACACATTACTGAAGCAACATGAAAGAAACGGGAAACAACAACTTTTCAAGCAACGAATGAAGGACGGAAAGGAGTGAGAAACAAACTGGAAGTATTAGATGAAAACATCGACAAAAATAAGGAAATAATTGAAGTGCTCTTTTAGAATGAAAACTATTCATTTTGAGGGTCAAACATGTTTCAAGCAAAATTGCTCATCATCAGATTGCCCAGATCTATTTTAGATCTATTTTAGAAGGCATTTTATTACTCGGATAAATGAACACATGAAAGGTAGACCTGCCTCTGAAATTAGCATGCACGAACACCTTCCTAACAAAGCGAATTTTAGAATTACGAGTATTTATAGAACTAAGCCGTGGTTGACAAAGGTGGCTGAAGTTATGCATATTCGCGAGATTAATGACGAATTCAGTTAGAACTCTGATGAATCCATGCACTACAAATGCACCGACGACCTATGAACTGATGGAATGTAGTTCACTTTCCTTCTTTTGTATATAAGCTCCATTTTACTGCAACATCTGTTTCTCCTGTCACTGATGATGAGCAATTTTGCTTGAAACATGTTTGACCCTCAAAATGAATAGTTCTCATTCTGAAATAAATCTGGGCAGTCTTGCTTTTATTAAAGTGTTCTTCTTGTTTAAACGCAGGTTGCGGTTCTGTTTTATTAGTTCTGCAGTCCAGATTTGATAAAGCCGATTGGCTCTATATACTTTTATATTTATGATAGCCATCTTCTTAGTTATATCCTAAAACTTGTAAGACCCCTTTTGCCAGAGTTTTCTGAGCAACCCTCGATTTATAGAAGTTATTCACTGATGAGAACTTTTAGGAGAATTGGCCGTTAAAATAGTTTTTTTAATAATGAACGTCACGGCCGTCATTTCTGCTGGTTTTTGTTGGAGAGCCTACGGGGAATTAAATTTCAACATACCAGAGAAAGCGGAAAACTGGGTTTGAAAATTCTATAGATGCTTTGACTCCGCTTACGGAAATGTTTCGCGTTGCAGAAGTTCTTAACTTACTGGAAATCATTATGACCAACCACCTCATTCTCCATGTGTCTAGTCGCTAATCAAATCGCGTTTTATTCAATTCGTATTATATGAAAGTGATGTAGATTATTGCATTACCCAATGATCCTATGCTTTTACAAATATCAACAACCATCTTGAGCTGTATAGAGTCCATTTGAATTGTGGACAATACGTCGAATAATGCTTTAAGCGCACAACTGCATACTAGTTGTTTCAGATTTTGAATGATAAAATTTTCGATGAAATCAATTTACTGACTGTCAATTGCAAAAACTGATGTTGATTAAACGTCGCCACTCCCCCACGCTGGGGGCTTGGACGGTGCTGACATAGTCAGACTTTTATCTGGAGCGTTGGGATCTTTTAGTCTGGATGCCCTTCCTGACGACTTCCAACGACACTCGAGGGGCTCGACCTCTGACTACTGTGCCACGGGCTACTACTACTTGCAAGCCTCTAGAATACTCGAAAATATCCATGACCAGCGTTGTCTGAGATTCGCAAATTTGTGCAAATGAGCAATCTTTTCCTGACTCTCGCACAATGCGCAGGAATTAAATTGATCGCTCAATTTTCAGAAAAACACAAAGCGATGAAGCATTAAATATAAGGTTCCGATGGGACTTTTTCATCTGTGATTATTCATAAGTGTGCAAATACAATCATTTACAGCTCGATGCGTAGGGTTGTTTCCCGGGAAATCAGCTAATTTCGAGAAATCGATTTCCCGGGAAAATATTTCGGGATCTCGGGAAATACATAATATTTGTGATTTAGATACAGCAAAGATATTAATAGGGTAGATATGTCGCTCTTTTGTATTATGTGTAATTTCGGTTTCAACAATAAACAAACTGTAATTGGAAGACTTCGATTTTCTATTGTCTTAACGATCAATAGAAAGCGCATTATAAAATTCAAATATTGTCAATTATATTCAAATGATCGATCATTATGTGCACTTATATTTCTCAAATACCATTTCAAAACTTTTGGGTGTTGAGTGAGTTTGACAGCTGTTTTAAAAAACGTTTTTTGTAGTTTGTGTTTCAATAACATTGCATATGTTTACGCTTATTCTGAAGTTTTGAAATGTTCTATGAATTAACAGGAATTTACTAAGTTTGAAATCTACAGTTAACCCGGTGGAAAATGAGTGGGTGATTCTAGTTAGAATTTTTAATGTTACCATAACCATACGTGTAATAAGATATGTCATTCACTGAATTAAAGTGATCGAAGTTAACGGAAATGTTTACCGAAGTAATTATAACCTCGGTAACATTAGGTTCGAATATCTTATCAAGTAATCTTATCTAATTACTTCTGCTAAAAGAAGAGGGGTCAAACTAGAGTGCTGTTCAAAAAATGGGACAACTAAATTTTTGAATAATTTATTACGTCTTGTCGGGAGCTCTGCCCAGAGCATGTTTTTATGAATACCCAAGTTTTATAGCTCATTAGAATCTTTGGAAAGTTAGCTTTTAAATGATGTATGCCTTCTTGCTGTACAATAAATATAAGAGGCAGGAGAAGCGATTGAAATTTATGAAAATGTAGCTGTCCCATTTTTTTATCACCACTGTATGTATTTACATGTTATATTACCCTCGAGTTATTCTAAAATATTGTTGATAATCTATCATCAATGTATTCGGCTTATAAACCTTACTAATTTATTTCCCGCGAAAAAAATTTACTAATTCTAAATGATTGAATGATTTCCCGGGATAAGATTTTTCGGGATATACAACGACCCTATCGATGCGTCGGACACGGATAATTTAGACTCCAAGAAATGAAGACCTCACTCTGTCTTCCACTCTTCTTATGGTACAAATGGAAACACTTAGGTATATGTGTGTAGGAAGAGGGGTAATTGCTATTTTTTCCGTTTTAAATTTTTCAACTACGATCGATGCCCCAGAGACAAACACAGCTGTTTGGCGAGTATTTCGATGGATTTCATCATTATGAGCCTGGAAGTAAAATGGCGTCGATGGAATTTCTCATTTCGCCGTGGGATCTTTTCCGATGAATTTCAAGACTTTCCCATCTGCTGGCAAGCCCATGGAGAAAGTTTTTGCGATTTGCAAGGAGTAACCCATGCCAAATGTATTTCAACCTAGCTCGACATTTAACTCAGAAAGCTACATCAAGGGTTCGAGGAGTTCGGCCAGAAATCGTGTATTGTTAATCTGCATCATTACACCACCAGACCATGTAGTCGCACACTAACGCTCAGACCATCTTGGCTTCATGATTCTGGATCATCATGCCTTCCGCCTTGACTTGCCGCATCAGACTATCACCTGTTTCCCAAACTTAGGGACCATTTACGAGGCCAACTCCATCTGTCAAAACAGTTATATGTGACTGAATTCGCACGCTACCTGTCCGTTTGGAGGTATTTGTAAACCGAAAACGTGATTATGATTTTTTCTGCCATCAATTTCCATTTCTATTGAAAAGACTGATTTTGCTCATTTTTTAATCCACGGAAGGAAAAAATCGTCCCATTTAAATAGCATGTGTTTTTCTTTGATCGTGTATGGCAAAGAGAGGAACTTACTAGACCTCGGCAGACGCTTAGATTCGGAGTAGGCATAGGGTGTACATGATTTTGTGAAAGTTTCGTTTTCGGTCTCGTTCCCTGCGGAAACTCGTTCCAGCTGCCGGACTGAAAATAAAATAACAGGATGGATCCAGCAGTTGTGCAGAGTGATTTTCAGTACTGATAATCTCTTGGTCTATATAGGCGATTGGGATGTGTATTGGTTAAATATTCCACTACGTTATTTGTGCATTTAGCTTTTCAATTTGATCAGAAGCTTATGATGTAAGTCAGTGAACAGAGTGCATCATATAGCACATTTCGCTTCGATTAAAAAAGCATTTAAAAAAAATTATATAGTACAGTTCGCAAATCGTTATCTGCAATCCAGGAAAACTGAATTTCGTCGGCAAGCTTGTGAATTTTATTTACTATTCTGTGACCGCAGCATGTTGCCTGAACGACTGTGTAACTGACGAACTCAAACAACGTACTGCAAGTTCAACAGAGGCTTTGTCTGGTCATGGTCTATCTACTGTAGCTCACTGGTTCTCTGCACAGGGGCGTGCGACATAGCAGTGCCGTGAACTCGTTTTCATAAATATGAACACGATCGCATTTTTATGTCTTAGGTTTCTGTCAACCATTTCAAACTAGATTTCAACTGTATTCGGTCACGTGACTCAATTATCGCTATTGAATCGTGAATGATTGTAAATTGGTTATATCATCAAAGTACAATGGTGAACCTTTCAGGGGTCAGGATGCGTCAAAACATGAATATAGTAGTATCATAGCAGATCATGCTGACGCAGTGACCGATTTAATGGTCAAGCTGATCGGTTGAAATCATGAACGACAAAATAGCTCACAATTTTCTAGAAACCACCTCATTAACATTCAATGGTCAAATAGTTAAATGAAATTCACCACTTCATTATCACTTTCCATAATTCGCAACAGGGAGCACGCACTCGTTGTGCATGTCAAAGTCTATTCATACTGTTTCTGCTAGTATTGCTTAGACATCGAACTTTTCCGGTTGAGACTGGACTGGTTTCTGTGGCTTCTGTCAAAATGCACAACCGATAATAAGAGCTACATGTTTTCCCTGGACCAACCTTAGGATGAAGAGGGGAACCTCAACATTGGAATCAGCAGACAGATCTTCACGCAACTGGACCTAGTAAGTTAGAAGGTAAATATAGTTAATGAATTTATACCAGATTTTGTGAAGCGAAGAATTCGTCCAATCCATTTACAGCAAGATAAGAGTCTCCAGGGAAGGTCCGCGGATTTCTCATTTCACACTTCATGGACAAGTCCGGTCCAGTGCTTCGGCCAGCAACGAATCTTGACATATTGCTTTAACTTATGATGAAAAGGACGATTCATCCTGAGAGGTCACAAAAAGACATTGAAATCAAAGAAGCTGTCAGACTATTTTTGGAGGAATCAATCAATATAATAAACTAGTTTTTTTAAATGGCAGCACCATTTCTAAAATCCAAAATCACTCATTCCAAAGACTCATTGTGCATCTACTACATTATCGGCCTCCAAGTATGCAAGTAAATCCATTTGATAGTTGAGACTTACATAATGTAGAGTGTGAGAGTGTCCATTAATTATTGATATTGCAAATTAAGAAATATTTGAAGCACAGTCATTTCTAGCCCAACCTGTAGGTACTTACAGGCAGAATACTAAGGCCAGGTTATTCGATGTATATAGTGTGCTGCCTTTTTTGCCTTTGTCAACGCTGGAAATTGAAAATACATGCTTTGAAATTTTGTCCGTCCGTTTTGGAAACAGCTCAAATAGAAATTTTTGAAAATGCATATGAATTATCAATAGTCTGCTGCTGACCCAGTTATATATTGAACAGAAAATACTGTAGCTGCAATTGAACATAAGAAACTGCATCAAATATATCTATTTTGTGAGGCAGGTTAATTTATCCATTTTATGCTTGGTATCCATTAACAGCTTGAAGCTGAAATCATTACTTATACATATGTTGTGTGTAGTGTTTGTACATCAAAGTGTAGTCAAAACTCTATTGCCTATGATTTCGCCAGCGGCAGTATTGAGAATGAAATCAGAATCAGGAGTCCTGGCTACCACCTGGTCACCTGGCTAAGAACAAGCGGGTTCGTCTAAATGAGTACCGGTATGTCATAACAATTCATCTTCGATTTTCCATTTCACTTCTTGTCGGATCACATAATGCAGCCACTTTACAGATTTTTTCTTTTGCAAATGATGCGAAAAACGCCTTTTATAGGTATAAAGATATTGTTGCAATCACTTAGCTTCGAATACCTTCAACGCATGAAATCAACTTATGCCAGAAAAGTTGAACTACTTTCCACTTCAGCTGAATTACTTGCAGAAATGATCATCTGCATTATAACTTTTGAAACATTGATTTAGCTGGTATTTTTGACTGTTAATAACGAATTGATCGTGTATATTTCAGTGTTGATGTAGAAGTTCATTCGGATGAGAACGCAGAAGTTCAACCAAATAAAAGTTCAACATCAGAGACAGTGGAGAATGTAACTCAGAAGGAAGCGACACTTTCTGACGAGGCGAGTAAGCAGGATGGTTCAATAGCTAAAGAAAGCCTGCAGGAACATAGCAGCAATATGAGTCCTCCAACAGGTAATATCCAGCAAAATGTTGAGGGGAAGGAACAACAGCTGTCAACATCAAGTTCAGAAACAAGAAACGGCCCTGTTCCAGAAATCACTGAAAAGAAGACAGATAATCAAAGTGAGACTGTTGTCTCAGGTAAGGCAGATACCTCAGGAAGTGATCTGCCTGAAGATGGAGCTGATGTGCCCACCTTTGACGAATATCAGCGCAAATTCACAGGAAAACGTGAGTTCTTTATTGTTGATTAGAGTTGAAGTGGAAATGACTTACTAAGACTCGCAGCTTCTTCTGTTGTTTGTCTGAATTAAAAACACAAATTGCGTGTAAAGGTTTTAAGTAAGCCTCCGAGATAGCTGCGAATTACAACTGCCGGTAATTTTTTTCTTCTGTTGTATACGTAAGTTGGAAGACACGTACTCTTCCCATAAAGCATTTGGAAGTGCTCTTCACAATACTCTTCATTCGATCTTTGGCAATCATTTCTAAGGCAGAGTAGAAATGTGCGTTCTGATACCATCTATTGGTCTTATTGCAACGGTCACAATCAGTTGCTGCTTGACCGTCGTAACGTAGTGGTTGAAATCTTGATATTGGGCTTACTCAAAACCAAGATTCAATCTTGGGTACACTTCAAGATAGATTTATAGTGAACTGAAAATACTTTTTCTCCAAAACTTATATGAAATTGCCACACATGTGTGGTGTGCACTTAAATTACTTCGTTTAGGCTATGAAGCAATAACCGTACAATAATTGCACAATACAAATGCATTTTTTTGCAAATGCATGGACGCACTTCACACCTACTTATCTTTGCAAGTAGGCTTTTATTACATATACCGTGTTTTCTCGAATATAATCCGCGAAATATATGACTTTTTGCAATTTAAATAAGGATTCTGTTCATGGGCGGGTTGTGAGAATGAATTTTTGAGTTTGTGATATAACTCTCGATTTTTTTATGATAAAATGTATAGCGTACATTAAGTACATTCAAACGAGGTGGAAAACGAAAGGAAGAAATCTGAGAGAAAATAATTTTGACAATGACAACGAACTCGAGACGCAAGATTTGCAGGAAGTAGAGCTAGATTCTTATGTTGAGTGACGGTACCGCATTGATCATTTTTCGAGTATTAGTTGAGCGATTATCGATCCAACATGTATAATTAAATAACCCATGCTTAAGATAACAATTAGATTTCTTAAACAAACAGTTATGTTCAATGATTTTTGAAAGATGGATCTTGTAGTTAAGTCAACTGTTGACAAATAATTCTTATGACAACCCTTGTTAGACAATATAAAAATGTCATGCCTATCTTCACTCCAATGACGGTGGCCATGCAATAAATTTCAGCTCATTGACAAATTTACGTGCATGTTATATTCGAGAAAATGCGGTGCGTTTCTAGTATTCATTCAACGAATAATGCGCTAATACCTTGCGAGGCTATCTTTAAAGTCAATCGTTAAATTGGAGATATCACAATGCATTTTTCGAACATTATTGTGCAACTTTAGGGCAATTATCATTCTTCCTGAGAGGTGTGATAAATTTGACAAATGTTCTCTGTCTCTCCAAACAGGAAATGAGATTGTGAGTGAATGAATTTTGCCAAGATATACACTTATTCTCTGTCTATTTGGCACGCATTGAATATCATTTGAATACTCAGCATCAGTAAAGATGTTACCCAGCTTTTCGTCGGGATCACATCCGTTGATGAATATTAAATTGGCCTTAAACCTACTTCCTAAAATTTGCCGCAATTATCGTTCTTTCCTCATCAGTAGAGCATAAAGCGATTCAATTTTATAGACATATGTGCAGGAGAATATTCACGTTCTTTTAACTTAATTTATTTCTTCCATTTATTTGGCAAAAATAATATTTATATTTGCCATCTGCCGCATAATGATTCTGTGGCTGGTCATGGAATGATGTTTTTTTACTATCTCATCATTCACATTCAATGTGATAATGGACTTGAGTCATCTCTGGACGTTTTGTTTCCACCTTCAGTAATTGGTAGATCATTCATAAAATCTCAAATACTAAATAAAACAGATAGAAATTATTTCTATTCGATTTTTAAGGCAAGTTTTGTTATTTTGACATTTCTCAAAAATTGTGACGTCATGGAAATTGATTGCCACATCAACCATTGACATTTTCGATATCTACGTAGAAGCTCTTTGCATTATGCTGTTATTAAATATCATGGGATGCTGCACAGCTTAAAAGTGATAGAGATCGGCACTTGACACTACCTTCAAGCAAAATGAGTCTATAAAAGTGCCAAACATTCGGAGAATTACTGTATTTTGATCTAGATGCATTTAACTTGAATCACTGAAATGAACATACCTGCACCACATAGATGGATTCGTCTGTCGATGTTGCGCTAGCGGTAACACGATTCTATCTCGGCCATTGTTTGCAATGCTAGAGAATTGTGGAGAGATTCATCTCCCTTTAGCTTACGTGATTGGCCAAGCGCGCGCAATGCGTGCGAAAGTTATAATAGGGAACACACGAGCTGTCGTCACAATGAAGACTGAACATATGTTAAGTTAAAAGTACTTATCTTTAGCTCAATGTTTCTCTGTAGCAAATTCATCAAATGGAAATATTATTCACATCGTTCTTCTTCTCGCGATCTAAATATAATGTCGGTTCAATGCGGTGTGAATGATCTAGTTCGTCAGAATTTGCATTAAGTTCAATAGAAAATTGATCTTCTTGCCCGTCGGGACTAGTTCTAGGCGTGACCATCAGTGTTAAAATGATGTCATCCCTAGACCCAAACACGCAGACTCAGCGATTCATCTCTGTGACCTGCACACACTTTAACCTGGCTATGTCTAAAGTATTCTAAATGAAAGCAAAGACCACAATTGAAAAACAGAAATTGCTATTTTTAGTGTCATTATCAAACCTTTTAGTACTCAGATTCGACATCTACAATCATTGGTTTATAGTTTGCTTATGTTTGGTTGATACATAATTGGATATACAGTGGGTAGCACTTGAATTTGTTTACTCAGGTTCATGCAACTTAGATATGATATGTTGTGGTCATCTTTGCTCAATCTTGGGCTGCTCTCTAAGATAAACACAAAACCCAAGATGCAGCCCTGTACAACAGCCGTCAACTAAATGGTCTTTCTCCACAACAGCTGGTGAATCTGGCTATAATATGTAGCACGACTGTTGTCAGTTGGCAAGCAGTTTTGAATTATCAATTTGCTATGCGTTCCTTTATTCTGTATTATCATTTGTCTGTGAAAAACAGCATATTTTCGTTTATAGGATGATTACTTCCGATGGACTAGTTCTCATCAATGCATCTTACAAACAAATGGATTGAAAGATGGATCATATGACTATTCTTGCATTCACAGTTGCTCTTGTAACAGTTGAAAGTCTGATAGTCTCTCAAAGTAATTTTTTGAGATGAATTCGATGTTTTCCAAGGTTGAAGCTGTGAAAAGCCATGCTAGCGGTATTCCGTTCAGTAATCGTACAGTTCAGTCAAAAATTAAGTGCGTCGTCGTTGTATCTTGATCTCACATCGATTCTTGTTGTCCTGTTGTCTTTAATAACGAAATATGCGCTGTTTATTGCTTAAAACCTCCAGATCACCAAATAATCGTGAATTGCAGATAGACCCCTCAAATATCATGGTCCGAATAATTAACGAACCTAGGTACTGGAAATGGTCATTTGGAAGCCATACATATCTCCTCATTTCAAATGTTACAGGATTCTTTACTGATGTTAGAAAGGAGTGCGGGGAACTTGGCATGTACCTTGTGAGTCCTGACAGCAAGCAACGGATCGGAGCAAAATAAAAAATTTTCTTTTCATCACATAATGTTTGCAATTGATTGTTCGCTTTGCAGGGGCTCCGGTTCAAGTTCTGACTTCTGATTAATCGGAGAGTCTGGAAAGCGGTTTGTTAAAATATTTCAATCGGTACGTGCGATTGCAATCACAGGAAAATACTGACTAGCAGTTTTAAATAAAAACCAATTTTTAGTTACTCCGATTTCAGCACTATGTTTGTGTCAGGAAAAACCAGAAATCCGTTGGCACTGATTCGTTAAGAAACATTTGCTCAGTTGAATAGGCTTCAATTCCAGATAAAAAAGTTACCATTATTTCCGAAATACACAGCGAATTTCGATCGAAATCAATTCTCACCCTGAAATTCGTGTGCATAGTATCGTCAATTGAGCTATATGTTATTTACTTGCGCCGTCATTGCATTTTTGATAATCGATCAACGTCTCTGTCGTGTTAATCTATTATTCAATTTTTATCGGAATTTTTCCTGTCCTTTAAATAATTTGTCCTGAAATCAATCAAATCTTTCAGCAGTTCATCTAAAAAGTTGTTTAAAGTTATTTCAGTTTTAGTGAACTTGTCTGTTGAAAGGTGTGAAATGTTCAATTTAGTTTAGAAATTGTCTTTAGTTAATATTGTCTTTAGAGCTTAATCGTCAGTATATTCAATATGTTCCTAGAAATTGATCCATGTTGGCATTATTGATTCAGCTGGTTAAATATGACTGTATTGTCTGTCTTTTTTTAAAGTTCTATATGGTTTCACAGGCCAAATGCTCGTTCACTTTTTTTACTTAATCTAATGATCAGTGCAATTATTTGTGGATGTTGGCAAAAATTGTTGAGTTTTGTTTAGAATTTTCGCTGGGACAAGACTCGGAGTTATTCATGAATGATAAAGAAAACATATTTTGACGATAATAAAGTAGTTTCAATTCTCCTAAATAATCACTCTCATTAGAAACATACATTTCAATAGTTGCATGCATTAATAATAAGCTTACCATGGGCCACCTGCTTTGTAGTTTGACAGATGTACCGCCTCAGTCAAACTCACCGCCTGAAAATTTCTTCAGAGGGAATTGTGTCGCGGCGAGAGGTCGTACACTTCAGTAATAAGTGAGAGACATGCGTCCCACTACACGCTTCATTGAATGAGTAAAGAAACGTTTTAGGTGGTAGGACTAGGAGAGCTCAGTTGGCTAAGGTGCGCAAGTGCAGAAAGTCTAGGGTTCGAGTCTGTTCACCTCAGGAGGTGCTACGGCTCTCACTAGAGGTTACCAACCCTAGCCTGGTGACAATTGTGAATGTGTGAAGGCTGCCCCCGCCCTAGCTCTCTAGTACTACGAGTCTGTGCCTTGGACGGCGAGGGATGAGAAAAAAGACTAAGTGTCAATCTGTTGGTTATTCAGAAAGCTAGGATATGTTTGTCATGCATTCCTATCAGAAACATTTATTTATCTACAAATAAATTCTTCTCCGAAGTGCTAGATTTCTTCAAACGCATTTCATTCCATTTTACATCCATGTGGTTCAGACCAGGCTTGCCGTGGGAATGGGATTCGGGTTTCAATCCATGGGAATTCCCATAGAAAATAACGAATATTATTGGTTTAATGTGGTCCATCTTAGATCTGTTTAGGCAGTGAAGTTCTTTATTAAAATACTTTATTGTCTCACGGCAGCAACCAGTCAAAGTTGATCACCTCATTTTCGGTTTGATTGGTTGCAGTTGGAGACATCGTGCTCGATGGTTAGAGGCCGATGTAAGTGCAGACTAGCTGGAAATGTCATGCACATTTCATGTTCTCATACTCATACTGAACAACCTGCTGTTGTGTTTCCGTTCCTCGCTTGCAAAGTATTCTTTCCCCTGATTGGCGCGTGACGCTGACTCATTATGACAACACTGAATATATGGAGTAAGATATTATAATTTACGTTAATATATGGAACTCTGCTGTCTGTTACTTCAATCACGCACTGGCTCCTCCGCTGCGATGTCGTCGTACAAGTTTTTCGATACAGCCAAAAATCTTGATTAAATCTTGATTGATCTTGATCATTTACTCATGAACTGTGCACGTAGGGCCTGAATAAGAATTCATAATAATCATTTCTTTGTTAGAAGACTTATGTCTACTTGACCTAACCCTACAAATAGCCTATTATGACTAGCAGAGATACACTTAACCACTGCGATTACTAGGCCAAAGTACTTACAGTATTAGGTCCTAATAGACATTTAAGTCCCAAAGAAGAGGACCATATCAATATTTATGAAAATTAATAAGCCATGGGAATTATTGCGAAATCCCCCACATGAATTCTGTGGGAATGGGTGGAAATGGGAATTCAAAATCAATTCCCACGGCAAGCCTGAGTTCAGACTATGCTGGGTTGGACGGTTTCCGCTTGATGATAGTCCACCACTCTTGCGTTCATTTATGTCAGCTTCTTGAGCGCGCTTTATACTCGTAACGTGCTGCAATCAAGTCTAAAAGATTATTTTGTAAATTTGTGACCTATCAAACGTCACTGCTTCAACACAAGTTGAATTGACAAATGAAGCGACCGCACCTCTGCTCTAGGCAGTCGTTTTAAACGGTGGCATGTCACTGTGAAGTCTATGGTAAAATACAGAAAAGGATAGATGATTGCTGTAATTGCATTTGTTGTGATTGTGCGATAGTTTGCGAGGCGTCAAATGGCAATTTTATTCAGTTTATTTGTTCATCGATGCACCACTCTATGAGGTGCTCATATTACCGGTTACTTCAATGCACTAAGCAGTCGTTGAATACTTTTTCTATCGTGAAGAAATAGTTACTCAGTTAAATAGACTTGAATTCAGAAAGATAAGGTGTAATTGTTTCCAAACTGCTGCGAATTTCGATCGAAGTCAGCTTTCACCCTCGTGTACATGCCATTGCTAATTGAGCTATCTGATATTTACTCATGCCATCATTCCATTTTTGATTATCAATTTACGTCGATTTCGTATTAGGCCATTGTTGAATTTTCATCGGAATTTTCCATTGTCTTTTTTATTAATTGTCCCTAAATCAGTCAATCATTCACCAGCTCGTTCATCTAAAAAAATTGAATGAAATGAATCAGTTTTAGTAAACTCGTCTGTTGAAAGGTGTGACAATATAAATATTGTTTATTGATGTTAGAGTTAGTCAAATGCCAGTACTGTTGTTTCCTTTTTAAGGAGTTGCTTGTTCTAATATAAGGGGTCAACACTTGAAACATATGAATGAAGAATAACTTATTGTGCTCAGATCAAGTGTGATAGAAAGTATTGAGAAACGACACATAATTTAGTCGAGCCTCTGGTGGAGTTTAATTGTAATCGCGCCAAAGACACCAAACGTCTACACCGCGATCTCGTTGAAATAATGTCGGCCTATGATCGGCAATGATATCATTTTACGAATTTTATAAAATTATATCATTTTATACCATATCATTTTACTTTTTACAGTGAAAATGTACCATTTTTTAGTGAAATATACCTGCACCGTAAATAGATCTAGTCATCCGAATTTTTCGATTTACATTGCTACCATGATACAGTCGAATCTCATTACTATGCCACCTCGCTACTATGCCACTCTCGGTATTATGTCACTTTCCCTCATTCCCCGTATGTATACAAGTAAAAGCTAAATTTACTATGCCACCCCTTAATCTTGATACTATGCCACCTGCATCATTCTGACAATAGTTCCAATTTAGTAGATTGAAGAATTCTAATTGATTTATCACGCCTCATGACGAGTGGGAAGGATCACTAACACAAGATAATTAGATAACGTGCTGATTAATGCGACGTTTATCCTCCCTCGACACCTTTCTTGAATTCCCACTGACCAGCCAAAACAAACACAGCAGTCAATGAGAATTTTAAAAGAATTGCACAACTTTTCCCTTAATTTAGCGCATATGACATGTTCATTCATATGAATGGCTGATCGCAACCACCCAATGGGTATTGATGATTCGAATTTAATTGTTTGTCAGAGTGTGATCTCCATCAGTCAGTTTGCCCACAATGGCTGAGAAACGCAAGAGAACCGACTTCACAATGAAGCAGAAGATGGAGATCATCGAAGCCGCGAAGATGGAATCGAATCAATCTAAGTTGGCCCGAGACATCAGCAAGAAATGGGGCATTGAAGTTAAGCGAACCACTGTCAAGGGAATTCTCAAAACGAAGGACGCCACTGAGAAAGCCGTAAAAGCTGGAGTTCCATCAAAGCGTATGAAACTGACACTGGCTCACGACCCAAAGCTTGATGAGGGCGTACTCATGTGGCTGAAACAAGCAAGAGGACAGAATCTGCCTGTCAGCGGGGATCTTATGAAGGCGAAAGCGATTAAACTGGCCGAACTACTACACATCCCGAACTTCATGGCGAGCGACGGTTGGCTAAACAATTTCAAGAAACGCCACGGCATTACCTTCAAGTCAGTCCAAGGCGAGGCTGGAGCAGTTGAATTACACTCAGTCGTTGAGTGGCAGCAACAAGTTCTCGAACCGTTGCTAAAGCAGTTCTCAGCAGACGATGTCTTCAACATGGACGAAACCGGGCTCTTCTGGCAGCTTCTTCCGAACAAAACCATGGCATTCAGAGGAGAACGATGCACTGGTGGAAAGAAAAGTAAGCAAAGGATCACTCTCTACGTTGCGAGGAGGACAGTGATGACAGCGAAGACGAGGCGACGATTGAAGAAGAGACGATTTCTTTTGAAGAGGCCCAGCGAGCGTGGTGCACCGTCCGGAAGTTCATGCAGCAGAGCAGTGGGAAGGCGAACATCATGCAAGCGTGTGATCGACTGGACAACGAGATGCACCAAATCCGGCAACAGAAGATGCGTCAGACGACGATACTTGACACCTTTGTACAGAACTGACTCAGTGTGTGTTAAATAGTGTAATAAGGCGAGTTGTATTAAATGACGATACATGTATTTTACATTTACTTTCATAAGCTGTTTTGTAAACCATGAACTTAATTGCAAGGTTAACATACTGTAAGTAAGGTCAGTTAAGGTTAATTACATAGTTTATTTAATATAATTCAGGATATATTCTTAACTCTCGTTACTATGCCACTTTTGCTTGGTCCCCGAGGGTGGCATAGTAACGAAATTTGACTGTACTTTCACTGCTCTTAGCAATAAAATTAAAATTAGATTGCATGCAGCATCGGTGTATTCCAAATAATGGAAGACCGAAGAATGCAGTTTAGTCATACAAAACTTCTTGTATATCAAAACCTTGGAAGGGCCTATATGGCATGTACATTAGACATCGCAAGTTTTGATTTAAGCTTTATAGACACGAATTACAAATATACCTACAATATGCAGTTGGTTAGGCCAACAGAATCGAAAGTACGAAAAAAGACAAAAAATATTTAGATTACAGTCAAGACTTCAAAAACATCAAGACAGTTATTAAGGAGTTAAGTGTTCAATCATTGTCAATCTGTGCGATAGACAGACTGACTGACAGATAGTGGCCTGTTGCTTTTCGCTACATGAATCAACCAGTGGGGAAGGACATTGGTAAAAGAAACGAAAGAGACTAAATTTGCTTCAATACAAAATGCGAAGAATCTATGATCAGGAAATATAATTGAAACAAAAAATTTTGATGACATCATTTTATATCATTTTTCAAAAATAAAATATCATTTTATTATTGCCGATCTTTGATGTCGGCCACCCATGTACTTCGGAAGTTATTCCGATAAAGTAGTTGTTTTCATCACATCGATGTCATTTCATTCATTCTGTTACGACATTATTGTGACATTGACATACCATGCGCTAATGTTTACAGAGACTCATCGCTTTCTATCAGATAACCATCAACTGTGCTTGTGGTGAAGATCGAAAGTGAGTCTTGTCAAGAATGACACAATCGATCGGTTTCAGTAGCACGTGTTGGTAACATTTTATCCATTACCAGTGCTGTACATATTTCTTGCTGAGATGTTGAAGGTTCGATTCACTAGACAATTTGAGTTCGACAGGTCTCATTTATTTTACCATTAAGACACTTATTTTTCCGGATCAAAGCTACTTATACACAGTACCGGACAGATACCAGAGATCTCAATCGAAGGGTTACACAACGAATACTAGAGGACAATTGGTTATAGTGATGATCTCAGCTGATCATAAAATGAAAACTACAGGCATCACATTTACGTAATGCATTTGCATACAGTTAAGAGGAGATGAGTTTGCTCTTCGTTGTTGCTTCAATTGCTATAACAAAGTTCAAGTAGCAATTTGCAAAGTAATTTTGCTATCGTTTAATATTGGCAATTATATCCAATGCATTGGTATAACGTTTCCAACACTGGGCGGATGCGCGGAATTCAAGAATCGTCCGCGCAGCGGGGAAATTTGAGACGTTCCCTCCCAAGGGAGATTTTATTTATTGTTAATAATGCAAATTGAAAACTGATCCGAAGTTTGATTATGATTTGCATTGTCACTAATGATCACTAATATTATTGCATACTCACCGGTGCAAAAGCGTGATATTCGCGGAAAGCAAGGATGGAATCCAAAATTAGAGGATTCGTCATTTCGGTGCAGGCCTACTAGCCGGAAATAATGCATAAGTACAAACCCGATCATATGTTTGAGCCAGTGTTGCCACTCGTGGCAATAATTATTGCCTGGCAATATATTCACAATTTGTGGCAATATGCAATAATAATCAGATAGTTCATTATAGTTTGCAATATCTTTCAGATTTGGAACGATGATATTGTGAAAAGAAATTTTTGATTTCATGGTCAAGTTTTTGAGATAATTAAATAGGTCTTTTGAAAAGAATTACGCGAGTCACTCTAATAGCGAATATAAAACCTATTATTCACAATACTTGATCGGTGGTCTGTGAATCTGTGCCACATCACTACGAAACATCATCATGCTCGAGTCCAACATTCTCACATTCTGGCTGTTGGAACTGCTAGATATGAGAGGAAGAAAGTCGGTATATTTCACAAACTTTTTCACTACGGTTACAATAAAATTACGAGCTAAGTTCTACCAAATAGAATATGCTTATAAACGCCACGGTCTTTTTTTTGCACTCGTGCATAGTTCATACCACCGACTTTTTCAAGGACATCCTCTTAACGAAATTAATCCTTTTTCAATTGATCGCTCAGAGCGATGGCTCACGTCGTTCAAAGAGAATCAGATAATACCTCTAGTTGAAAGATCAGGAAACTATGAATGAAATTCGATTCTTCATCTATGCTACGCAGATGGCGGAACCGTTTGAAAAGTTGTTTCAACAGTGTTCGGTCATCTCAATAAATCGTTTGAGGCCTCAACTGATGAGCATGGTGAAGAATATCGCACTACAATTCTTGAAACTAGAACACTGCGACAGTAAAACTGTTAAGAAAGTAAATATCAGTGACTTCGATAATCAACTTTCTGTTGGCGAGATCCTCATCAGTCCCACGAACAAAGAAGTTTCCGATGTACTTTGGTACAGATGCAAGAGTAGCTATGAAAATTTTGACCTATCCGCCAGATAATCTCCCTCTGAAAAAGAAGGTTACCTGAGTTTTCTTGATACAACCTTTAAGTTGAGGATTCCGTCATCTATTTTACAAATAAGCTTCCTAATGTTGTCTCTCATGATGATATCGACCATATTCGGACAGAAATACAACTTTTAAACCTATGGGAGGATAAGCTCAAATCCGAAGCAAGTCCGAAGTATCCGACGGCCTGTTCCACCCTTTTCCATGGAAATACCGATTGTGAAAGAGACATCAGGAAGTCGCACGACATCGATGACAATGAGAAGCGTAATCGGTTGTCCGATGACATCAGAGAAAATCTTTTACAAGTCGTTCCTTCCTGCGTTGCAGAAAAGAAACCAGCGCTTCATTCAAATTGGACAGTGATTTGATTTATCAAGGATTTAAAGCTCATGCGGAATTGTGGCTCTTTTGTGGCAAAACAGAAAATAGCATCAAAGAGTGAGAAAATTGCGAAATTGACTGCCTTAGAAGATGATGAATTAAAGAAAGTGGTACAAAATGATCCACAACGTATGGACAGTTGTCTGCGAAGAAGGAAAAGGAAGAAGTTGATGCTAGACAAACAGCAGCTGAATTGAAATTACAGGAGGCTTTTTCCGGAACTGAAGCAAGTTACTCTCGTGAAGGAACAATTAGCGGAGGATGCCAAGAATCGATTTCTTTCCATTGCCCAAATTTTCCAAGAGGTGATCGTTTGAGGCTCTTGTTGCGAAGTGTTAAATGTATACATTATTTTAGAAGTATAAGTCCCAAATTCTTATGGAAATTATCAAATTTCAAATTAGAAGCACAGTGGTATATGTACATGTTCAAATGTTTTTGTAATTCAGTCCACACGAGTTCTTTTGCTGAAATTAACAACAAAGTAGGCCTATTGACTTTTACGATATAAATGTTTCATAGCTCAATCGACAAATCTCTTTGCTGAAATCAGCAGTGCTGACTTTTGTGATGCACGCATTTTGTAATTCAGTCCACCCGATTTCTTTTACTGAAATTAGCAGTACTGACTTCTGTGACACAAATATTTTTGTAATTTGTTCCAAGAGTCTTCTTTTTGTTGAAAACTCAGTTTATTCCATGAAAACAGTATTTTTGTAATTCAATTCAGAATCAGTCTACAATAGAAGCCTGTAGCATCTGGCGATAGCCTACTGTAGCTTTTGGGGTTCTCACATTCATGGGCAGTTTTTTGGAAGCGTTCGTGCTTCCGTGTTTTTGTTGTTCGCACGTTCACCTGTTAATGTATCCGGTAGTTCGCATATCTAATATACAATTATATTCCTATAGCTCATCACTTTTTTCTGACTGCTCATGTGCTTCTAGACGCTTTCCCCAAGAACATTTTTGGCAATATTTTTATCAACTGGCAATAATTACCATCTTATTAGGTGGAGTGGCAACACTGGTTTGAGCAGGAAAAGTGATCGTGCTTGTTGTATTACATTAAATTGCAACTTTTTCCTCCTGTCAATTATGTTGATATCTGAGGTAAACCAAGATTCTGTCGAAGAAAAAAGATTTTCTCCCTATTCATAGATATACAACAAATGCAAATTTTTAAAAATAATTTTAACCTGCTCATGAGGAAGGGCCGATTGAAAACATCAGATTGAAAGAGTAAATATAATCTTAATGACTAGATAAAAGGTTCGTGAACAAAGAAAGTCAGTATCTGGTGTTTCCGGATTATTCATCAGAATTAGTTGTCTATCCTTCTATGATATTCATTAACCTTCAATTAATATCGAAATCCTATTTTATTAATTTCTATCTGTTTTTTCTTCTCTCATTGCATTCAATCGAACCCTGTAAACTGCGAATCGTACTTTGCATTGTCGTGTATTGCGTCAATATTCGTCAATTTGCGTTGGCCTTCTATACACTTCACTGGGTCTGAGCCAGTCTGGAGCATGACTCCTTTTCTGGTCAACTTGCAATGTTCTACTCCAACATAGCATTTTATGTAGCACAGGGATGTAAGCTTTGTGAGCTGATACAGTAAGAAAAAGTAGTGGGCAAGGGATTCATGAACAGAAACAATCACAACTAGGCACAACATTCACCTTGTCCGACACCACCAAATTACTTTCAAGATTCAGCCAGAATTGAAGACATTGTCATCCAAAGCGTGAGTCAAATAGCAGGTCTGAAAATGAACGAGTGGTCCAAATTCTGGCCTGTAAAGATTTTTTTATAAATGCCATCAAAAATCTCAGCTTGTGTTCACGGCTTATGTTCAGCCTAAAATGTTGATTTTGACTGTTATTTAGCATGCACTCTCTAACTCAGCATAATAATGTACTCAAAGAATGCCAGAAAGTGACATTTGATGCACTGTATTACTCAATAGGGTAATATTGATTGCCAAATAATTGGAATTTGCTCTCTGGACAATGTGCAGTGTTATTGAATGACATAACCACAATAACTAACGACCTTAATGACAAATTAGTTTTAGGATTGACCAATTGAATTGTTGCACTATCATTTGCACCACTTCACCATAGTTGACGATATTTGTGATCTGAAAGTTGAATTGCAGCGTCGTCGTTTGAAGCAGGGTCACAAATTAATGACGAATGTTACCAATTCTCCGAGTGAAGAAGCAATCTCAGGAATACTGCTCATTAATTATATTTGCTAATGCCAGTAACATCATAAATCTAAAGGCGTCAATTGATTCGCAGCGAAATCCAGCCGTGAAGAAAATTGACTAAAGAACTTAGAATCTTTTGTGTTATCGGATGAGTTGCGACAGGGTTGAGGATATATTGAAGACACCCATTCCAGTGAAATTTAAGGAAATATATAAAACTGTCCCTATATGTATACAGGCCGCCCCCTTCACTGGGACAAAGCCTTTCAAGGTGAACATATGTACATATAGGGCTCATGTACATGTATTATTAACAGTCTGACTTAACTTAATCTGTCTAAGTACCTCTATGATAACTGTTAATCGCACAATCTATTCGCATAATTTGTTGACTTTAATATAAGTATATAGTATGCACAATATAGATACTGGCCACTCTAAATGAGTAGGTCTACCTCTAGAGTATGCTGCTAGAACTACTCGTAGAGTGAACAGTTTTGTGTTTTCTTGCTCAGCAATGTACAATGATACAGTGTAACGTCTAGCACTCACGGATTTATGTCAGTGATTAGAAAATGCCTCCACGATTCCCATTCGGAGGTAGATGTATTTTTTTTGTCAATAAACGCTTACTTACTTACTTACTTACTTACTTAGAGTATCAACAAATACTCATTCGCAGAAAATTCTGCTTCAGATCTATGCCAGGTATGCAAAATAATCACTTAAATATGATCGCCTAATTTCTCATTCCATCGTTATTAAGTTTGATTTACTATTGAATCTCAATTGAAAATCCATCTGCTATTTTCTAGTGAAACGGATAATGATGACATGGACAAACCGTCTGCTCTTACTTCAGTTTGTACAGCACTCGTTTCTAAGCTGGAGCTAGAAGGATACGTATTTTATAAGCCGGAAAGATAACTGTATATCAGGCTCTGATATATTTGAAAATTGATATCAATGTCTCAATATTTACTCAGACATCCGTCCTACAATTTATGCAATTTCGCCCTTTGATTGTCAATTCAGTCTTAGAAATCGATACCTGATTTATCGCATTTACATGCAGCTGTGACAAAATGTCAGAAAATCTCGTTGGTTGTTAAGCGCATGTCTCAGCTGGCAAACCGACCTCGGATCTCCTGTCAGTGAATTATGTAATGTTACGCAGTTTGATATTGATCGCATGCATATATCTGGAAGGACATCGTATCATTATACACTGTTCATTTTTGTCTTCGTGCTCTACTGTAGATATACACGTGCATGTATATCTGTAGATTAACAACATGCGAATCATTTATACCGTGTGGTATTACCGCTAGTTTGTTAACTCTGTCCTACAATAGTCGTCCAAAAAGTCGTGTGAAATTTTGTATTCACTGGCTCTTCGTTCTTCAATCTTTTTCAGATAAGGACATGCGATATAAGATTTTCTCCCGAAGACTAATAGTATTGGTATGTACAACAAAGTGTCATTCGCTAGTGCTCAGATGGATTTGATGGTCACTGATGGTACATTCATTCAAAAATGTTTGCTACTTTGTACATAATAATGTAGGACGCAACTGTTTGTATTTTTCTAAATGAGACAAAGTCTCAAACACCGTTTAAGCATCTGTATTTTCAAAAGAACTGAAGGGTCATTTTTCAAACCAGGTTTTCACCATGATTTTTATATCCATGTTTATACATGGTTTTAAATGGTGTTTTCAAATACGTTCTGAAACCATGTTTTATACAGCTTCAAAACCGTACTTTTGAACATTTTTGAACACAAATCCGTGGCAGGCTTTTCAAAAAGTCATGCTTTTTTACGTTTGTTATTCGAGTTATTGATGAGCGTAGGTTTGTTGAGGCACCTGAAGTTTTATTGACAGCGAGAGATGATAAAGTGCTCAAGAGCCAGTGAACCTGCTGTCTATCCAAGGATTGTCAACGAGGCACCTGTGAAAGCCTCTACCAAATGTAATACCCACGAAATTGAGTTTCATCCGAAAAATAGAAGTAGTATGATAAAAACAGACGGTGTGGTAGACTTACAAATGGTGTGATTACCTACGTACTCGTATGTCTATGCTCTATATCTCACATCTAGACGGTTTTTGAGGTAAGTCGACTGAAGAAAGCGATGCAAAAATGTTGGAATGAGGATAATTTGTTTTAGATCATATATCTAAAAAAAGTGGTTTTGAAACCGAAGTTTCGACTGAGTCATTTATAGCCAAAAATATGTTCATCCCACGACTGACCTTGTACAGCTGGTACGGAGGTTATTCTATTAACTTTTCTCCATCAGGTGATAGTCCCACTGGGGAGTCGAACGTTGGTGTCAAGCAGGATGAATCATTGAAAGGAGGATCAGTGGTTACAAAGGCTGAAGGCAATACAGAGGCCACGACTCCGCAGCCGGGGAACGGTGCCAATAATGCAGCTGTTGGAAGATTCAAGAACGTTGGGTCGACCAGCTGCGGAGCCAAAGTAGTGTCCAGTAACGACGAAGCATCCAATCCTGCTCATGTGTTGAACGAAAACCGCGATGAGTACATGAATCATCCTTGCACCGCTAGGAAGTGGTAAGATATTTTTCCTTTGATTTGGACCTGATACAGTAAACAATGAATTCGTATGTCTAACAAATGAATTTGTTGTTCATCGATGAAGTATGAGCTAATTGGTTATGACGGTCTTGAAGCTAGCATTTACTTTCGGTTGTGGAATCAATCTTCCGAACTTCAGAATTCTTAAACCTGAGTAGATTATATATTACCAAGATGCTCCTGTGAATTAAAAAGTAAGATCCAAGTAAGTCATTTTCAAATGAATCGTACATTGAAAATACACAAGCTTGCAGAAATAGAGGTACATGCATTTACAATTCTGCGAAAATTCCTCACAAAATAACAAGAACATCCTCCGCTAACTGATCATTGAAATGAACGGTCAATTTCAACTTACATGTAGATAGATTGTCTTCATTTCAAAGATGTAATTCGCTCCGAAAGCATTCTTTTCTGAAATTTTCATGCAGTCGCTCATCAAGAAACGCAAAAAACAAACACAATCTATATTTGATTTGATCATCATCGATACATAATATGATACAAATGATATGTGCAGCCTTATCTAATCTATGCTGTAATAGTGTTTGTGCACCTAAGTACATGTGCAACAACCCTGTGACACCTAGTTTGTTTTCAAACTTCTATGATTAAATGTTTTTTGATAGACACCGATGAATTCTTATTATCATATTCAATGATGAATTTTATTTACATGTACCTTTACTATGTGTATTTAATATATATGTACATATGTAGTCTAAATGACAAACTAGTTGAAATTTCTGACCTTCAAAGACACATTTATGACTCATTACGCGACGTACTACCTGCATCATAAATGCCAGTCAACACACGTCACTCTTGTGCTTATCTGTGATGATGACTGATGGGTGATGATCCAAACTTCTCAGATTAGATTTCACAATTTTTCATAACTGAATATTTTTCTGTTAATTGCTCTTCTTTGATTCGTTATTTAGCTTTTAAAGTAAATAGTATCACTTCAGCATACATGAATCATTTGTTAATCTCAAATAATCATCAAATACAAATCCCGTGCCATGAAGTTCTCAAGCGAAACTTTATCTTCGATTTTAAAGTGCTAGCTTTTTGGATCGTTGTGGGAACGTCAATTCGGATGGCTAACATTGATTCTGTCTCTGTGTCAGTCTTCAATTACGAACTTTGTAAACCTTGTTGCTCGCGTCACAGTTCACTTCCACCGTACGAGTAGACAGTCTGATATCGTTACAAGTCTCCTACCAGTCATTCATTCCAGTTCTACTAATGGAGCATTGTTGCCATATGTGCGCCGGCGTCCCACAAGCAGATCTTAACATTCCTCAACTGGTTGAGAAACGTGTCAAGAAGTTTACTGGGGAAACCTCGCTAAAGATTTGCAGCCGCTTTCCGTCAGTTTTTTCTGTAGATATGATTACAGTAGAACTTGCTAAACTGCTGTGCAAGGAACAAGTGCTCATACATATGCGAGATATTCGCAGGAAGCAGAGCTAATGCATTCACGCATTATCATGTGAGGCCGTGAACTTATGATGCACCCGTGTGCTATGAGGTTTCTCATCGCAGTTTTTGTGGTAGTCTCTTCAATAGGCATAGAAGATTTGATGCTTTTCCATCTGTTCGTCCTAAGTAATCTTATTTTCGCATTTTTATTGAGTAATCCGTAGGGTATAAAATGGCTGCGTTAACGGCTACAAAAAGCAAAACAACGATTAACTGTAGTTGGAGATCAGTTCGACTTTGCCGGCTGTGATTGATATCTCATGTGTTTTACAGTTTAGTTTCCTCTGTGAATTCATCCAATGGAAATATTGATCTCAATCGGTTGAATGTTCACGTTATTTGCGAGATCTGTGCGCCATTTACATGTAGTTTCATTTACGCAAGTGATTAAAGTAATCAAGTCAATGACTCATTATTACATCATCCATCTCAAATCTCAATGCATCATCAAAATTCTGTAATTACACTCAAACAGTCTGAGGTCGTAAAATGCGTTAAAAGCTTATGATGCAAAGGATAAACTATGTAAATTACTGGGGGTGTACCGGATTTGACACTTTTCCAAATCCGGCCGGATTTTCAGCATCTGTAATGCTGGTATTTTAACCGCTGTCGTTATTCATCGTTTTTCTAAGGAGCTCTGTAATATATATTTCATTTTTTTTATTTCCAGTATATAGTATATTTCCAGTATTCATGCATTGTTACATCAATGCACACCGTTATTTGTAGGCTATATAGAATGAATATGTTATTGTTGTATGTAGGCTACATCCAATTAAGCATTCATCTGGTGACCACAGGCCGATTTGTTTACCGAATGGCATTAAGTTCTGGAAGGCCACTTTTACTGGATGACTGAAACGTGTGTTGCGCTACGTTGTGAAATGAATGTAAATAGACTGTCGCTTCAGGTAGATTAATTGAAAGAATTTTTTGTTGCGTCTCATGTACTCCCTCCGAATATTCTTAATATCGACAGGCCTACATCAAATGACGTGATAGCTAGGGCTGACGCAGTAACTGACGCTGATGGTGTTTTCGGCTTTGTAATTTCAGTTTTTATCTTATGAGTCAAGACAGGAAGCACATGCATGCGCGAATTGGCATCTTAGCTTCTCAGATTATTATCGAGTTTTCTACGGTTGCACATGTGACAGCCCTACGAGCTATATTCTTGCTCACATTAGCATCGATCTCGTCATATGCAAAGGGTCAATCCTCATTGGCTGCTGATGACGCTCAGAAAAAAGGGAAATTGCAAGGTTGTGTGGTATATCCGCCGATATCTGCAAGTCAGTAATTCTGTTACTACTAAACCTGAGTAAATCAGTCTGCGGTTAATCAAACCTGAAATCATAGAAAAATTGTAGGTAAGGCAACATATCTTTTAAATGTGGCTTTAAGACGCCCAATTCAGAAGCTACTATAGATGCATTGTATTATTAAGAAAAATAATTTACATAATGTAATGTAGATTTATTTTTTTGAAAATCCGACTCCGACCGAATTAAAAATTTTCACATCCGATGCACCTCTATAAATTACCTCTATGCCCATTATCAACTCCTATTTGTGCTTCCAGAAAATTTTATTTAGAAAATTGTTTGGCCAAAATGCTTGATGTTTTACATTGGTAGCTTGATAAGAATCCTGCACGCTGGAAATATAAAACATTTCAAAATAAAAGAATTTAAAGGACGAAGAAAAGGCATCATCGTCAAAGCTCAAGGGAAATTCCTACCTTGACGTGGCTTCAGATGCAAACGAAATATTGAGAGCAATTAACTTCAATATATAAATAACGTCTTCATTTTTCTTATTTTTGCAATACATCATTGTTTCCTGAAAGAGATTGGTGTGTTTTGGTATCTTGAAGCAGCGAAGACATATTCTAATTTGTGATAAGCTGTCATGTATTTCTTTTTTCACAGGTTTGTGGTGGAGGCTTGTGAACCTGTTCGCCTTCGACAGGTCGATATTGCCAGTTATGAGCTATTTTCTTCAATGGTGAAGACTTTTCGTATCTCAGCAAGTGAGCGTTATCCACAGAAATTGTGGGATATGGTTGGTACGTTCACAGCCAAGAATGAGAAAGGGGTTCAAACATATCGAGTCGAACAAGACAAATATTACAAATATTTTAAAGTAAGTTTCATTGAAAATCGTTGAAGAATGTGAAAAAACTTGAAGATCTCTAAAATCTCGAACAAGTGGAACGATTTTATCTTCCTAACAACAACTCCTGAACCTATTTAGCAGATCGCTGACAGCGACAACACTGGACAGATCAAATCAGTGATTATTCTGTGATCATACCCATTAATTTTCCTTCGTAGTGGGCACCAAACCACTGAGAGCCAAACATACTGGCTGTTATCTAAAAGTGAGACATGACAAGTGTAGAGCACAGAATCTTCATCTCCTCACGCAACAAAACCCCACAATTTTCAGCACAGGAATTGCAATTCACCCTCATCCACACAGTCATCCAACACAACAGCAAAACCGCTCCTCAAACAAACACACTCACCACGTCGGCACGTACCTAACGAACCGGCAAAAAGACAAAACAAAATCATCAACGCAACCCCCTTCCCACAGTTCACAAATCAGAACAAGCACTCGACAGACGCACATGCAGAATATTGGCACAACTCCCCACCAACAAATCATCTAAAAACCTCCTAAAAGAATACTTGCACAATATAAACCCCTCTGTCCATTCTTCACCTTTTTTCCTCTTTGTAAATCTCAACCGCACAATACGAAACTCCTCTTCTCCTGCTCACACATACACACAAGGCTCACACTATGGGACCCATGTGCTGCCCCCGTCAGGTGTGCAGAGCTCATCCACCGCTGGGAGTGGGCGATTGGTCCGTCGGACCCTGACGGCCCCTCTGGACTCGCTCCCAATTGCAGGGAGGGTTTGAGTCGACACCACCAGCAGCCCAGAGACCAACTTCAACTTAGCTGGAAAGGTTTGTGCATGCATTTGGTTAGAACAGAGAAAGGTGCTTGAAAAAGGAACCGAATGTCTGTGGCGGGGATGCGGCATCACTGAAGTCATGCAAGGGCTCCGGGTTCTTCAGTGGTTCAAGTTCCGAGACCAATGTACGACATAATACCGCTAGTTTTAAAGTAACTAAAATATCTACGCCAACATAGATATATGAAACATATGGTGTGAAACAACTGTACTATATGCTTAGATCAATCTCGCCATAATTGTGCCCTGGGCATTTTAGTGTACGTGCCTAGAGGAACGTAGATGAGTGGAAGGGAAGCCGGTGCTGATAAGATTTACGAAAGTTGAAATGCAACACTATTCTTCAAGCATGCTTGCAAGTTGCAAGTCGTGCAAGTGTGACTAAGTGATGTTATACATTTTTAATACAATTTGGGGAACATTTTGCAGTGTTTGAATCTGCGTGATTTTCATGTGATCACGCGGAACCTGTGGTTTTCCTATCTCTCCGGCTCCACCCAAATCTACTGATGGTTACGGCAATTCCAGTTTCGCATCCCTGGTCACAAGCTAGTTTGTGAGTTGATTCAAACAGACAACTGACAGGACCTGCTTTTCGCCTTCAGTAGCAATCATCGTCATCGAAGAATATCTGAAAGAATGCATGAAGTGACATCGCATAGTCTTAATCTACAATTGTTCACTGCAATTTCAAGCTTTGTTTAATGATGATAACAATGTTCTGTGTTAGCAAATACCACTGCCAAGTTCATGTCAGTAGCTATCCATTGTAACTGAAGTCCGCTAACATGCGGATGACACATATAATAAACTATAAAAATTATTTGTATATAATAGTGAGACCAGTGAGACATGTGGATCCCACAAGTTGTTTGTTTGAGCTGATCTATCGGCAAATCTTTGGCAGTTGCTTGAACATTATGCTTAGCCTGATCACATGCATTAAAATTGATAACCTGTCTAATTAACCAGCTAATTTGCAGCCTTCGGAAGTCGGGCCGAAAGGGCTATTTGTCCATTAATTGAGAAAAGGGAAATAACATTACATGTTCGTAACTCTTCCCATCAAACATCTTCCTAAGGTATACAAGAGACGGTGATGGATGAAGAAGAACGTGGGAACTCTGAATTTGTTAGCAGTGCACACTGCAATCGAGTGAATGAGAGACCACAACTTCCAAGCGTATAACTTCCTATACTTGTAATTGGGAAGTCTTGCTTTCTTATGATGTTCCCATCCATTTAGTGCATGAATAATGACTTTCTCGCAGTATGAATTTGACTATGGTGGTTCTATTTGATTTGTTTTATAGACAAACAATGGTTGCTATATGTGTAATGTAAAAGCTAGTTACCTTATCGCTTTGTCTCAAATTGACACGTTGATAAGTCAGAGCTCTCAACTGCAATCGATTGTTGTATTTTCCTAACTTTTCAAAATCTTCACAATTCCATGAATGCTGATTGTATGCAATTTTAAACATCGCATTTACTTTGCGTTCTATTGCAAATTGAAGATACTGAAACAAAATAATTCTTGCCAGCAGATTAGAATTTTTTTAACTCGTTTTTGTGACGCCGATTTGCTGCAAAATAAATAGCTTTGAGCTTTTATAGTCATGATGCAGATGACATTAGGATATTGATTGAGGAGAGCAACATCTTGCAACAATAAGAATTCCGCATTAAATTCTAATCAGAAACATGCATGCTTTAAATTGATAGCAAGCAGTTACTTTAGATGCCACCTATGACAATGACTTAAATGACTATCTAACATTGTCTGACGTTTTAACTTGGGAAAAACTGGTTGAACACGTTGAAAACTCAGAAGTAAACGTGACGTGTCATCATACACGACAGAAGCATTTTCAACACATCTGTTTACTATGGTTAACATGGGCTTTCGTTGAAGCGCTATCAAGGTAGGCAATTTTCATATTCTTCTGATTATAATGTTTTACTTTATAGTCTGTATGTGCGGATATTTGATCTAGATGGGCACCATAGCGCTGCATCGGTGATAGATATAATGCACTTACAGAATATATAGCTGTTATAGTTCGATATAATGTCACTGATGGGATAAAATATCTGTAGTAGCACTGTAAACGATAACGCCAAAGCGTAATACAGCCATTATAGTAATCAGTACCGTAGGATTACTCTGATAGCAGTTTTTTTAACAGCAGTTGCGGCTTTCGAGATCTTCAGGTCTCAATCGATAATAAATCACAGTGCTGCTGTGCTGTGAAATGATGCTACAGTGCCGATGATTATACTATAAATAATGCTATAAAGTATATTATAATTTTCATTTCTGCTTGAAGCTTCACATAAGATTCAAGTTTTTTACGCAACAGTGCCTTATTATGCCAAGAAGCAACTGATAAGACATGCGAGGTCGATTCTCAACAACATTGCTGCATGTATTCTATCACTAATTGTCGTAAACGTGTTAATTCTGTTTCAGTGACTTTATGAAAACAGTGTTTCTTTACTTTTCATATTCATGATAAAGATGTTATGCTCCTTATACTTTCATTACCTCGAATATAGTTGAATACTCTCATAAGATTGACGCATGTAAGAAAATTTCGTGTCCATCTGTCCCTCCTCTATTTGCCAAAAATAAATAATATTTCTACATTATAATATTGTTGTTTATGTGGAAACTTGAAGATGAAGAATGCATGTATACGGTTTTCACACCTATATCTCAATAACATTTTCATAACAAATGCAGTCAAACTTCTGAGTTACCAACCCTTGACATACGGATAGGTCTACTTTCTTGTTATTAAGACCCCAACTTGTTTTATTCACATAGTAATGATGAACAGTACTCATTTCTTAATGATCAGTCACACTGGCCGCTGTATTTGAGACATTGAACATTTCTTTGCTGAGTTAAAGAGAGCTGAGACCTGTCATTTGCCTTTTGTACAAAAGTAGTGTGATCAGGTGGTCAAGATAAGGCAACTTGATGAAGTATTTATTTTTTGAAGGAACAACGAAAGACTCATGTGAATGTACTATGCAAGAGTATATAGACCTGTTTAATTGTTTTTGTCCAAAAATGCTTTGATTCGTGTGTAAACAAAGTGGCATGAAAACGAGTGAGCCTAAAATATTTTTGATAACTACATGCATGTATCAAACTATTACTGTTTCCGCATATACTTTTTTCTACAGTGACTTAACATATAATACAAAAGTATTGGCAATGACAGTTCATACAGTATTTATTTCCGAAGATAGGACAACTCTGAAATGCGAACAGAGATCGGTCCCAAGGTGTCCGGAAAAGAGGAGCTTAAGATTACACGTTCTACTCAATGATCTGACCCACGGAAACATTTTTGGGCTGTAGACATAGAATATAAAAGTAATTAGTCCTAAAAATTGAACAGAGGTGTGCTACAAATTAAACAGTGATAACAACTAATCAAGCTCGTTAAATATTTTTAACCCAGCTAAAAGAGCAGTTTCACAAGTTTGTTCTATAGAAGTTTCAATAATCCTTAAATTACCGGTATTTTCTTTTAAATGAATATGTTAAGCTCAATTTCTAACTCACCAGTTCTGAGTTGACTTGTTCCGTATCAACCGTATCAACTTGACCTTTCCAATGCATCACATTTCTGGAAAAATAATTAAATTGTAGATCATTAATTAGATCCCTCGTATGGAAGCTGAATGAGAATACATCACAGTATATGCATTTAATGTGGCTGTTTGTTTTAGTTTGAAGTATTGGAACATCATGGCAATGAGCATTTCTGTCCGCTCTCATTGATCCGCCTGTACGGAATATTAATGGAGGATGACGATGGAGAAGAGGAATCGACACCTGAAGAAGGAAACCGAGCCGAGGGCGTGGGAACGGCTGCTTCAAATTTTGAAAGAGAGGAAAACAGCAAAGATCAAGATAATAGCCGCAGTTTGATACAAAGTGCAACAAGTAAGCATCATTTGATTGCATTACAGATATCAAGCTTATTTTACTCATCCTTCCCACAATTAAAGTACAAAACCAGAGTGCCTTTTTTGGAGGCCTTCATTCACTCTTAACTCTTCACCAGGTTAGGGTTAATAACCTATAAATTCAAGTCGTGGTAGCTCCCGAGGTGGACAGACTCAAACTGTTGACCTTCTGCACCTCCTTACCGAAGTGTTGCCCTTAACCAACTGAGCTATCCCATCACCTCATTTACAACTGCCAGCTGCTTAACATTTGTAGATAACTGTTGACCTGTGGGCTAATGAGGGCACATACAAGTCTCTAAATGCCGAGACTTACCAGCTATGGAGTATTTTAACAGCAATTATTCACAAAATATAGACCGAAATTTTCTACAGCTCTCAATGAATCCATTCTAGAAACCAATGATAGCTTGGAAATTAGAGGAAGCATCGGCATGAAAGTCGTTTGTTTGTCTTATTATGACCGAAATGACTTGTGTGAGGCTCGGCAGTGAATTTCTAAAGCATCAAATGAAGTCAGATCATGGCATTTTGGCATTCATTACTTCATTTTGCCTATTAGAAGTCAGCTTTACTTTCACTTGAATCAAACTAGTGCTAGTTTCTTTTCACATTTGTCGTCCTTAATTCGTATTCATTTTTCATTTGCAGAAGTGCTTGTGGATATTGTGAAGAAAACACTTCAACGTAAGTTGCTCCGTGAATAAAGCGATTATATATGCAAATCAATCTATAGGAATAGGTATTACTGAAAATGATTGCAGTGATATTGTAGCAGTGCACTTAATAAAGGAAAAGATAGATGGTAAATCAAGTGAACGCTTTAATTTCAAGCGTACTTGTAATTCTTACAAATGCTATCTTGTTATAAAAAAAGAATTCACGCACAATGAGCACAAAGCAATCTAAATGTTATCCTAATTCCTTATGCAAATAGTAGTTGCTAAAAGTAACCTGAATTCCTTATTGTATGTAGGTAGTTCATTCAAATTAGCAAACCGTAGAGTTAATTCCTGTTATTGAGTTGATCACAAAAAACAGATCACCTAAATTTTGCCAAATTTCAATCGATTTTCATGCCTCCGAATAATGTCGCACATCAACGCTCCATTCATCATTCGATAGCTTGCGTTATTTGCTTTCAAATAATCTATTACGAAATTGTATATGTTATAATGTTTGCTGGACAGTGGTTGAAATATGAAAATCGTAATTACTCAATTAGAAAACATGTGAGTATGAGAATGAATCAGGCACTAGGAGAACGATCTTTTTCTGAGCTTTCGTTTGATATATTGCTCATGAAAATCGGTGGACTACCAAAGAAATAGTGAAATTGTAGATGATATAATTATAATGTATATATGATATATGTGTAGATATTTAGTAAGAGATATTTTTTAGTTATTTCGAGATCATAACTCCATTGACCAAAAATGTCATATTCTCGCTTTTTCATCAAAGATTTTGGCATCTTCAGAATCCTTGTGATGTAACGAGTGAGAATATGTAAGGTGTTAATCAAATCATTTCAATTGTTCCTTTCCAATTTTTTAATTATTCTCATTACCGCTAAATTCTATTAACAGTGAATGCAGCAAAATTAGTAGTGATATATTGAGCATTTTTACTCGGTGCGTTGAGAGAACAAAGAAACGCCTTCTCTAATTTTCTGAACGCAATCGTGTAGCTTGCACTTGCATATTCTTACTCATTACATCGCAAAGATTCTGTAGATATTTGTGTTTGTATTTATTCAAAATGATGACAACAGCTGGATGCCAATTACAGTCATCAGATGCGAATGATATACAGATCACAACATTACCAGAATCGAAATGAGACAATAGAAAACCAGATACTGAAAATATACACGTACCTGAGACATATCACAGTATGAACAAATATACTTGATAAAAGACATAGCGGTAAAATACATAGCATATTTCAATTACTAATGAAGTACAACAGATTACCAGAATAAAGGTGAGACATTAAAGACCAGATATACTGTAAATGTACCTACCTAAAAAACATGACAATAAGAAAAAAGATACTTAATAATAAGAACCGAGAAAATTATGTGAAATGTTTTATCAGAAACCTTCAGATATGTACTAGACACTAACATCTTCGATGAAAAATTGAGTATATGACATTTTCAGCCAATAGAGTCACGATTTCGTGGTAACCTTATAATGTTTGTGTTTCTTTCCTAGTCCACCGACTTCTATAAGCAATATATCAAAAGAAAGCTCAGAAAAGGATCGTGGTCCTCGTACCTGATTCATTCCCATGTTCACATGTTTTCAAATTGATTAATTATGATATGCAAATTGAGCGATT
Organism: Prostheceraeus crozeri; assembly: GCA_907163375.1. NCBI lineage: Eukaryota > Metazoa > Platyhelminthes > Polycladida > Euryleptidae > Prostheceraeus > Prostheceraeus crozeri. The sequence goes on along the minus strand of CAJQUW010006363.1, from coordinate 1,474,666 downwards.
TTCAAATTTTGACCACTGTCCAGCAGACACAATGACAGACATAAGTTCATCATAGCTTCTTTGAAAGCAGAGAAGGCAAGTTCTCAACTGATGAATGGAGGGTTGATATACGACACGTTTGGATACCATGAGAATCGATCGATATACATGCATTTTAGTTGATCCGTTTTTATCATGAACTCTTTTGTAGTGTAAGGAGCTACTAGTGGAATTTTCATGTTAGTATTTTAGTTGGTGGGTCTTATTTCACACTCATATTGGGGTATTTCTGTCGACTCTTGCAAAACTTTGTTCACCAAGGTTATGTAGATTGACGACAATGGTCTGTCGTAGTATCTTGAATATCTAGAGAGAATGACAATTATTAAGTCAATAAAGCCGTGGCCTAGTGAAGAAGTTGGGAGCCAGGGTTGCCACACCTGCGCAACGCAGCTGCGCAAAAAATCAGAAAATCTTTAAAATTCTGCGAAAATCCTCAAAATGGAGAAAATCTTCTAAATTCTGCGCAAATACTGGAAAACATCATTAAGTGCCTACTCAATGATTAACAGGGATCTTTAAGAAGGACATCATTGACTCATCTAATGATGTATAATGCTGTTCATCATGCCCCAGTCAGTGAGTAACTTAACTTAACGTGTAGACTAGGACAAATGCTTCCTCCTAATAAGTTTTTATGCTCCAAGAACGCTCTCTAAAAGCGTTTCCCAGTAGAAGGTCTTGCAGTAGGTACTTCGCCGAGGCATCGCAACAGGAGAAGACAACGGATAAAGATGTCAACCGCTTGTCGAAGCCAGGATAAGTGAAAGCAGAGCAGTCCTGTGCAGTCCGTCAGCTTCATCAGTCCATAGTGGACTTCATAAACTAGTTTACTCCTTTCCGAGCCGCACTGACGAGCTACTGAAGGGTGAAACGCAGTGTCTGTGACTGCTAAGGAATATAGTGCTTAAATTGCTCAAGTTAGTGGAAGTTTCTGTCTTATGCTGTGGCCTTGTGGTAGAGTGTTCGCTCTGCGTCCGGGAGACCTTGGTTCAAATCTTGGTCGGGTCAAACCTAAGACTTTTAAAATAGGTACACTCTGCATTCTTGCTAAACACTCAGCACGAAAAGGAATGAGAGTGGTAAATGACAACTCAGCCACATGGAAGAAAGGCTCCGTGCCTAATGTGCTTCCGAGTATAAACAACGTTCATTTATTTATTTATTTTATGCACAGGTGAACTGGTACTCTTCATTCATTATGATTATCAGCCGCACGGCAAAGCGAGGATAAATTACAAGTTCTGATTAACTTGTTGTGCAGTCCAGGCAAGCTCAGATTAACTTGTTCTAGTTGTCACAAGATAGTTTGTATCATTCCGGATCATACTGATGAGTCCTTGTGTCACGAAACACCATGGAATTTCATGATTAGATTGTTCAACCGCGACATTTTTCTATTGAATAGTGCTGTATTTGTCATGGTGAATAGGGATGCACCGGATTTGACAATTTTAAATCTGGCCGCAGCCGAATTGGCCGGCTGTCAGATGTATCGGATTTAAAAAGCAAAGCGGATCTTCTATCATGAATAATGCTATTAATCTGAGAACTCTTCAATTTTCATTCAGAAATTAGTATTTTTTTTCATATCAAGCATATACTATTATTTTTGACAATAGAATTCTCAAACAATGAGTTTTTTGATTGATTTTGATAATTCATGAACTGAAGCAATATGGATCTGATACATAGAGTGTAATAAAGTTGAGCTAGAGAGTAGTGAATAAAGGTCGTTCAATTGAACCATGAACTCCTTTGGTAGAAATTTTAAAATTCAAATTGTGAGGAGATGAAATATCACAAAAGCGTCCGACAACTCAGAGATTACTAAGCATACCCTCAACCTTTCATCCGAGTTTGATTATGGTTCATTTGATTTAGTATATTCAAACTGTTGAGAAAAGATGAAAAACATGCTCAATATGCCCCGCCCTTCTCTATCACTTCAGATTGCTGAAGGAGTCACTACTTCGACAGACTTAGGTAGCAATAGATTTTTCAATAAGCAGCTATAATAATCGATGACAATAGTAATTAACAATTTAAACAGTCGATTAAAATTCGATTTGTATTGCCGAGAAAAGCATTTCGTTCGAGATGGCTTGATTCCGTAGTGAAATATCGCTTTCATATATAATTCGTCAAATTATGAATTATGCATTTTGTTCTTGTGGCTTAAAAATTTAAAACTTTTAGATTTTTCGTGCTAAGAAAACTCTAGAGATTATGCAGTGCGACTATCTAATTCCTGTCTGTCGACTAGTCGGGGGTAGGACACTGCATTACGCAAGAATATGAAGTTAGCGGAACCAAATCTCTTGGTCTCGTTGATATGTGCAGTAAATCAATTTTATTTTGTCACTACCTGATCAAAATTGTTGCGCTGATCACAAATGTATGCTTCATTTTTCACAACAATGCAGTTAAAAATCGGCAGTATCGCAGCATGTTTATATACGTGTGTGAAGCTAACGGAACCATTTTTTATTACAGCGTGATTTTATTCGAAACAAATTCTCTATTAATTTCAATCTCCAGATCACGAATCGAAAATTCAAGCTTAAACTTAGTTTGAACGCAGTCCCACTAACTTCACACACGTTAATTTTTAGGTATCCTCCTAAGACGGCAATTTATGGCATTATGAAGCGGAAAACATGTTATGTTGGTGTCAATCAGAATCCTGATGTTGATACATTCTCATTTGAATATTACCAATTATCTTTATTTCTTCATCCCTTCGGCACTCTTAGACCTTTCTCGGCTCCCCGGTTGAAAGTCACTGAGCCACATCAATCACAGCCTTTCTTATACGAATTCTGCATAATCCAAGGCGAACATATTAGGTGCACTTAGCGAATAGAACCATGACTGATAGACTAAGTCAGGAAGTTCGAAGACGCAGTTTTCATTTCATTTCACAAGGCGGCAAATGATCTTGAAACAACTGCGTTGTGGCATATAGCCTACATAATCAACATGCTCAAATGCGAATCACGATTATAGCCCTATTGATAAAACGCTGCCCATATTGACAGTCCCAGAAACGAGGACATATGTATATTTAAATTGAATCACGGTACGGTTAAAAAATTCGGAGAATGCCGTACACGGAATAAAACTATGCTAAACAATTGCCCTAGTGGAAAATCGTGTAATAAATCAGATTCAAGAGCGTAAATCAGAAGTCATTCATAAATCAGAAGTCAAGAGCGTAGAAACTTATTTCGTAGAAAATTATTTCTTAAAACATAGAGATCCATACCCTATTGCAGAGTAGGATGCGTAATACTTACAACGGCTAGTCGACCCAACTTCTAAAGGGACGGGAAATAAATCAAAACTTATAATCAAGTTTATTCACATATATAAACTAAAGATGGGAGCTCAGCTTGAAGCACGACGAGAAACTAACCAAAAATTTTGAATGATGAAAATCAAGAAATATAAGAGACCAAAATAAGATCGGTATGCACGGAGTCATCCGGGAGGAACCATGTGGCTGCATACAGCAAGCTGTCTTTTTCTTCTACATTTCTTCATGTGTAATTTATAAATTCATTTAATTTCAGGTATTTCAGTGTACGTTTTACTTACTATGTATTCTTAAATTGTCTGGTTTATGTACCGATAATACAGCTGAGCAAATTAAGTGTGCCTGCGCATAAAATGAAATTTTGTCATGTGGCAACCCTGTTGGGAGCTCGTCTCCGCCGCGGACTTTGGTTCAATTCCTGGGCCAGGCGAATGCGGTCGGGGAATCAAGGATTGTTGGTGACTTTTATTGACTTGATAATTGTCATTCACTTCAGATAAGTTTATGTAGATACAAAAATTGTTGAGCATCATTAATGCATTGACTGAGATGATGTATTATGATTTCTTATAATTTCTATATGATTCAGGTGAAAGTCTTTTTGAGACATAGTTGTGTTAATGTGGTCATTTTACAGCGTATATGGCGGATGGCTCAAGTAAGTGTCTACTTGGTTGATGGAAGGCTGGTAATTCCTGCTTTTTACATCAATGTGACCTAGTAATTTTAACAATTGATCAACTGTGATAAATAGGAAATGGATCAGGATTATTCCCTTTCATGTGTATTATGCTTATTAAGAAACACTTTCATTTCTCAGACATTCTTTTCAAATGAACAGAGCTGTTAAAGGAATAATATGGCAAGGATCTTGTCAAAAAGCCATTTAGGTCATCTTTGGAGACCCATTTATGTAATCTACGGGTTGATTTGATGAGAAAGAGTATCAAGTCAATAAATTGAAATTCTACAGCTATGTTAAAGTTACAGCAATTGATTACAGCTAAATTGATTAATAATATGTTGAAATCAATGATTATTACAGTCGCACTGCTGATGAACATTTTATTTGCTTCCTTCTTAATTGCAACACCTCATCACTTCCAATTGACCTTCGCAAAACGTAGCCAGTGTTGAATAAATCGGTTTACCATCACCTCCATTGAAATCTTATATGAGACTTAATGAAACTAACATGAGAGTAGAAGGTTAACTATCGGGATGGGCAGCGATCAAGCGTGGAGTCAGACAGGGGTGTATCCTATCTCCTTGCCTCTTTAACTTTTATTCCGAAATGATATATAGAGAAGCGACTATTGAGAATCTAGGAATTACCATTGAAGGTGTAAAGATGAGTAATATCAGATATGCTGACGACACGGTTTTAATGGCATCTTGTGAAGAAGAACTGCAAGAGATAATTGACAAAGTGAGAAGATCCAGTGAGGAGCACGGACTACAGCTGAACGCGAGGAAGACAAAGTCAATGGTTGTTATCAAGATGCCACACCGGACGTTGCCAAATGGAGTAGTGCACTGCAAACAAATGCAGCTGAAGATCAATGACGAGGTGGAGGAGAATGTGGAACACTTTTGCTATCTGGGCAGTGAGATCAATAATGGCGCGAGTGTGTGCACAGGATAGCAACGGCGAAAAGGCAATTCTTGAAGCTCAGAAAGTTCCTATCGAATTCGAAAATCGGAATTTCAACCAGGAAAAGGATGATAGCTTGCTATGTATGGTCTGTGTTGCTGTATGGTGCAGAAGCATGGACATTGAATGAAGGATTGGAGAAAAGACTAGAAGGATTTGAGATGTGGTGTTGGAGAAGAATGTTCAATATCAGTTGGAAGAGAAAACTAAGCAATGAAGAAGTGCTGAAAAAAGCGAATGAAACACATAGATTGCTGAATATCGTGAAACGGAGGAAGATCAAGTATTTTTGTCATATCCAAGGATACAACGAAATGTTGCGTGTGATGGTGGAAGGCAAAGACGAATCTACACTGACGATATCAAGGACTGAACTTACAAGGACGAAAGGAAATATCATCCGAAAGGCGATCTTAAAACATCTTCAAATGACATGAGCTCCTACCTCCCCATGGAGACGAAATCTTACATGTACTTGTTGTACATTGGAATCAATGATCACCAGCGCTTTACACTTGAAATAATTGCTTGTCGGTTCAGTTAACTTGGAAACATATCCGATTTCCAGCATCTGCCATGTACTACACAATAGCGTTTCAAATTTCCCGCCTTGATGATGCATTCAAGTGTTAATGAAACATTAATTACCAAATTGCCATCCAAAGGAAATATTTCAAGAAATTTTAAGTCAATTTTCTTTATTACAAGCTAGAAGTTTTGCACAAGCACGATTTATTGCCATACCGGTTTCAAATTCCGTGGTATTCATTATCAGTGACGATAATACACGTAACGGACAGGATTATATACAATTTTGGACATGAATGATGAAAGGGACCCGGACAGTCGCAAGGCAAAAGTACAAATGAAAATCGAGAAGATTGTCTGTCAGTGGGCATAGAAATAGAACAAGCCACGTATTAAAATTTGCTTATCTATATGTTTTTATGTCTTCATCAAAAATGATTTATATACGTGTAATTCTTCAAGTGCTCCAACAATACATTTTCCGTATATTCAATAAATTGATACCACACTTTTCATTACTCAAGATTTCTAGAGTCTTATATCCATGTGCATCTTCAATGACAATTTGACTTCTACAAGTGTGTACATGTACATGTATGAGGTGTTTACTTACTTCGTACGAGAGCTGCCAGAGGTGCACAACGATATTTAGATCATGTTGCCTCAAGGAATGGGTGAATTCAGTCTAAGATGGTGCTCCAATTCAGATCGAAAGATTACAAGAAAGAAAATTGTCGATTCAAGGCGTGATAATTGTATCAATGTTTCTTGAATATTTATGTTAAACAAATTCACATTTGAATGTTTGTCACATTTTTATTTTAAGCCTAATTTTACCAATCATTGATTTAATTTTATAACTGAAGTTGGAGTAAGGACAACTTATAAGTACTGCGTAATATAATTGCGTCAATTAAAGCTTGCGATGTTGACATTAAATTTTAGGCTCCCTGTGATCTATAAATACGTGTGGCCTAAATATAATGTGTGTCCCACTACATGTTTTTTACACTATGGTATCGACAATCATTTGACCTGCCATCTGATTCTCATCATTTTGAACTCCTTTCTTGATGCTCTTACTACCCTTCTAACTGTTATCGCATGGAGCGTTTCAGCTTGCGATTCTCAACAAATCATAAATCATCTTCAAGATCTCCGTCACTATAAATTAATTATTATAAAAACGTTATTATTCATTGTATGAGTGAAATGTTTGTTTGTTTGTTTTTTTGGCGTCAGTTGCTTTTTTACTAATGAGATATGCTACAAAGTTCTTAATAAAATAGAATTTTCATGATTTTTATAATAGAATTATAAAATAGATTTCTATATAAAATAAGAAATTAATTTTATTTGCATGGATGAGAGGAAATCAGAGAGATTTTTACTGAACTAGATTGCTCTACAGTGTTGATTGATAAACGAGTATATTGAAAATCCAACAGAAGTCCCCTAAAAACATGAAAGATAGATGCATGTATAATGTATAATAGTCATGCTTAATAGACCAATTTCTGATGACTTGTCTCTAATTTGTCGTATGATTTCATATCAATCTTCATCTGCATTTTTGATTTTTTTAGAATAAATAATAATGCATTTAGTGGCAGGTGATGAATTCAAGGGAGGGAGAGCAGACTTCATTAGTGACATCATGACCGACAGAAATGCATTGCAACGATTGAACATTTCTCTCACTTTTTTACATTTGCTGCATTAGAATCGCTACTAGATGTCCAATCGACTATGTGCATCCATTAGTTACACATAGAGATAATGCGCCTACCAAAAATAGTTCACCGAATTTGTGCCATTTTTATATTTTGCTCATTTGTATTCGCGAGCAGATGCGTTTTAGTTTTTGATCTGGCGCATGAATTAATTGAAAAGTCCATATGTAATATGTGTATAGTCCCTTGTAATTCATGTATAAAGTGGATTGGACGTCTGGCCGCGATCCTAGTAAAATGCATGAAAGATTAGCACCCATTGTGTTAGTAAACTAAGCCAGTCTATTACCATCTTATATTGATAACTGCAATCAACTTGCATTACATGTACTCGTACACAGCTCAGTTTGGTATCATAAGTAAGAAAAAGCGATCTTGACACCGCGTCATGTATCCTCATTTTCATGCATAGTTTTGATGCGGAATTCAAGATATCAATAATTGTTTCTGATTTCCACGCTACAGTTTCCGTGTTTGCGGACAGAAGCGTCTGTGTGCTAATACATTCCAATCAAAGAATGCATTAGCGAGAGTTGCGTAATATCAACAATAAAAAACAAACAAAGTAGCAATAAACTTTGATGAACCAAAAAGATATTGCTCTTAAATTTCTTTGCTCATTCAGTGTGTTTCAACCTATACTAGATAGTCATCTTCATACTTTTCTAATGGAAGCATATCGCACAACATTGAAAAAGTACTAAAATCAATCTCTTTGGTTCTTTCCAATCATCAAAATAATTCTCTTTAGACTCCTCCAGTAAGTGTTCTCAAACGTATCTATGTATAATATGTTATAAACTTGTCCAAGGCATTTTCTGTTCCTTGTGGTGACAGCTGTTTATTGTTGTCTGTGTAGAAGGTGTGTGATATGCGATAAGAAGAAGGAAGTTATCAAAGAAAATTGAGAACGCATGATGATATTGAGGATGCAACATGTGAAAATTTGATCCACGACATGCTGCCATATTCAGTTGTATAATCCAAGCGACTAAATGCTTCGAAAGTTTCCCTTTCAAATGCTAATGATGGATTCACGCTGTCATGATATTAACTGATCATCAAAGCTTCTGTAGAAATGTAAACTAGCGGAACTGATGTTGATCGCTTTGGTTGGCCATGTTCTGTACCGGAAACTTACTGAATCGGAATTATCATATTTTGGTCATAGACTATATATATATATATATATATATATATATATATATATATATATATATATATATATAAGTGATTGAGGGAGCCAATATGCAGATGGATGAGCTATCGTAAATATTTTCACCGAGATGACCTGTTCACTTACAAGGGATATGTCACAATATTACGATGATTTCAGTGTTCAATATATAAGCAGTTGTGCTCTCGGTGAAAATTTTGCATTTACTTTTTCAACGAAAACAAAAGGAAAACGATAAAGTCAAGATGAATCGATGAAATCAAATTAATTCATATTAATTAAATAATTAATTAATCATTAAGTAATAAATGTGTGAGTTTCTGATCTTCTCTCCCTGCGGCCAGTGTTGCCAGACCTGTGCAATTTTGCACAGTTGCGCAATTTTTACGGTGCCTGCGCAATTGTGCAATAAACTTACTGAATTAGTTTTCTATTCAATCACTATCAAAAACTGGAATAGAATGTCCTACTCATCTCTGAACAAAGTCCTTTTCACGAATGACCATCTGTTGTCAAAGGATATAAAGTCGCATCAAATTTCAGTCAACCCATGATTGATTTCCCTGTTTAGTGGATCTCATGTCGCAATGTGTGAAGTTAACTATTAAGATAAAGATGCAGTGGAAGAAATTGTAAAAAAAAAATAAACCCGAAGAAAGATTGCGAGTTGAAATCTCGTTGGAGGAAAAGACTAGTCGGGATCTTTAAAGCTTTTCTGAAAGGAAGATGAACTCCTTACCGAGAAAAATGCCCTGCATGCAAGAAGACTGCGAGCTGAAGAACGCATGAAACAACTAGAGACATTATATCGGAATCTTCCTTGGCGATGTGTTAGATGCGGAACTTGACAAAGTTCGCGGTCAAAAAGTAAAAATGACAAAGAATCATGGACAATGTGGTGAAGCGAACACAAAGTGCAAACATCGAAGTTATTCAGATGTGAATTATATCTTAGTTTAAAGTGTAATCAATTAACATCAGAATAAAATAGTGTAATCAATAACAAGGTGGTAAAAATTCTAAAGTTGCCATTTCTACTGACTGAGTTAATGTGACAGTCTGCTGACGTCAAATCAAGATTAGATATTTCTAATCAAATCAATATTTTGTTATTTGTCATGATTTATCCCTACGATATCCGGTTTAGACCGCGGAATGATTTTGATGAATTTCTTTATTTCATAGCTGGTTACAACGTCAGCTGAGATAAAATAGGCAATTTAGTTGCCGGCAACTTTCAGGACACCAATAGAAATATGTCGGTTTGTTTCATTTAGGCATGGGGCCTACAGTTGTTTTTGGTAATTGCGTATGATGATACTGCGTACCTTACCTTTCCGACCGAAATTTGTCCAACGAGGATTTGAGTACAAGTCAGCTAGAAAGCTAGGCAAGTGCTGTTGTTCAACATTAACAAATATGTTTTTCCGATGATCAATTGTAAGCAACTTTATAATATTTGCCTGGTAAAATGGATTGAATTAAAACATCTTGTTAAATTAAATTGAATTAAAACCAGAGGCACTACTGTGAAGAGTATTTGCTTAGCTTACTAGCTAACTTGTGTCGAAGCTCGAACCCAAGTTGCACGAGTCGTAGTCGGGCTGAAAGGATTTTTTCGCTAAAATCAAAAGTAACCTTCTGTTTGGATTATTCTAACAAAATTTATGACTTTTTGAAAGCCATTATTTACAAAATCAGCGAAACTAGATGATAGTTTTTTTAGTAGATGTGCCTTTCTATGAGATTTATCTAGTTTTATAATCTAATCGCACTTTTTAAATTTACATTTTGTTGTTATAGTCCAGTGCTTGTCAACCTTTACTTATCGCGGACTAAGCGCGATCCCAAGAGAATTGGACCATAACTTATTTAAGTAAACACGGATCTATCATGCGTAACGGCATCTATTTAATCGCTGTGTAGTTCAATTTAGCATCTTTGTCTCAAATTCATTTTCTACGGATGATGTTCCACAAGTTTCTATGCTTATAATATTGAAGAAATACTTTTTCGACTCAGAGACAGCGTCATCGCATTGACATACTAAATCAGAAACAGTGGAAGACTTCTTTGGACCAAATCCGCCATTGATAAAGCGTTTTATACCAAAAGCGATTTTTATTTCACATTAACTTCGCGGACTAAGTTTAGTACGCGTACCGGGGTTTGAGAAGCACTGTTATAGTCCTTTCACCATGTAACATCTATCATTTTTCGTCAAGTAATTGTGTTTATAATTTACAGGACCAATATATGAAAATTTTCATATCTTTATTGACCAATTGGATTAAATTATTTGTGTTTATTTATCAGTGCAGACAGTCTTTGTATTGTGTATATTATTCAAGTTTAATTACAAAATTTTTGTGATACGGGCTTTTCCCATTTTTACAACAGATAAATCATCTTCAATGAAAGTATTCAGTCTGCAATTTTGTTCTATTTTTCAGGATGCATTTCTTGCACTAAATAATGAATAAAAAACGCTGTCAGAGTGAATCTGCAAAATATGCTAACTTAAAGAAATTTGATTAAAATAGATGGACTAGATGTGCTGAAAAATAAATAAAGGCGATGAAAGTAATACAAACGGCAACTGGCAAATAGAGCGTCTTTAAAATTGATAAAAAAATCTGAAGCAGAAAAAGGGATAATATCAACGATGTAGGAAGAAATGTATATTTTTTGTGCTGCGTAATTTTTATCTGGCTTCGCAAAAAAAATGAAATTTGGGTCTGGCAACGCTGACTGCGTCAGACTCCTCGAGTATGTCAGTAGAGGTTTGCATCCTGACTGTAAGTAGTGTCATAAATGGAACTTTCATAGTTTACTACTCAAACCCTCCTTGAGAAATAAGTGAGGTTTAATACACATCGTGCATGCATCATTCATGCATGTTCATTTATAATTTGGAAAACTTGATGTGTTCACCGTCTCGTCAAGGTGACACATCATTTGAATTATGCAATCTTACAAGGGAAAGCAATGTAGACATGACAGTGAAAACTCCGCTTGTCGTGCTAGTAAATAAAAAATTAAGTTTAGTTTTATTGCCAACAACTTTCTTTGCAGTGTTGCCTTGGGTGATTACAATATTGACGTTAAAATTTTCTCATTTAGTAATCAACACGTTCGCCTTTGAGTATTTTGAGTATTTCTTTATTTTCCTCATTGAGATACATTTCATATTCTCCTGAACAAGATTTGTATCACAAGGACAACTAACCGTACACAAAAAAACATTGCTATGCGTGTGAATCACTCGTATTATAGACGTGGCATCGTCGCACAACAGTTGTAAATTATGCAACGTCGGGCTAATTTTTTATTGAGTGTTATCAAGGCAAGCATGAGATTTAAAATATTATTTGGAATGACACGTTGGTATTTGCTAATGTGACTCAACTTTTTATTTGATTTCCCAATGTTTTTACTTTCACTGCGATGAACTATCAACTTCACTAGAACTATGAGCGCATAAGTTTTCAATCTCTGTAGCTAGCTCTCCTGATTTGTAGTGAATCATTAAAGACCCAGTCCGCCCAAATTTACCAAACGTTTTTTTCACGCAATCATGTTATTTCCCTTTGTGGTGAACCTGTCTACACGCTCTGACAAACGATTGTACCGTGGATCAGCTTGCAATCGCTGTTTCTTTCTCGAGTGATGACGTCACTAGTGGAATCACCCGCCGGCTGCCGTGACAGTCTCTACAGCAGCGGCAACGCTGCATGGAGTAAACTCGCTCTGCATCAAAGTGAAATGTCTCTTCTCGTTTTTTAGCAAAGCTGCTTGGTCATCATCCTAAGTGTGAAACATGCCTCAGTCCTGTGCAGTTTTTGGGTGCAACACAAATAAGAAAATTCACCCAGATCTGAGTTTCTTTTCAATACCCGAAAAATACTCTGACATCCGAAGACAGTGGATCTGAGTGATCTCTAGAGAAAATTTTACAATAAACTCGAACACAAAAAAATTGCGAAAAATTCACGAATAAATCAACAGATAACCGTGACAAAAGGTAATATGCATTAGAATTTAAATAATTCGAGATAATAATCTAACATATGTACTACAAATCCATGTATTGTATGATGTATTGTAAAATATGGCCAGAAGACAAGGAAGGACAGGCTTATCATCACGTTGAAAACAGTTTTTTATGAACAGTTTTCACGATCATATTCGTACTCAGCACCTCAAAATATCCTTTTCCCACATATTTTTTAAAACTTTAAATCGATTTTTTGGGTAGTGTTATAAATTTATTTAATGATTGTACAAAGGACGTAAATATGATATTTACATCGCAGTGTCAGAATCATGAAAAGAAACCCCTTTGTATTTCATTTCTGGGTCAGGATATGCCTTTCCGATAGCTACCACACATGATGGAATGACTAGACGATTATGAATGCCCAAACTCCTGTTGTATACATTAATTTTCATTTTTGAAATTATCTTGGAATTAGAATCACTGATCTTGAAGCGACGGACGATATAATAAAGGCTACAATATAATGTGAGCTGAGACTGATACAAAAAAATGTGCCACGATGTTATTCGTGAGATGCGAGTAATAATGTAAACTTAAAATTTACAGGTATTTACATGATTTTGTGATTAGGCTACTCTAAAAATCTTTTTGGACGCTCTAACGAAAACCTCAATTTGAATGTGAAATATTAATAAAACCAGGTAACAGCAAAAGTCTATTTTTGAGTCCAGAGTGCACTGGACTCATATCTGGTATCAAATTAATGCTATCCGGTATCAAAAAAATGCGACAAACATTTATCATCTTCATCTCGTTCATTAGTTCATTGCGCCTAATTCATTCAGTTCATCGCTAATTCGTAATTCTGACAAAATCGTAAATGATGCTGTATTAATGTAAAATATGAAACTATGGGCGTTATCATAATACTGCATCAGAAATCTAATATGTGAAATACTCAAGTGAAATATCGTTAAACTATATCATCTGGTATCAAAAAAATGCGATAGACATTTATCATCTTCATCGCGTTCATTAGTTCGTTGCGCCTTACACATTCAGTTCATCGCTAATTCGTAGTTCTGACAAATTCGTAAATGATGCTGTACTAATGTAAAATATGAAAATTTGGGCATTGTCCTGACTCTGTATTATAGATCTACCGCACCAAAATGAAACAGGATCACTTACATTTTCTTTAGAAGCTGCCATGATCGATTGCTTGTCGATTCCGCTTGCTGTTTCAGCGTGAGCAAGGGGCGAGTCCGCGGCTGATATCAATAGGCTGTACTGTTGTCTGCTCCTTTGACTTCCCCGAATGACGTCACGAGAATACCTTCATCGGCTCCGTGTGTGTTAATGCATCTCGATGCGAACGAATGAATATGCACACAGTTCCTTAAACAGCATGAGCTATCTAAACAGGGTAATATGAAAAATTAAGTCATTTCTGAATAGTACTTTGAATTGAGCGCATAGCTTTATAATTTTTCAGTAAAAAATGAGCGAAACTTAGTGATTGTCGTTTATATTCATTTAAAAAAATGCCCTTCAAAAGATTGAGATTATATGTCTAATAGAAATATTATAGTAGTGTTCTGTAGAAACATATGAAGCGCTCTCTTCCACCTTGTAACACAAGGAAGAATCTGATTCTTGATGCACTCAGAAATTGGTCACATGATTGGTAACACGCTTGTGTCACATCAATATTTCAGTACGAGCGTACGTAGAAGAAACACGCTTTGGTCGATTGTGTTACAGGTAGCTGCATAAGGGTCATATATATTGGCGAAATGAAATGTTTGGTTGATGATACATAAATGTTGACTATTCTTGCTGTTGTCACGATTTCCTTTGCGGTAGAATTATCTTTTAACTATATTCAATTGTCATTTTCAGCAAAGAAGGCGGAAGAAGACATTCCAGCGGAGAAGGATTCAGCGTCTCCAACGGATGTTCCTCCAACAGCAAAAGAGTCTCCTCAGGATGTCAAGACAGACAGCGAAGAGCAGCATTTGGAAACCCGTTTATCGCAACTCATCAAATTGCTCATGTCAGGAGAATATAGTTTTCTGTTTCGACGCTGTCTGGAACTGCTCCGACAATCACCAGCTGCAGTTCAAGATCAGTTGATCTCCCAAGAATACATTCCAACCCCTTCGATTGCCTTTGTAGAATGCTCTAAAGTGGCAGTCAATGCACACTTGTCTCCAAAGGATTTGCGGTGGGCGTATCTCATTTTCAATAACGCCTCATTAGCGTGGGAGCCTGAGAAACGAGCTGCTCAATTCGGAGATATCAAAATTGCAGAAACAGAAAAAGAGCGAAAGAATCCAGAAGAAATAGCTTCACCCCCAGAGAAAGATGAGAAAGATCGGCCTCCGGAGATTGAAAGTCCAAGTCCTCCATTGGGAGAGAGGACGGAGGATGTAACAAAACTAAATGTATTGGAACCAACCGGGGCAACTATTGATGAAGGAAAACAGAAAAGCGGTGAAGGAGTAGAGAAATCTGACAATGAGAAAATAGTGAAGGAATCTGATGCGAAATCGATCACAAAGCAGGAAAATGACAGCTCTGTTGAGAGAGCAGCTGAAAATGTGAATTCGGGCATTCTCCCGAAAGTTCCTATGTATCCTTCTTCTAAGGGGAACACAGAAAGTGAAGATAATATTTCAACTGGCACACAATCGGATGTGAAATCAAATTCGGACAATGCGACAGAGAAAGAGGGGAAAGATTCAGGTATCGATGAGAAGCAACAAGTGGAGAAACATAACGGAAAGGATATACCGATAAAAACGACAGAAACGCCAACAAACCCACACCAAAAGCAAAAAGAGCCTCGACAAACTGAACCGGTGATTGACGCGCAGACTGTTGCACCCACTGGCGAGAAAAAGACATCAGAAGAATTGAAATCATCAACTCAAGCTAAAGGTCAAGACTCCTCACATGCAGCCAGCAAGTCGAAAGGTTCTGATACAGCTACGAATGGAAGAAATGTGGGCATAAAAGAAAATGCATATATGCGCCTTAGTAACAAGCTACGAGCTATGGAGAAGAATGTAACGATGAGCATGGCTTACTTGGAAGAGCTGAGTAGAAATTATAAGAAGAAAACGGACAAGATATCCAAGAACATGGAAATTGCTTTACAAAAGTTGCAGGAGACAGCTACAAAGGGAGAAGAGCGTGATCGAGCTCAACATCAACGAATTCTTGTACTGGAGAAGCAAATTGAAGAGCTGAGAAATGAACTAAGGCAAACAGTCATCAGCATGAGACGAGAAAACACTTTAATGGTGAGTTCACTATTTGTCACTATGTTCCTCACAAAATTTCTCAGAGTTTTTAGTCGCTTTCAAATTTGAGAGCCATTTCACGTACATTAAATCACGTAAGTTATCCGTAAAAATGAAGGCACTATATAAAATAAAACGTGTGACTGTTAGAGATTCAGTCTACTATCCTCATATTCTCTCTTTTTTCCTTACATTTGCACAGATATTGAGGAATTTTCTTACTATAGATCTCATGGTCTGCCGTGTTAACTGAATTGCTCAGTGTGAAATCGTAAAGTGAAAATTATGCATCAACGAATTCCTATCTCGTAGATTTATTAACGGCGGTATCATTCAGCAAATTGGTACCTCAGAGATTTACTGGAAACAATGATCAAAACTTTCGGTGCAGGATTTGCTCTAGAAATGACTTTTTTGATCACTCATTGGAACTATAGAATTGGAAATGTCTAACACTCCATAAATTAAAAAGGAAAACTCGGTGATCCCGAAATTCAAATGTTAACATGGATTACATGACTTTACGAGTGCTTCATGCTCATAAGACGATAGCCTCTTTATTGATGCATGTCATGATCACACGTACTCTGTTTATGTATTATTCCCTAGGTATCACAGATAAAGATTTCTATACAGACTGAAAGTAAGTGGAATTTATTAATAATCTCTTGTCTTTTTGTTTTGAAATCTCGCTACTTGTATTTGTAATATGCCTATCCATAATATCAATTGGTCTTCATTCTTAAGAGATGGTTTTCCAAAATGGAGTTTTCAATGTTGTTGTTATTGAGATTCAGTATGTCACGTCATGATAAAAGAAGTTCATTATCAAACTGCATCATATTGGCACATCTGCTTGCATATATTTCGTGAATGAAGATCTCAATCGGAGAAATACCATTGCACAAATCTGAGATGGTTTTTTCTGGTTGGTACTCTTCATCACAGATCATTTGCTTGTATAAACCAAGTCATATGTCGCAAGTAGAATTCCTTCACATACGTTCCAATGAAACCTGGCACATGAAATAAGCCATGGGTCGTCTTACACACAGAAAAAAAACCTTTGCAATGTCGACTATGGCTCACGGCTAATGCCGTATGACTTCTGGCAGATCGTGATAAGAAATGCGAAAATGACTTCTAGCTCATGCTGTGTGCCAGAGATGTGTGTGAGATTTTGAACCCGACCCGAAGATTTTATCAATTTTGAAAAACCCGAACACAACCCGAAATAAACTTCAGTGGAAAATCAAATCACTACGACCGTGGAGAGCACATATCCTAATACTTGGACTTGAGCCTTTGTGAAGGGAATTAAATGAAGAGCAAACTGCTCAGTTTTTTTTCTCTATTTTTCGTGTAATAATGCTTCATGATTGTAAGTCTGTGAAGTGTGAATATCACACATCGTTAGAATGCATTGATTGAATAAAACGGTATTTGAATAACTTAATACTTGAACTTGATTGAATATTAATCCGAAACTCCACGTACTATAGGAAAATAGCTTCCTGTTTCATCATTTGCATTTGCATATTTTTGTCTCTATACACTTAAAAAACTAAGGTGTAGTTTGATGAAACAAGAAATACACACCGTTGTTAATAGATGTGTGATTGAGGACATTTTTTCAACATTCTCTGATATGTACATGTATACCTCCATGAAAATTGCATACATATACAATACATTTATGAAATATATGCATGTGCAAGTGTATCTGCACAGGAAGTCAGCAGACCATGAGCATATTTACAAATTTCTAAGTATTATAAATTCATTACCCGATTACCTCTGCTGCGTGCCTCCGTCCCAATATGAAATTTTGTTTTTGACTGACATTAGTTCAATTTTAATACACAGAAGCAGTGCTATCTTCATTGACTTTTTAATTGGATATCTTGACGAGTTTCTGTTTTTGATGGAGTGTCCTTCTTCATTCTCTTCATCATGTAATTTTTTAAGGTGCTGAACAAATACATTCTGATAATTGACGCTGAAATCCACACGATCTGCTGTTGATAATCCATGAATCATAGATGAGTGTAATTAATAAATTCGCCTATTCGCAAAGATGTGATCCTGACAATAAACTATTATCTTCTGAAAAGGCCTAGCAGGTCATCATCAATTGGTGGATGTGAAAATATAGGTTTTGAGTTGCACGCCAGTCACAATGTGACTTAAACGATTTGGAGGTTTTTGTGCGCACGGTACCGCTTTGGAAATAGCTTCTCCAGGCCTCTTTCTGTGGCTAAGATAGTCAGGATACTTTCGAGTTTAGAATGAAGACAATTTAAAAGGCTTAGAAGATCTGACGTATATTATTCATTCAAATAATCTAATTGTCGAACTTCAAATGAAGCCTCTTTTACAGTTTGATGGCTTTGTGCTGTGCTAAGGGTTAAAATTCAAATTAGTTTGGCCTAGGTTTGGTTCAATCAAGGGATTGATCAAGGAGTGTCAGTCCTTTCGAAATTCTGAGTTGCCTACCTTGCTTATCCAAAATCTTCATTTTTACATATTGAGGACATTTGGAACATTTGGTGATAGTTTTTAAATGAAACCCATCCCACATTCTCATACTATTTCAGAATATGGTCGTTTTCAGCTCTTATTTATATAATGTGAAATAATTTCGTCTGAAGTAATGCAATTATAACTCTTCACTCCAAACAGTTTTTGCTTGACTTAGTCTAAATACAGAACAAATCTAATTTTATCAACGTGAAATCGCGCTCAAAATGCTGCCCTTCAAATAATCACATTCAACTTTCGAGAATTGCATTTTAATTTTGTAATAATTAGATATTTAGTATTATTTTATTTGCTTACATTATTGCATTCAACGTCGAACTGTTTTCTTCTGTTCCAGTCACATGGCATCTTGCTTCAAGCTGTCACGTTGAATGTTATACTGATCATCGTGCATTTACTTATTACTGTGTACTGTAGTCGGAGACATCGACAGCCTCAGCTACCTACGTCATTGGGCATCAATGCGCAATCACTTTCTGCATCACATATGTTACATAACGGCACTGATCTAATGAACGGGAATCTTCAATCTGCCATTTCAAGTAAGAATCTTTCAAAAAGTCAATTGCTTGCATTTAACACTTTCGCCACCGCCTCAGCCGTGCTCGTGTCTTTATATATGCTCCATATATTATGTGGCATTAACAAATCCTATTTCGATGAGGACAAGATTAAAGGATTAGGTGGTATTGATTATGACAGGAGTGCAGTGATAAGTTGATTGATAAAAAGTGATCTGAATTTAAATATTGATCGAAAAGATTGGATTATCGGACTATTGCATCAATTACAAATCATTAAGTGTCTCAAAATATGAATCTTATGATACTTCACTTTTCGAGATTGTGGCATGAAAAAATCGGTTTTCATCATCGATCGTAGATAAATTACATGTAAAATTGAAATTTACTGAATGATGGTGATGTTAGTTAACAGCACCAGGAGTCTCTCAACTTCAACCCGAATTGAGAAAGTACGTTAAATGATAGTGGACGCTTTGTATACATCTTTTCAAAGGTTATTGAAAGTCGTCTGCCATTTTTTGCCTTGATTTCCTTGTTTCCATTTCTTATCAGATTGATTCAATGACCTCATACAAAATTAGAGCATATGCAAGTGTCCAGTTTGTGGTTAATCTGCAACACGAATTTCTCTGATAAGGAAGTCATTGATAGGCATGTCTGATCAGATGACTATCAATCTAGACGTTATTGACAACGCTTTTGATTTCGCAAGATCTGCATAGATACTTGATTTTAAGTAGGCCCACATGTGTTTCTTATCATTTTGATTTCAATGTGCTGAGACAGCTCCAACAAAATAAAATAAAGAAAAGTTGTGATTGTTAAACGCTTTTGAATTTATTTTAATATAAACAGCGCATGAACTTTCAAATAAATATTTATTCTTGCTTCCCGAAATTATTAACGGCGATTCTATTGTATAACCCACAGGTGAGATTATGCTGAGAAATAAGTTATTGACAATCACATTTTCCCACACGATGTTCTTTTGTGCATACATAAGAGAAGACTGCTGTTCTCATTTCTCGATCTTTGAAAGCAACTAAATATGATGCAAGAAATAGGTTTTGAAGGAGAATTCAAACACTATTTCATGTGTCATGATATTTCATAGTATGCAATTCAATCAACACTGATGTTCTATCACAATGTTTTGCAGATCTTTAAAATAGTAAGTTTGGAGAATGTATTGTACTTAATGACCGGCGCTGGCTATATATCGGACTTTCCAGTTGATGATCCTTTTTTATATTAAATCTTTGAGATTGATATGTGTGATATGTTCTTATAGTTTAATACATCTTCAGTATCGGTATTTTGACTGAGAACTGTAGAATTAACTAATAACTAACACCTGTAGCTGAATAGCATATAACTTCGCCATGCTGCATGTCGTATTGCTGTGACAGCAAAACATGGAAATGTTGCGCATGGTGATAGTACACTTCTGCTATTTTCATTATTTGATCCTTAACAGATATTGAATGTTGTACAGTGGCATTCACAACGACGTACCTTATGTTTTAGCCTCGCATATTTCGATTTCAGAAATCACAAGCAAAGGAAAGCAAATAACTTCAATGCATATGTGCAGGGTGGTGTTTTCGACCTGTCACCTCGCTGCTGATTTGAGGGGGTTCGGGGTCCTCATATGTACGAAATGTGCATGCGCACAACACGTGGTTGTCATGTGTCAAGGATTGCCACTTGTGATGTCCATGTGTCGGATTCCGGAAAGATAGGGCCTGCACGTGCTCAGGTCTGCCTCTATCATCCCTCACCATCCGCGTCTCAATAGGCCCGGGGAGCCGTTGGATTTTTGTTAGTGGACCCGCCTGTTTGCGAGTAGTGGCTTCAGCAGCAGCACAAAATAACACAATCATGCAACTTAACATTAATGAAATCCAAGACAAACCATAAGAGCTCTTACAACTCTTTCTCAGCAATAATGCTGACATCACATATGCCCAAGAAAGCAAACTGCAAACAAATATGTCTTGTTACAAACATAAGAAACAACAAAACTTCAAAATACATCTCGCACAAAGCAAAGAATTCCTCATCACAAGCGCGTATCCTCCTACAAAAGGCAATCGCGTTTTCACATCAGAAACCAATACTGATATCAACCACTGTATGTTATATCATGCATCAATGAACCTTATACTCACGGACGCAAACACCAACACCAACTCCCCTAAACGCCTCCCACCGGCTTGCAACCAACAAAACTCCTCTCCAGACATCAACATTGCCAGCAACAAAACTGCGCATCGCACACCATGGAAAACTCTCAGCAGTATCACATCCGACCAGTTACCCATTCTAATCACCACACACGCATAGTTACAGGCCAAGGAAAGAATCCTTAAGCACACATTCATAAGCTACAACAAACCGAACTGGGAAAACTTCACCATACACATTGAGTAAGAAGGTGTCCAAACACTCAACATCAACTGATAACTACAAAACCAGCAGCATTATCGCAAACGCAATCATGCAAGCATCCAAGGTCTACATACCAAGAAGTGTTCAGAAAATCAAAACACCCATGATTCCGAGACACTTTAGAAAGGCTTTCCAACTAAGAAGCAACATTCTCAGAGCAGACCCCGTAGATCCACAACTCAAAACACTCAACACAGAAGTCAGTAAAGAAATCAATCACACACGCAAACAAAATCAGGATCAGCAGAATTTTGGTTTGTCAATCTTACACCAAAAACATGAGCAGATTCTTGCGCACCATCCATACATCTCACGACAAGGATTGGACCTTCTATCCCTCCTCCCTCCAAAAGAACATCATTATCACTTTTTCAAAAAACCCTTACTTACACCTTTATCATGATATTGTGAACGCCTTCACCATCACCACAAAAAGCTGATAAATATGAAAATGACACAAATTAAGTCCAAATACACGCTAACACTCAATCTTCCCAACTGCAACTCGTCTGACCAGGATTCGAACACAAGTCAGCAAGAGGCGATGGAAGTGCTCTATCCACACATCCAGACAGGCGGAGCACAAAACTTGAGTGATGAAAAATTGACCTGCCCATTGTTGAACACCCCTCACTACATGCAAAACGGTTTCATAATAGAGCGAACCCAACAACATCCATTTTACCCCTCACGCTACAGCCATCAAGTCAGACAACAAAACCTCACTATTTCCACCACGGTAAAATACGCCAGACGCCTATTCTCAAAGCTACCCAACGCACCAACCGAAACAACTTCTCAAAGAAACACTCACCTCGCCGGTACTTACCTTGCACACAGACAATACAACGAAATCATTAACGCACTTTCCCACAACAGTACACAAGTCCGAGCAATCACTCGACAGACGCACATGCACAACTCCGTTCCAGAAAAATCCTTCTTAGCATAAATCCGTCTGTCCACACTTCTAGTTTTTGCCCTCTCTGCAAATCACATCTGCACATTACAAGACATCTCTTCTCTCTGTAGACATTTAATATTTCGGAAAACCAATCTCCGAATCGAAATTTTATTTCCCTTCTGTCTGCCTGAAGACGAGCTCGAAAGTTCGTGTTTAATAAAATTTCGAATCAGAGATTGGTTTTCCGAAGTATTAGATGTTTACACATTGTATGGATCTCGGAGAAGAGGAGCTGTTTCGCATCTCTTCTCTCGCACATACATAGACACAACCCTCACAACATGGGACCAAGGGTTGTAGACCAAGGTACTTGATGCATAGGACCTATGGGTTGCCCTCGTCAAGTGTGAGGAGCTCATTCTCCACTAGGAGCAGGTGATCCCCCACCCCCTGCACCTAATGGCCCTGAACCCTTATCAATAGCAGCGAGAGGTGTGTCGACACCAGCACCACCACTTCGTCATGTGAAACTTCAAGTTCGAATATCATTTGTCAGATAATATACTAAACATCAGTGTCATCCCTCGGTTGAAGCTCTTCCTGGTCATTTACGGATTAGATTCAGTGCTGTATGTTTCAAAGGATGTTTCGCAAAAGGTCCAATTTTATCCTCTGAAATGCGATGAAGTCAGACAGAAGTAGATGTGGAAGGAACAGTAGACGAAATGGAGTCTGCTGACGACATGAATATGTTTGAAGTGGTGAACCAATATTGCTTGCATGTTAAATGCGCTTACTATCGGTCCTTATATAGGCGTGATGCGTGGTCGACCATTCCCCCTCAAGGTGGTCGAGCTTATGAGAG
The DNA here is from genome assembly GCA_907163375.1 of Prostheceraeus crozeri. NCBI lineage: Eukaryota > Metazoa > Platyhelminthes > Polycladida > Euryleptidae > Prostheceraeus > Prostheceraeus crozeri. Next base: position 1,451,623 of record CAJQUW010006363.1, on the reverse strand, counting down.
GAACCGACAGAAGAATGATGGGATCGAATTGAAAGACCTTCTATCATCTTAGAATTTGACTAGTGTGAGAATTGACGGATGCTGTTAACAAAAATGTCCAAGCACAACAGATTTATAACTACTGTTCGCAATTAAGTATAATATTCAACGCAAATGTTGTACAACGATAAGATCTTATTCGAACAACTTCGCTGTGATAGCTGTACGATGCTTTTCATCAATACTGCTGTCTAGGAGAAGTGCGAATTAAAATACACAGCGCAGTTCTTTTGACATGTGTTTGGCACAAACATCATTAACCACATATTTCACTTCCTTTCTCATTAAGTTATAGTGCGTCGCAATTTTATCTTTATAAATCTCATGCCTTCCATGTGATTCAACAATACATGAACAAGTACTTAAGAAATCCATTTTGTTAACACAGATCAATGTGATCAAGTTTTGGTCGTGGTCGTGGACGAAGTGTTAGCAGTAGTTGCTCATTCGAATGCATGCATTACGGCAGTGGTGGGATAGCGGTCCACAAGGAGAGCCTTCTGGCGGACCACCAATTTTAAAAGGCAGTAACATAGGCTTAATATTCTTTTATTCCGTACTTTTAAGTGCACATATAGGCTGTTGTATCGTACGTGCATATATAGTGGTCATGCTAAATAACACGATTTTACATATAAATGTATACAGCAGTATTGTACTCAACTGAATTGTTTAATACTAATGAATTTTCTTGAGTATTGAAGAGCGAATAGGCCTATAGCAAATCATGGAAGCTTTTCTTTTGCGTAATTAAACGTTAATTTGACTCTTGGTGATTTTCCCGATATTACCTTATTTCATCGAAAAGCAACGGTTTGTAAGTGCTGTGCAACTATCCGCCTGAAAGCCGCACTAGATAAAATTGATTTTGCTACAATTATTAAACATGTAGCATGTACATGCGTGCACGTATGTCACCCAAACTTATATGGCTTTCATAAACTGTGCATGGGCTCCACAAATGGTAGTCGTGTGCTAATGCCAATTGAGTAGACGAAACATATATTAGTGTAGTAGTATACAAATGAAATTCAGCAAGAATATTTGAAAAAACTGTTGTTCTGTCAAAATCTTGAGGTTGGATTCCTCCATTCGCAGTCAATGTCTCATTAATGTAGCCTCTTTCTAGGTTCAATAAGGCGTGGTTTATTACGTAGACAAACATGCTCAGCAAGGTATCGAATACTATATGACTTTGGATAAAGTCGCGCCGGTGATGACCATTTTGTCCTTATACGAGAAGATATTCTTTACGAAAGGAGCATGGTTGGATAATTCGAATGTGAATTTTTGTAATTTGTGCCATCACATTGCTCATTTAGTTGTTAATTAATGGTTTTGCAAATTCTAAATAGGATCCTTCACCCTTGAATGCACCTCCCAAAGGTCGAAGTCGGAGTGCGTCATTTTCACATCATCGATTCAAATAATGTCCGCGAGCCACTTTAGATATGAGAAGCGGTGGCGGGCCACCTAATACGTCCCGACGGGCCACGCGTTGCCCACCACTGCATTACGGGAATGTTAAGTAGCAAATAAAAGTCACAGTGAAATAATGATATAAATAGAAGGTGTGTAGGATAGCTCAGTTGGCTGAGGGCCGTTCTTCTGTGCGGTGGTTCCGGTTCGATTCTGTCCGCCTCGGGAGGAACCACCGCTCTCACTAGATGTCACTAGCCATGACCTAGTGAGAGCTGCGAGCGTGTGCAGGCTGTCCTTGCCCGAGCTTGCTAGTAAGGCTTTGTGCTTTTACTGGGACATGGATTAGTAAGAAAAAAATCTGAGTTGCCTATTTCATTGTGAGACCCAACCCTCATGAGAACAGACATTTGGACGAGCTACGCCACATCCGGTGTGAATGAACCTTAATAGAAATCAGCAAGTAAAATTGATGTCTGAAATATTTGGATACAATAAACTAAATGAATGTGTGATTTTCCTTTGTCTTTCAGATAGTGATACAAATTTGGTCATCGTCGATCCTCCATTTCGCTTGGAAGAGCAAGTTGTGAAAAAGGTGAGTATTGTTTCATACTTTTTTGATATCAATCAATTTTAAGATGTTTTAATTAATTGTTGTTTGAAACTCTTCAGCATTCCACTGTATTTCTGTTAACGGTGAGCAACTTTAGTGAAATGCGGTGTTTGTGTTTATTCCATGGTTGTTTCTTTGCTCTTCTGCCTCAGTTTGAGAATGTATTTTCAGTCGTGGTGTTTAACATTACCTCACGCAATTTCCTAGAGAAATTGTCGTTGTTCATGTAATTTATTTGAGTGAAAATGAGAAGACGTGAAGTTGAATGTTAACACCAAAACAATGTTCCGATTAACTAACATGAAATTGGACTATCAGTGAGGTTCTAAACAGCTATGAGAAGAGTATGCGCTTTCTCGAGCTTTGAAGAACTTGACTTTAGAAATGCGTTTAACCATCACCGAGAAAACTTGAAGCTCGTTGCAATAATGCCTTTTTTGAAATTCCTAAAAATAAATTCTTCTTTTCGCAAATTGAAAAATTAGATAAATTATTATAAAATAAAACATTGAATAGATCACCTGAATGAAAGAAAGGGAATTAACAAATAAACTCTTTTTATTATGAAATTGTAGCTTTTTTATCTCCCTTTGTATAGAATGTTCCGAAGTTAAAAATCTTTTGAAATGTTTTCCTGATCAATAAATTAATATGCTGCTCAAGCTTTCAGGACATGTGATCTGTCTTCAGGAGTTCACAAAAGCAAGTAGACAAATAATATTTGAGCTACTAGGCATTTTAAATTTTTTTTGATCATAGATTTAAGCAAAGGATTCAGCAATTAAAAATCATATGAAGCTGCGAAGCAATTTTGATTACTAATGGTAGTGCAACGTGGGCCATGAAGACAGAAAACAAAGTGAAGACGATAAGAGCCGAAAGAAGAATGGTCAGGTGGCTTTGTGGTGTGTCTCTTCGAGAAAGAATCCCCAGCGACGACCTCTTTCGAAGACTAAGCCTAGTTGGAATGGAAGAAGCGATGAGGAGAAGGCGTTTGAGGTGTTACGGTCATGTAGTGAGGAAAGCAGATGATGATTTGGTGAAGAAGTTGTGGAAGTCAGAAGTGCCAGAGCGAATCCCCAGAAGACGACCTCGAATCACATGGGAGGAAACAGTTCGAGCAGACTGTAAGAAAATGGGTCTCCGCGAGGAAGATGCAAAGGATCGCGCCAGGTGGAGAACTGCCATAAGAGGCAATCGTCCAACTCAGCCAACGGCGGAATAACAGACGTAAAACGTATATGATGATGATGAATGCCTACTTAGAATAAATAATATTATTAAGTCGACAGCTTCAAGAACAATTTTTTTATTTCGTTTTTTCATAATTATGGATCAAGTAGTTGCCTGAAATGGTTATTGTAGACACGGATTATAGTGGTAGCTTATATTACGTGGTATTATGCTTGATTCAAAATGATCTGGAATAAGGATGAATAAAATAGTCGGTAGAAGTTCTTAAATTTGAGATAAATTGCTTGCCTCCAATAAAAGTTTTTCAATGGATCATGAGAAATAATTTCAAAATCTGGATTGAATCTGAAAATGCGGAATTAGTATAAAAATAGAGTTGTATTATATTTTCTGTTAAATGATACGTTTTGGACCACATTTATTGTGGACACTACATCCATAGTGCCAGCATTCAAATCAGTAGTTCCTACAATGAAGAACCTACTCGATCTGATCTTGCTAATCGACATTAGAACTAAATGTCATACCAATGTTGACATTCAAGCTAGTAACAGTTGAAACCATAGGCCTGACTGCCCTCAGCCTTGTAGCATATTGCGGTTCAGATATTTGAACTGTAATATAACATTATGTCTTCTCTAGTTTTGGAACAAGTTTTGTCACCAAAATTTGGAGTGAACACATAAACAACTAAAATGAACTTCTGGAACATATTGATGTTGAAATTCAAAGGAATGGTGGAAGACAATATATTATTTTACTGGAAGTCTATGGATAGATGTTGATGCATATAAGTATAGACAGTAGAAATACCACATGAGATTTCTCAGCAAGTAATAAAAAAATCGTCGGCCGCTAACGCGGTCTCTGATATGTTCATTGCTTACCTTAAAATCTCATGTTGTATTCCTACATTGCGGCCTGGTAATTTGAATAAACAATGGATTACTGCCCGTTGTCTGGAGATACCAGCTTAGAAATATTCATAGCAATAGACAGAAACCAATGACAATAGTCACTGTAAGTAAACTATTACATGAGTAAACTATGACTTGAAATTAAGAGACAGTGCATCGCTTATGTCTTAGTTCTTGTCTTCTGCTCAAATCTGATTTCAGGCATCGAATTCAGCTTACTTCCCCTATCTTACACTTAATAGAACCATCTTCTCATATTGTTTGTCCACTTGCCTTTGTGAACTCCTGAAGAAGGGACATTCATAAATCATAAAAACATTTCAAAAGATTTTCGACTTCGCAACACATAATACAGAAATAGATGAAAAAAGCTATAAAGTCATAATAAAGAATTTGCTATAATGTGTGAAGTCGAAAACTACAAGCCGTTTTACTTGAAAGTACATCAGGTGAGTGCTCTTCTTTAATGCGACCGAGTTTTATCTCTCCTCGTACAAAATTTGTGTCAAATTAATCCTGATAAAACTGTCCAGAGATAAGCCACAAAGTGGAATTCAAGCAACAGAACCGTTCTCATAAACATCTATAACCCATGTTTCTGTTTAAAATTTTTACCGGAAAATCAATAGCATCTGACAATTTGAAAGTAAGCTTGTTTAGGCCTACATCAGCGAGCTGTCTGAGGCCATTGAGTTTCCAGCTGAAACTTTAACAGAAGCTCATGTTTTGGATGTTACTTAGAAAGCTGTTCTTATTTAACCTTCAATTCGAGGCTCTCCCTGGAGCACTTTTATCAAAACTGAGTTTCATGACCATTTTGACCATTCCAAAGCGCTAGTATAATGAATTGTTCTCAACAATCAATTTACTATTATTAAGATATATATTAACTATGTTATTTATGCATGAACTCAACTGATAGCTCGATGTCTTATTAAAAATTTCGAGTAATTGTATAATAGATTTTCGAAGCTGTTTAACAAGACAACACTAATCCTGTTTTGATATGTAAAACTGTTTCATCTTTGAAACCACGACTTAGCATGAAAGAGAAATCAAGCATTGATGTTCCTTGAGTGCGCAGTGTGAAGTATTCTTCGATCGAATTGCATGAAAGATAAAATAAACATAACAATGCTAATTCATAAAAAAAATCTTAAATAATATCCTATGCGTCTTTTGAGTACACTGAAATCAACAGCCAAATATTGTCTTAATTTTACCGTCAATACAACTGAATCTAAGAATGTTCTTCAGACAAATTAATTGATTTTGCATAGAAATCAGATAACAATATTCTTTTTCGAAAAGTGCTATGTTCGATTTGAAGCTTGGTGACAAATCACTACAATGCGGTATTGGGTAGTACAGGTTTTTCTCCGCTAAGTCTGCAGTCTGCCAATTACTTAACCTTACTTAGTCACTATTTAACCTACTGTAGCCTCGGGAAATTTTTTGTATGATTATTGCAATCTATTGGAGCTTTGAATTTTTGACAAAACCATCTTACACAATATCCCTGTTGCACTGTTGACTCAGAGATTCCCATCATGCAGATTCGTAGACGCAGGTTGAATCACTGCTCCCCACCACTTGGACTTGCAGATGGCTATTGAGGAACTGCTTCACTTAATGGATTTTCAAGTGATCGTTATCGACTTCTTAAAAGAAGACATACTGATGTTTAATCCAATTCATCAAGCATTTTAAGGATCATACAATGGCTTGTTTACATTTTGTCCAATATTTGCTTCCTTATGATGAGATCCTATTTATTTGAGGCTTTTGCTGGTCCTGTGCCATGAATGGACAATTCTGTCCTTGTTATTTATACTACTGCATATAATAGGAAAATGTCCAGATGAAATTAATTGTCAAATGATACCTTACAATAAAGTTTTCAGATCTTCAATAAATTATCTTATGATGCTGTGTCCATTATAACAGAATCGATATATGATTTAACTTGAATTTTATCAAATAATTTAGGTGCAGTCTGACTACTTCCACGAAAACTTGGAGCTTGATGCATGTTACGCTCAGTGAATTCTCAGCAGTTTATAAGCCCAAGTGATTCAAACAATCATGATCAAATTCTCAAATGAAAATAAGTTTATTATTGTGTAATCAACCCACACAGTGCTCACACATTGTAGATGAGATAGAATATGCTCGTTGTTTGCACGTGATAAAAATACGCGCATATGTTTGACGAAATCTTAAACTGACGTGTTGATACACGTTAAACAACACTCCACGACATTGAAGAACATACTTTCCGTCATTAGGTTTGGATGTTTATTATGTTAGCACTACACTACTGCTCTGAAAGTTAGAAGTAAAGTGGCTTTCGCAGCAATTTTCTGTAGGACTAAGCATGCCACAGAATTAAATATTTTGTTTATCTGCTTCAGTTTGCTAGAAGTGTGATTAATACGAAATCGCCGGCACATCGAAGAACCTATTAAGTGGGCAAAAAGGAATTCCTAATACCTTACAGAGATAGGAAAAAATTCCGTACGTCGCTTGCGGATTAATGTGAGTTCTAGCAAAGTGCTTTGATTGCCAAAATTCCTTCAGATTCGAACATTTCAGATCATTGCGCACAAGTTTTCTCCATAATGTTGGCCCTTCCGATCATTATTTAAAAAAGTAGCAGGCGTACGAAAATTAGTTCACTTGATGATTTCACATCATCTCCTCGGCATTTCTGACTGTATAGTGCACACACTGAATCGAATGTTAGCCAAGAAAGCGATGTGTGTTTTGGTGTGTGCGAAGTGATATCACAGCACACACGCATCTCTCACTGGCTCTGGTGTCCTCTGCTGACAGCTTATTGTTCGCCATTTCCAATGGCAAGCGATACACGAATTATCCATTCGAGAAGGAGCAAGTTGTCTAATTCTGTGATGTGCCATTTCGATATTAAGGTTACATGTAACCCTTCCTTTCTAGGAAACCGAAGCGCGCGCAGATGAATCTAATTCTGTGGAACATACAGACAATGCGCAACTACAAAATTGTACCGATGAAGTGCCTAAAATAGTCTAATCTTACTTATAGTGCTACAATGTCTCTGTTTTCAGGATGGGAAAAAGAAGAAAAAGCGGAAGAAAACTTTAGGTTCAAATCAGCAAAGCAGCTTACCTCGGAATGGATTTCGAGATCGCTCGGCTAGTGAATCAAGAATCGAAGATTTGCTGTAATTCCTTTTTAATGTTTCCATGTTGTGTTGATTCCTGCCAGTGTCAATGGTGCCAATACTTTGCCAGTGTTCAAAGCTTTTAAATCCGATAAATGATGACTATCATAATTAAAGGACATCTTGTGTTAATGTACAATGAAGTAAGGGGATATGAAGATTTAACCTCGTCTTTTATTAATTTTCTTGTGATATTTTCTACTTTGTCTGGTTCGAATTATACGTTCTTTTAATCTAAATGACAGTTTTTGCAAATTACACAAACAGCTCCACGCATAGAGTAAGTTGGGTAGAGTGTCGACACAGAAAAGCATTTGTATACAGTGAAAATTTTGTATGAAACGATTCAGTTTTTTGCGGAGATTACGTTCATGCGTTCCAAAAAATTATTTGAGTTTTTAAAAAGCTAAATTTTTGTACTACATAGCCACTTTAGCAGCAACATGAAACATGTTGGATATCAAAAGGAAATGAATATTTGCTAACAGTAGCATCTTAACTAGGCGGAAATCAAGCTGATTATCAGGAGAACTTCATGAACCACGTTAGTATGGAAGTCTTCATGAAAAAGTCGCGATCTTATTTTGCTTTCTTGGCTGAAATTTCAAGTTTGTAATTCAATTTTCACCGGTGATTTTATAATTCACTAGATTTATGTTTCATTTCTTTGATGTGGACCCTTTTACATCTTTCAACGTTAATTGAAATTAGGCCTATTGTCCAATGTTATCTTGCTTGTGACATGATCACGCTAAGAACATACTCTTGAGGTTAAGTATGAAAGTAATAGCAACATCGAATTACTAAACATTAAAATTATTAAATATAAGCCACTACACCTTTTCCAGATCAATAAGCGTAAACTTATAATCATTTGAAGGAATCTCAAATCAATTGCAAACGACACATCTCTGATCAGCAAGCGGAGTTCTCAGATCATTAAGCGCAGATATCTCAAATCAATTGAATCATTCTTTTTTTCAATATTCACATTCGAAAATCAAAAAAGACGATGGAAGGCTCTCCATCAAAATTCAGTTGTTAATGCGATGCTATACAGACTTGTTAGAAGTCTGTGATAAACTACCGGTTGGAAATATTGTTAGACTGGCCATATTTCGAAAGAGGACTCATAGCAACCGAATGTTTATTGATTCCGTGAACATACCGAACATGTACCTGCTTCTGGTAACGAAGTGTATTGATGTTGCTATGCATCGGACCTTTGATTTCTTCAAAAAGAACCAATGCTAACAAATTCAAGTTTTTATTATGAGAGTTGTTGCAAGAATCACGCTGAGACGCTATCAACAAGATAGCGGATTATCTGTGCACAGTGTGAACTTTTTCCTCGATCTGAGTAAAACTATTTGAATATACTTAAGGTAGGGCTGTGAGGTAAGTTACCGCGCGGTAAGTTACCCGGTAAATTACCCGATAAATTACGGGGTAATTTATTTTGTAAATTACCGGGTAATTTATTCTTATATTTATGTTTTCTCTGAAAATAATTGTTTGTAATGTGTGATGCTGAAATAAAACAATTCAAAATGAACTCTGATGAATTTTTGCTTTAATGCAAGTGTAATTTCGCATCATAAGTAACTATGGTTTCAGAGAAAATTGATTTTGCGTTTTTAATGACCTGGGTTATAAATTACCGTCTCCTATAAATTACTGTTAAATCATTATCTCAGAAAATTATCAAGATATATGAATTTCTTTTCGGTATCCTTTTCCCAAGCATGTTCCGGAAATTCTAAGGCCTAGAGCAGATACTCCTTTTCTCCACTTCTCAGCCTTCTAAGCATTTTCGTCGACGAAGGGCTATGTACTGAGCGGTCAAACCTTGCCAGTATTGTGTTTGCAAATATTGTTCTGCTAAGTTTGCAAGTAACGCAACGCGCATGCACTTAGCGGAAGGTTGCTACTATGTCCCAATAAGTGTGAAAGAATCATACAGGGAAACCGTATGCCAGCAATCCGTAGCTTCTAACAAGAAACGTCTGACCTTGCAGTCGTACCCGACAATGACTGACTCTTCTGCCTCAACAGCTACTGAGTCTATTCTCCTTGATAGTGACGGTGTTGATGATAGTGATGATGACTATGAAGTTGATATCGATTGTCATACTTCGACAGATGAAAATATCATAGATGAAAAAGCAACAACGTCTTCTAATCTCAGTACTGCGAACAAAGAAACAGTTAGAGAAACCGTCAAAGATCTTGTAGGAGCAGGTTCTACGTCAAAGAATACTGAACAGAGACAATTGACTCCATTCATCGACCGAACCAGTCTCATAGAACAAAGGGAAATCGAAATATCTTTAGCACGTGCCATTTATGTTTCTGCAACGCCGTTGAGTATAACGGAAAATCGTTGGTGGCGCCAATTTTTTCACAAGATTCGCCCAGCCTCTCAAATTCCGTCAAGACATCTTCTTAGCAATTCTCTGTTGATGAATGAAAAGAAAACTGTTAATTCACTAATCAAAGATATGGCGTCTGATTCGAAATGTATCACTGTCTCAGCTGATGGTTGGTCGTGTATCGCAAATGAATCGCACATACAGATACTATTCTTCACACCAGAGCCCATTTTCTTCAAAAGCATTCACACAAATGAGAAGCGGCACACTGCTGAGTATATCGCAAAATGTATTATTGTTGCAATCCAGGAATTTTGCAAACTGAACCAAATTGAATCGGAAAGATTGAAATCTCTAGTAACTGACAACGCAGCCAACATGGTCGCGGCTTGGAAGATGATCAAAGAAGAATTTCCAAATGTCACCACGTATGGATGTTTAGCCCATGGGATAAATCTATTGGTTTCTGACATGTGAAAAATGATATCGTTGAGCAGTGTACTCGCAGAAAATTTGGAAGTATATAGCCAAATTTTTCAAATATCGCCATGTGCCAAAAGCCATTCTTCTTCAACACAGAGGTTTGAATGTGAAGCTGGCTTGTCCGACTCGATGGTCCAACCATGAGATGTTGCAGCGAAACTTGCGTATAAAGAATGCCCTAAGACTAGCCATTATTGACTCAAACTGCGACGCTCCAATCCATCTGCAAATGAGAACCTTAAACGAAGATGACTTCTGGGTTCCTACCGAAACCGTTGCGGCTTTACCGAAACCTGCAAGTCATGCTATTTCAGCAGCAGAAGGCGACTTCATCTCAATCTCGATAGCGCCGGAGGTGCTTTCATACATGGAAGCTTCAATGATCCAAACTCTACGCCAATCATTTCTTTCTGATGAAGAGAAAAAATGTGTGCAATTATTCATCGAGAATCGCCGAAAATTCTGCATTTCCGGGCAGCACTATGCAGCAAACCTTCTGGACCCCAGGTTCAGGGGTAGAACTCTAACGAAACAGCAGTTGGTTCTTGCTGAAGATACTCGTAAAATCTTCGAAATTGCACAGAAAACGAAACTCTCAACGACATCTGTATCTAAGGATCTGCTTGAATATAGAGCAAGATCGGGTGCTTTGTTCAATTCATCCCGCATGATTTGGAAAGTCGACTACGACACGGATCCGATTAAATGGTGGCAATGCTATGGGAATACGCGACAGCTGAATGTGGTAGCCGTCGTTCTTCTTTCGATGTCGGCCACAACTGCTGCGGTTGAGAGAGCAAATAAGGAATTCAGTCTTCAAAAAACGAAACTCAGGAACTCCTTGACTGACGAAAGAGCAAGTATTCTGACGTCTGTTGCTTACAACCATAAAATAAAAAGTCGACTTGAAGAAGGAACCGGTCAAAAGAAGAGCAAGTGTCATCTTATTTTCAAAAAAATGAAGATTATGACCCGAATCATTTGCTCAAAGTTGATGGTGCCGTGAAGGATTCCTCTGATAGTGACGATGACGAAGACCTCATGGAAATATACGAAGTGGATGATGACCAGTTTTTGCAGTCCAAGAGGGAAACCATTCCTTTGAATATTCCTCCAGAGGTCGGGCCTTTGTGGCAGCACGAATCATCGTTGAAAGCAGGGGAAATCATGGTTTGAAGTACAAGGTATTCATTGGAAAGATAACGGCAATGTTGGAAGAAGATGATTTCACTGTGTCTTTCCTCAAAGTGAATAAATTCAGTATACATACACATTTCTACTGGTTGTCGATGTGTCAACTGTTGATCGAAAGGATCTATGTGCCATTTCAGCACCAGATGTTGGAAGACGCGGTTACTTCTCATTTCCAACTGAAGAAATGGAGCGTGTTGCTCTTCGTTTATCTTCTTAATTCAGTGCTCTTGCTGCATGGCTACTATTTGTGGCAATCACTGATCATGTTTAGTCTTATTTTTTAGTATTTTGTCCTCCTTAAATTTTCTCAGTACCGGTACATGTAATTTCGTAATTGTTCATGGTCAGCTTCACCGCAAAAATTCAATTTTGTGTAATATGAACATACTCAAATTCATTATTAAGTTATTGTCATCTATTAACGAGTATATGAAGAAAATATTGTATGTACCTGGTAAATATTTACTATATATGATTCATTTGCAAAATATTCTAAACATGAAATAATAGGGAAGAAAGACTTATCACCAAGCAAGGTTACACACTTTCGTATGGGAATCAAAACTCAAAACATAAAAATTCTTGAGCATCATCTTAAAGCGTTCTAAATTCTCTTAGTCCGATCAGTCAAATATCTGTTCCTATCATTCTTCTGTCAGTTTTGGGCCCTATCTGTTCTTCGATTGGCGTGTTCAGTGTAAACACACGGAACGAAATATAGTAAGTGGCAATAATTGATGCAATAATAATCCTAATGCAACATCTTGATATGAAGTACGGATTGATTAGTTATGAAATTCTTGCATAGTTTTGCACTGTGTTCGGCTTAACATGATCACAGCTTCCATTGGAATATTAGTCTTCAATTGATTTACATCAGTTCATGCTTTAGAAAGCATTAGTTAATATGAAATTGAATTTATCTACAATGTCGATGAAGAAATGTTTATGATATATTCTTATATCCAATCAGATTGATTCACATATGAACATTTCTTCACTTTTGAACGGTGCATAATCCTGTAGCTTACATTGTAAGTAAATATACCCACCTATATTCATGAGATCCATTCTAATTTTTGCTACGATTACCTTGCTAAAAAATGAATTATTTTGTTACCCAACATTTCTGTTATATACATTTTGTTAACATCTTTGTTATCGGCGCTGCCCGTGCTGATTAATCGAATTTTTTGTAGTCTTCTTGTGTGCGTATCTTCGCATGTTTTGTAACATCTATCTCCAATCGTATTGATTTACTGGTATAATCATGTTTTGTATGCAATTTTTACTTTTGTAAACACCGATGTATAAGCAAGTCCGAATAGATGAAGATTACATTTTATATACGGTATACAATCATTTAGCGGTCTCTGAACAATTCATTGAGATTATATCGAGTTTCACAACAATTTGTTTGATGAAAGAGAAATATTTTTTACCCAAAATTTTTGTTATCTTTTTCAATTTCAGCAGTATATTAAAAGCAATGTTTTCATCAAAATAAGTCTTTTATTCATAAGTCAATTTTGGTGAAAGTCTTAGGCCCTGCAGCCTTGTGTCTACATATAGCTGTATTATTAAGAAATCAAGACACGCGAATAAGAGAACATGTTTACAATAATGAAATAGGCATATAATCGAATTTATTCCAACTTCCAACATCAAGACCAAATTGCACTATATCTATGGCTATTGGTTGCAAAAAGCAATTGCAAAATTGGGCCAACTAACCTCCGGGGACGAAGTTGACAAATAAAAACTCAAATGGGGCGCTATGATTCTAGGTAGTCTTATAGTGTCAAATAGTCTTCTAATAATACATACTTGAATTGCTTGGGTGAGCCGAGCGCGCTGCTGCTATATTTTTCATAAATTACCGTAACTTACCGCGTAATTTACGGTAATTTTCGGTAAGTTACCGCCTTGGGAATGTTACGGTAATTTATACAGCCCTAACTTAAGGTAAAGATTTTTATGAAACAGACACTTCGTGACAGAACGATTTTAATGCCCTTTCATGTCCATTGTTTTATTGTCATTCAGCAATACTTATAGTCATCCATTAGTGAAGACAAAGGAAAATCCGACATCTTATTCAAAAATTGTAACTTCAAAATTACATTCATCAAAACTAAAATGTTAGAATGTCTTCTTCACGAATACACTTCGGGAGAACTGAAACCAAGTGAGAGTTCAAATTTTGAACTTTGGGAATTGTGTCACAGCAGCGATTCATTGCTCAGCGATTTGCATCATCGTTGCCATCCTGTTTGCATGTTGTTGGGTTAGAAGCAGATCCCTCACTTCAGCCATCGAACGTTTGAATGCAGCCTTCCAGATCGAGAAGCAGCCTTCACATATATTCAGAAAAGGAGGAGGTTGAAACATATGGTGACGAACTGGAGTGTAGCTTCTAGTGCATGATTGTGTGACGGTGCATTATCGAAAATGAAAAAGACATTGCGACCCGCGAGCATACTTGAGGAAGTTGCGAGGAAGGCATTGAATAGATTACTCCTGAATCCACCCTCAACGAATTCGTGATGAATTGAGCCATTTACGTGAGACATGAGACACGGCGAAAATGACCGACATATGGCCACCTCTACGAGCATTGACAGAAATACGTTGTCTTGACATGACAGCAATAATTCTGATTGTGTTGATTTGCGATGTCTTTTATTGATGTGAGATTCATGACTCCCGGGTTCACTAGATTTCCGTCTCTTATCTTGTTGATCTGATCTTTGTTGTTAATGATCTGAGATAATAATCCTATTGAACTGAGAATCGCAACACTATTGAAATGAGAATTCTATTGAAATTAGATGCCTGCAGATGATTTGAGAAATTAAGCTTATTGATTTGGAAAAGGTGTACAAAAAAATACTAAACATTACATCTCCAAAGCTGTCATAGACACGGAAGATCTGCAAATTAATATCATTCCTTTTGCATTACTATTATCATGATCAGCACGTCAATTCTGTGGTAATTTCTTCAAAACGGCAAAAGTTTGCATCTCACATTTGGCAACAATAGGCCATACCCAATTGTGTTCACCTCGAGTTTATAATAAAATCGAAAGTAGGCCTACTGCAGATTTGATAAGTAGGCTATCGAGTTGCTAAGTCTCCGCAGGCACTTTCGCAATTGTTACTGGCTATAGCCTATAAGCGATGATATGATTAAATCGCTGTCTTCGAATAATTTTTCACTGGTTGTTTTGGAATAGTGTGCCTATTCAAGAATAGGATCTGCGCAATTCCACGTAGGCCCCGTCTAGGCCTACATCAATCAATCGCAATTACATCCTGACAATTCCCCTTATTTTCATTTGATTCGCAGTTAACTAACATTGAAACTAAATCGAATTTCTGTTCTTGCGATAGCCTCAGTCTGATATACTCAACCATAGAAATAGCTTGTTTAAATGAAGTTGATGGAAATTGCGGCACCGCCAGGGGAACTAAGTTGGCCGGGCATATGAATGACCAATGAAAAACAATTACTGATTCTCCCATGATACAGCCGTTGACAGGTGAAAATGCGTGCGATTTATATGTACGGCCACTATGTATTGCATGAAGCTTAATCTCCGTTCTAGAGGTTTTATTGTTGTCGATTTCTATGTACTCAACCGATCGTCTTCGATATGCCTGAGAGAGAGGAGCGCATAGTGCATCTGCTTCGTGAGATAGATTGTCGCATATCATGACGCCTCAACAGTTGGACACTCCGGTTATATTGCATGCATGTTAAACGCAGCATACCTACCAAGGGGCCTTATACTGTCCGGTTTTTTACGTCATATGCATTTATCTAACACGCGCACCTCCATGCATGCTCGAATACTTAGTGGTAGCTATAGGCCTCTGCCTTGCTAGCGCGATGCAAAAGCTCGCACTAAACCACATAGACCGCACCCTTATTTCAAAATAATCATATCGACGCGCTGCACAATTTCTCATTCGTGGCATTTCAATGTAAGATGGATGTACTCCCTAACGTCTCGAATTGACGTCGCTCTAGCGAGCGGTCACTAGGTGACATATGCCACGCTCAATCACGCGTGAACCACGCGTAATTACACATGACCCCAAACATCCGTGGCTATGCGGGATATTGCTGCAATATCTCTTGCATAAGCTAGATAGTTGGCAGTCCTGTTATATAGACTTTGCGTCTCATAGGTATGCATGTATCAGATGCTAAATAATGTGATAGGACCTCAATTTCATGCTCAGGGATGACAGAATATGATTAGCGTTTCATCCGTGGTTCAAGCGGCAGCGCAGACAACCGTTAGACGACGCGCAAACTAAACGCTCCCCCGCGCGACTTCATAAACATTTCCCATGTTTTAACAGCATCAGATCAAGTAATTTCTGACTCTTAGTGCAGTGCGTATGTACGCGGGTAGAAGAATAGAATGTCCTTAACCACGGAGTTGGGGTGTTCCGTAATTACGCGTGAACCACGCGTGGCGTCACCTAGTGGTCTTTTTCCATAAACAAACATTATCTGGTGAGGACCCTTAGTGCAAGCAATTACGCTTTCCCTCGGCGATGTGATTAATTAACCCTACTTCTACTGTCGAGGGTGGCGATTTTAACTACCCTTGCTTTTAATTAACTGTCATTTATTCAATACGAGTTTTTAGAAACTGGCACTCTCTTGATTTATTCTATAGCGTTTAGGGAAAGTATAATGTGTCTGCAAGCTTGTGACTTGAGTGTTTCGTCACCAACGCAGCTAAGATTGCCAGGGTAAATCCAATTTATTCCACAACATTTGACGAAAATGTGTCTTTGATTTGTAAAATCCATATTTCTGAGCCGATTTCAATATTTTTTTTTAATCGAACTGTAAAGATCTCATGGCATGGTTTTTAAAAAGTCACAAAGCCAAGACCTTCTTCACAATTAGATGGTGCCGAGGAACCTCGACAAGCTAAAGTCAGAGTGCAGGCTTCGCTTCTGCGTCTTGACAACGAGGATATTGATGACGAAGTCGACAGCGCCTCCGAGGACGAAACTAATCCTGACAATTAGGATATTATATTGAACCTTCTCCATCAACTTCACGAGAACCCAGTTTTCGAAGACGAGAAAGAGTTGACGTTTACGACAATGACGAGGAGGGACAAGAACGGAAACACGTGGCATCCTGATCCACCAATTGAGCGGCGGCGAAGACGCGAGAATAATTTGCGTCATAAGAGAGGACCAAGACCACTCGCTCTCTTCGTGAAACTTGGGAACCATTTTTCCCTGACGAAACATTGGAGCAAATCGTGAACTGCACCATGATGAAGGCAGAATCGAAAGGAGAGCACAAAGAACTTTCTGTATGCAGCTTGAAAGCAGCGATTGGTATCATGTACTTCAGAGGAGCTAATTTTGATCAAAAAGTACCTTTATATGAATTGTACAACGAAACAGCTTCTCCTTTTTATATGACAGTTATGTCTAAGAATGTTATTTGAGTATTGGCTCAGATTCCTGCGATTTGACAATCATGAAACCAGACACCTAAGAAAACATGATGATCGCTTTGCGCCCGTGAGAAATTTGTGGGAATCATGGAATACACGTCTTCCAACCTTTTTCAATAGCAGCGGATATGTAACTGTTGATGAACAGCTCGTCTCTTCAAGAAATCGATCTCCAAATAGAATTTTCAATCCACAAAAACCAGGAAAATTCGGTGAGCTGATTGTGTAGGCTTTTGTGACTCCGAATTTCGTTACTGCTTCCGATCGGGAATCCATACACTAAAACTCCTGAAAACGATCGAGCACTGAAAGAACAGCATAAAACGGCAAATAAAAGCAAAAATTTGGTGCTTGACCTTATTTCTCCTTTCATTGGACAAGGCTGTCACATCACTGCAGATGGATTTTTCAGCAGTTATGATCTAGCACAAGATCTGTTGAGAAAACAGCTCACCTTTCACGGAACAATGATGACTAATAAAAGGGAAATACCGCCAGTGCTCAAAGAAAAACGAGGAACTTTATTCCTCTCAATTTGCTTTTGGTGGAGCTGATAAGCAGATCAGTCAATTGGCTTATCAAGCAACTGAATCAAAGAGGGTTCATATGATCTCAACCCTACATCACGATAAACATGTTTCTGGTCCTGAATCATGTTACAAGCCGGATATCATCTTAGAGCATAATCTCACGAAATGTGGCGTGGATTCGTGTGATCAAATTGTCAAAAGATACACAACCCGAAGCTTGGTACGAAGATGGCCTATGGTTCATTTTCGAAATATGCTTGACATAATTATACCGCCTTGAACGCTTGTACAATATTTGCTGTGACATATCCAACCTGGTGCGACCCTTATAAGCGGTCCGGCCGACGGCACATGCCTATACAATTGGCTAAAGAACTGTGTCGTGATTACGTGATGGAAAGATTACAAAGCACAGGGGGAATTCATACTGCCCTTAGAAATGCCATGAAAAGTTTGTTGGCATCGTTGATGTTCCCAGAAACATTCCCGCACCTGCATGAATTCCTGGTCGCTGTAAACTGTGCAAGACAAGTGAAAAAAACAAGAGACGCAAATAAAGCTTCGAAGATGTGATCTGTGCAAAAAATGGTTTGTGCTTCTCATGCGTCTGAACACTCTGAACGTGTTGTTTGTATTGACTGCACTGAATAATGTTACTTATTATGGTCCCAATAAATGTTTACTATAACGGTGAATTGTAAATTAACAACTGATTTTGAAGGTATAGTCTTTTTTTCTCAGGTGGACATAATCACCACCCTCAGTAGAACTAAGTATATAATTTGGCTTAGTAGATCTAGGGTTAAGTTGCCGGGTGAAGATTATTATCTCGTAGTAAATAAGTAATGCTAGTGTCAGTAAAATATTTATTCCGCATAGAGCTCACCGTGATAGAGGTCTATTGGAAGTCGTATGTCATTCTATGGCCTGTTTAGCAAGACATTTTGCGAATATATGAAAAATAAACTGCACAAGATGCAAAATAAGTCGATGCAATTTTAACGATCGTTGAATTGTGCACGTCCCTATTGTGAAAGAGCGTTGTAGTTACTTGTAAATTTGTTACGGAAATGGAGTTCACTCTGGCGGCGAATCATTCCAACGTCCCACGAATCACTATTTGAATTTGATCGGTGGTGGAAAGTTGACTTATTTTATAGTTACTAATACATACACCGTTACATGCATATACTCATGAAAATGGCAGCATGATCCCATCATTTGAAAAGAACATCATTTATATTCCTGATTCATATAATTAGAAAATCGACTGCAGGAAGAGCACAGCAGTAGAAAAACTGAACTCATTTCGTCGGTAGAATACAAACAAAATATTGTCTGCGCCCCATTTTAACAATCAATCACGACTGTTTGTAAGTGAAAGCTGTCCGGTTTAGCAGATTTAGCAGAACTAATCACTCTAACAGTGAACGACAGAAACGAAAACGTCAAGCCAACAATTCAATGAAATTCATAATTAGATAGATGGATATCCACTTATTTACCAGAATATCATTATTTGGTTGTTGAGAATGACCAAAACATGCATCAGGAATTAGTCATTTCATGACGCTTCATTTTTTTCATCATTACATGATGATCCGAATCGTCACTTAATTCAATCGTTTTGTGGAAGCAGTCGAATGATTTGAAGATAGGAATATTTCGCTATGTTCATGCTGATTAATATAGATTGCAAATGAAAGTATGATAAAACATTACAAGCAGTGCGCTGATGAGCTTGCTTTACATAAAAGGAATAGGGAGGAATTCTTTCGTTAACACATTTTGTGGATATGAAGGGCAGGTATACACGCGTACCTTACATATTACAAGGAGATACGTGTCATCAACAGGACAATGAGAAACAGCGAGTTATATCAAAAGACACCTTCTAATACAATGGTGGAAACTGATCACAATTTTAGGTATTGATTATTCGAAGTCACAGGTTTAGTTCACAGGCAACACTAATCAATATCCGGTAATTTGTCATCCCGCTAACTGTGCAACCAGTTCAGTCTCAATACTTGTGTTCAAAGCATTTCACACTTCCTCTTTGGCTTCTGCTCAGGAGGTTCCAAAGCAGCAAGAATTGCTTCGTCGAAGACGTTCTTCAAACCTTTCTGAAATGAAAAATACAACGATTGTAATTATCACCAATGATACTGATTTAACAAAAATATTTATGCATCATTTGACGTTTACAGAGCTCGAGTTAAAATTGCACCAAAGCAAAGGTCATCAGTGACAAAAATTACAGGCTTAATATGAAAAGGAATATCAGGATGTCTTCTCGAGTTTCAATGTGGTGTTTAACACTAGAATTGACAGAAATGAGTTTTTTTCAATAATTTCAGCCAATACAAAATTCGAATTAATTCATCATGCTTCCTGACTTTTTATAGCTTAGCAAGATTGAGCGAATAATGCAACAGAACACTAGCTTTCTATCTATCAACATGTTCCTATTTCACTTATTAGTAGAAGACCCAACTGTGTCATTTTGAGTCAAAGACAGACATTGGCAGTCTCTTGATTGGCGATCTCTCATTGAATCATTGTCGAGAAAATCTGGTCCTTAAAAAATCATAAGAAACATGCGAAAATACGTCAACGGTGACTGAAAATTCATCTTCAAAGAATGAGTAAAATTTCAGAAGAAAATATGAAAATTTTCAATTTATTGTTCGGCCCTATTAAAATCTATAAAATTTTCTCAAGTGATGGTTGACAATGAATGTCCTTGCCCCATGACTTTATTGCATATTTTTTCCGATCTCGAGACCCAATGATTTTGACCCTAAGAAGCTGGAGAAGTAGGAAAATTTCGAGCCCTGTTTGCGTCCCATAAGGGGATCAACAAGATTTTTACAACAGGGTGTACAACGTTTTCTCTAAACCATTTTCCCTGACCTTTCCAGCAGGGTTGTGGAGCCGGAGCCTTAAGGAGCCGATGGTTTTGGTCGGAGCCGGAGCCGATTTATCACAAAGGCTCCGGCTCCGATAGTTTGAGCTTTGATATAAATCTAGAATTTTGAAAGTTGTTAATTGACATCATAAAAAAAATTAAATCATTTGAAATCTAAAGATATGTCTTTTAAGTATACCAATGATCTGTCCTCCACGATATCTTTCTTTGCAGTTGCCGCCTTCTTTTGTATTATATTTATTATATATTTACACATGTGTAATATTTTTTTATTGCATATGCTTCGTAAGACTAATTTCCATATTGACAACGCATTCTCCAAAATCCATTAATTTGAAGACTTGTTATATGCATGCTAACTAGATGATTGTAGATTCCTAGAGACAAGTCGCCAGTCATTTATGTACACATTTCCAGTTCAGTCAGCAAAGATAATATAGCTACATTTCTTGCGCAATGTCTTAAATCTAATACGGTTACTATGTAGGCTATCATCTATCGGTATGGCTACTGGCAGAAGCTACTGGCATCTGTGACAATGCCAATTTCCTTAGATTGTATTGTAGGCTCTTGTGCAGTCCCCCCACCTACATTTTTCAAAACAATCGATTATTCAATTTGATCAATTTTGATTGGAGGGATAACTCTTCACACTCACACGAATGACCTGACTACAAGTCCTCACATGGCTATAGCAATAAGCGACCCAACCACTTCTAGTAGCGCCCTATTATTTTAAAGGTATCTCATTCACAATGAATTTCCTTTGACTTCAAAATTCAAAGGGTATATTTCAATGCGAAAAACCCGAAGGCAAATTACAATGTTGACTTGCAGACAAAGTTTGGGACCATGACATCGCAATTACCCACGTAGATTTTTACAACAGCACGGAATGCTTCACTCAAACCGGTGATGCTGAAACGGACATCCAATGGTGTTGCATCTTTTGACCAGAGAAAAAATGGGGGGGGGGGGGAGGACTGCACAAGAGCCGTATCGTGTAATAATATTTCCCCAAATGTCATAGACCTGTGGATTTCAAGAATTTTCATTATTATTTTTTCCGTCTGTCAACACTTTATGCTGATATCATGCTGACTTATATGTAAACAATAAAAAAGACTGAGACGCTCTCAATAAAGGCGCCTTTTGACCTCCCTTTTCTATTGTCTGTGACATTAAACCGCACGCGCATTCGAAAGCTAGCAAAGTAGATGGGATTTCTGCTCGGTGCTCGCAGTCAAATTTTTATTATGCATAGCACCCTACAACATACTGTGTGATACTCCGAGTTCAGCTTCATCAGCCTAACCATCATCAGAGGAATAGTGGTAATGTGTTATACATAAATTGAATATAATAATATACATGAATAATTGATGAATTATTTAGTGCAACTTTACGCCATCATGAAAAATACGAAATTAATATAATGTAAGTTAGGCCTTAACTTATTAAGTATGCTGCATAGAATTACAAAACTTGTCCGAAATTAGATATTTTTAATTTTTTTAAGTATAATTTTCAATTGTACATTTCTATCCTACACTGCAATGAGGCTATCTAAATTACAATTTCTACAGATGATGAGTCGTGGGCTACCCACCGATCATATTATTCATGGACCAACAGACTATTGAATAAAGGCAATAACAAATAACAATAACAACCTAAGCTAGCCTATATACACTTTAATATTCAATAAAGCAATTGATATCTTTATTGATACGGTATATTTGGCTATATAGCCGATACCCTTTCCATGTTCGAGTAGATACAGGCCCTATAAGCTATTTAGAGGCATACGCTATCCAATTTCACATTCAAGCTTTGTTAAAAAGCTTATACTACTATTCGGCCCCTGTGAAGGCTAATTAGGTATATCATCATCACTCATGTGGTCTTACTTAATGTAGCCTCGTAGTAGACTGGTTGCAGGCTAGGCCAATTTATATTTAGCCAGTGCGGGAGATCTTTATCTAATTTAACCAATCCTGGCTATAACTTTATTTTATCTTTCAGAGATAGTCAATTCATGCAAAAATATATGACAAGTATGTTATTTGTCATTATATTAGGCTATTATCATTTTTATTATTGACTTAAGTCGTTGCTTGTTAATGAAAACTAATTTGATGATTGTAGCAAGCCTCTAAAGGCCACACCGTTATCCAAAAACCCGTTCAACGGATCCAGGATGACCAGCATAGATAGAACTTGAATTTGAAGTCGGAGCCGGAGCCGGAGCCGAGCCGGAGCCTTTCACATCAGTGTCGTGGAGCCGGAGCCGATGAGATAACGCATCGGCTCCACAGCCCTGCTTTCCAGGTTTTCCCCTGACTTTTCCAAGTGGTATATCTAATATGTTGATTGAACTGAGGGAACGAGTTTCATCCTAAATTTATCCTTAGATGCTTCCGAACTTGGGAAGTGAGTTCCTTTATTGTGTCGACCTACACGTTGAAATTGATAAAATGAAATAAATTATGTACAAAATTTATGTTTTGCTATAGTTTCGAATCAGTTTTCTGCTTGGCAAATCGAGTGAAGCCCTTTGGAAATAGGATTCCATCTACACTACCATGAATCCTCCTCTGAACTAGCAAGTAATCACGGTTTTATGAAGGACTCCATTATAATAATAGGCAGGGCTATTAAGTTTATGAACACGGTTGAAACATCTCCCGTTACAAAACATGTGACCTATAAGAATTAAGAAGTTGATGACGGAACAATAACTGGATATATTTAAATAACAAACTGAAAATGACAAAATTTGGACAATCGGATAAATAATTACTTCCATCCGAACAAATTTAACAGATTGAATGTTATTTCGCTAAATTCTAACAAAGCTTATCATGCTGAGGACATTGGAAAGGAAACGGTGGACAGTAAATTTAACAGTCAGTCATGCAAATTTAGGCAATGTGAGGGACGTACCGTTAAAATGGAACAGCTACCGGTACTTTATGATGACTTAGAATTACAAATTATGAAACCTAATTCCTAACTAAACCTATTTCCTTAATACACTTATTTGTTGATCAATTCGTTGAACCTCCAGCAACAGCTTCTTCTTGAGTTCTTCTTCATCCTAAATTAGAGGTCCTTAATTATTCTCTGAGATATAAGTGAGCGATCTTTCATATTTTCCATTAGCAAATCCTTTTCTATCGAGATTTACGACAGAACATGATACGGGATCAGGAGGCAATTTTTTTGAGGGAAGTATCAAAAGATATAGTTAATGAGTCAATGCTAAACCCACTTGAATAAGATATTTTTATACTAACAGGAAACAGAGAAATCAAGCACGATTAGACATAGCAGCACGAGGTGCATGGGAGAGCATGCAGAAGAGTTTTGATATTCGGATCACGAATCCATTTTCGCCATCAAAAGCAAATGAAACAGTAAAACAATCATTCGAACAAAACGAAAAAGAAAAGCGTATTTATGAAGAACAAATAATAAACATTGGTTTTTTTCCTCAAATTTTTGAACTACTGATGTCGCAGGTCCGACTGCTCGAAAAATTCCATATTACACTCGCAAATTTGCTTTCTCAAAAATACAGTGAAAACTGTTCGGACATAATGGGGCATATTTGCTCGAAAATATGTCTCACTATGAACCGCAGTGTAGGAATATCTCTGAGAGGATTTCGTCGGAATAAGAGCATTGATTTTCCTCTCTCAGATATTCCCTTCAATATCATCCCACATATGTGCGAATATTAGCATTTGTAACTGGCTCAAGTGATATTCATTTGTGTTTTTTATTGCATTTTTGCTTACGCATTTTTATGTTTGACATTTTACTGCCTTTAGCTCTATAAGTGCTTGTTGCCATCATTTACGAATGACACACTAGTTCCTTTTTATCGAGAACCCTCTTTCAACTGCAGGCTGGCCGTGACTCAGACAGAGAACAATAAGAGCAAAGCTCAATAATTCCGAATTTGACGGATTCAATCACAAACAAGGAATCAAGTAGTCATCTAGTCGGTAGGATTCTACGTTAAACAGGTTGAAGTAAGAAATGGTTGATTGATTGCATACCACTGAAATACATTGAGCTTTTGCGCGATGAGCTTCCAATCCACACATCCATTTTCGTGCTACCATCTCCAACGAAAGATTCAGTAAACTGAACTTCAGTTTCCAATCAGGCGCCATGATCAGAGGATCAAGGCAACCAGAGCCTTAAACAACATCATATTTGAAGGGGCATCGCTTCTGAATTTTTTTGAACATTTCTTGCAGGAAATCTCAGCATTCTTTAAAAAATCGATTTTTTGTTCTCTGAAACGAATTTCAGAGCAGACCTAGCATCAACCCCAACATCGATGTGCTCTAAATCAGGTAAATTTTCTGACCCCAAGGGAACGTTCAATCGTTGGAGTGTGAAGAGATGACGGGTCGCAGTCGATTTAACAAACCGCCACTAGAGGGAATCTATCATGCACTCACAGAAAAACTTGCTTTTAACAGAGGATCTTTCAATGTCTCCTTCATATGCTTGTAAGAATTTGACTCTGGTTCTATTTTAATGCGTGTCACATGTTCGACATATGCCTACAAATTATTCCGAACTCCATTTTCCTTGACTTTTCCACGTTTTTCCAGACGTTACACCCTGTACAACTCAATCAATGATGACAGGACGACAGACGAGTACCGACATGAAATGATCACTGCTACGAAGCAGCAAACTTCCAATCACTAATTACTTCATTTAATTACGCAAACCACACTGTTCCCTAGGCAAAATGTCCCGAATGGTCAAGTGAATAAATTTAGTAATCGAACAATTATGATTTATGAGCTCATAATCAAATTTTATGAGAATAAGCAAAAGATAAAAAAACTTTTTGTGGTGTGCAACGATTCAGGAAACGGACTGTATACCGTCTATTTCTAGAACACATGAAGAATCCTCTCATTTATTAATTCCTCTGGCTGCTGTACTGAAGAAGCGAGCTCATTGTGGAAGCCAAGGATTTAAATTGGGAAACCTCCATTGTTCTAAGTTACCAAAAGAGAAGTGTGGTACCGGTAAATGTTTGCACTCAATTGAGAAATAGTCCCTTGCTGTGTGCTTCTCTTGCCTTAAACCTTATTACCTAACCCTATTTAATTACAAACAGGGTGCTGCCTTTGAATTACGTCAGCAAGTTTTGGATGCTTCCTGCTATGAATGTTGAAATATACGAAACGTTGTCCTACAACGTGGGCAAGTCTCAGGCGAGTGAACAACTCAAGAAAAAGCTCTCGCAAAGATAAACGATTGTTTTAAAAAGTTATCACTGAATGTGGGATGTCTCAAAACTAAATAGCATAAACAAAGCTATGATTAATATCGTGTTACACATTGAACGCAATTCGTTACCGTCATTTGCACGCATTTCGCCAAACTATATTGATTGATAAGAAACTAACATCATTGTTCAGTGAAAGAACTTATCACAGATGTAACACTGACGCAAAATATCGACATTGGTCAAAAAGCTAAAAGACAAAGTGCACAAAGCAATCCAACTACAGTAACAAATATTAATTTCACTAGTAGATTGTGTAGAAGAGCAGTGAATGAATCCTCAAAATTTCGGAATCTCAGTGTATTCTCGGTACCCTGCCGTTGCAATCGAGGGGCTAGCGCTCCGTCCAATGATTTATTCGGCATTCGGCAACATTGTTATATCACAGAGAGATTGCTTCAAGGAAATCAATGCCGAGATGTTGACCTTGCATAGTACATGCAGTTCGTGGATTGCAGTGACAATGTTTTGAATCTTTCTACGTTTCCTGATTTTTTCAGATACTTTATAAAAGAATCAAAATATATGGCTTATACAAAGAATATAAAGCCTATACGTAATAGTAAAAACAGAATACGCACGTACATGCGTTTCGTCCGCCGCTGACTCAGCAATTTAGTCATTGTAACTTTTTACCAATCTTTGTTGCATATTTGTGTAATTTCTGCTTTCATTTAGTATTTAAGTATTCCATTAGAACTGTCATAGAGACGTGCGGGTTTCGTACGATGATTGTCACAGGCCAGCATTGGCAAAATAAAACTGAATGAGTCCTCCTTAAGTCTGCTTCAAATTCTTTAACACCACTAGAATTTTCCTACCAGTACAAAGCTAGTAGTTCAATAACATTTGCATTGAATCCCAGCAAACATGAGCAGTTTGAGCATATATAATAAAAGATGACAGAACAGAATAGAACGCGAAGCAAATTATACATGCATTTCGTATGTGTTTTAATTAGAACTTCCGCGTAACTTAAATTAATTTTCGGTGGAGCGGTCATCATATCCGGTGCGGATAGCGCGTAGTCCTAGACACAAACTCACATTGATAAAAAAATCAAGGTCTAGTATACTGTATGCAAAATGTACGTATTCAGTAGAGGAATGCATATACTGTCTGACTGACTAAACTGATGTACTGTTTGAGAAAACACACCTCAACGAATAATAAAGTGCTATACACGTCCGTCGATTTGTTTTCAATCAGGGTAGATGACTAATGAGGAAAACTTGGCCAATTCGCGATGCCGCTCGCTATCGGCTTTCCGTAATTCCCTAAGACAGCATGAGTGGCGTAAACAAAGTCACTCGGCCAAATGAGACTTACCTTTGAGACCTTACCCTTGAGACAGTGATTTCCTAGAACAAATTTTCTATATACTCCATTGCGTCATTCTTCGATGGCTGCACCAAAGTTATTAAATGAGGTGAACAGTCATACGAAGCAGGAAACATTATTGACTTTGACTATTTTATGATTGCACATTTATAGGCGTCAACGAAAAATCGGCTTGCGGGTCAACGTTGAACTTGATGAGCAGGAGTCCCCAAATTCCTCTACATGTGAATGCCCCAATGGCATGTATAAATGCAGCCACATGGCTACCGTCTTTGTCGCGGAAGATTAAAGATGGTTTATTCAAAGGAAATGAATATAATGATATATCTCCATCAATTTTGGCAGCTGAGTAGCCGCTCATACAACCGTAGGCAGCGCAAATTTTTACCATGACTGATGCTCTGAAGAATGTCAACTTGGTTATTTCTCTGGGACCGAGGGGGACGCGTGTTGCTATTGATTCTCATATTTACGCCTGAAAGCATAAGCACACTATTGACCAATTAGCGAGCGTTCCCCTAAAATCAAGCGGCATCACGAATTCGCTAAGTCTCGAATTCCCCCTCCTACTATATCTTGATTGCAGCGCGGACTATGAGCCAACGCCACTGACCTATACCGTGCGTTGGTAAATTACGTGCTCCCCTAACCTGTAGGAGCTTTCTCAACATATTTAGGAAGCGAGCGCCATCAACAATACACCCCTATTATCTACAAATCCTTGAGATGGTAGTTATTTCACTCACTACATCAGCCGGCGATATATCACATCATAAGATATCTTCACACAACCATACTTTGAACGTAAGAAAATTAAACTAATTTTTAAACTTAAAACCAGTAGGACAAGAGCCGTTAACAACTGACAATACAATTTGATTTGTAAATATAAGACCTGATAATGCAACTAATTTTCGTGATTCACGTGTTCTGGTATAATTTCATACTTTAGTTCTTCAAATTATGATGAAAAATAACAAAAGCTCAAAACCCATGAATTTTTCGCTAACAAAAACTCAAAACCCAGGTGGGTTTTTGGGTAGTACCAACCCTGCTTACAATATTCATATGGTAAAGTTATAAATTTTGATGATTGAGTGCAAGGGCTTGAGTTCTAGGCTACATACTTAGTGCGGAATTTAAATCGAAGTATAGAGCAAGAAAAAATGTCTTGATCTAATATGTAGACATACGGCAAAGATCGGTGTTCAGATGGTGATGTGAAAAGGAAGTAATTTAAGTAGATTTGACCTTCAGCTGTTATCGTGAGTCATGAAGCTATGTAGTGTGACAATGGAGGCCCTTAAATAGTGCAGGTTTCACGAGAAACACGCGTTCACTTGGCTATGTAGCGACAAAAGCAGCTCAGCATGGAGCGACTGTAAGAAATATTACTATCTGTTTGATATTTATGTTTAGTTATAACTTAGAAAGTGAAAAACTTATTTCTTGAATTGCCGCCTAAGTAAAACCAAAACTAAAATAAGATCAAAAAGTTCCACGTAGGTATACTTGCCTGCGTTAAAGCTGAGCACTCGACATATTTGACAGCTTTCAGATCTCTGGCTAACTTTTCACCAAGTTCTACGGTAATTGGCTTCTGTTTATTCTTCGCTAACTTTTCCATGGTTCCAGCGTCATCCCGCAAATCCACTTGCGTTCCGACTAGAAGGAATGGCGTCTTCGCACAATGGTGCATTATCTCCGGCACCCACTGAAAGAAAAATCGATTTGTCAAAATTTTCACCGCACACTAAATTTTTGTGACACCCAGTTTCAGCGGTCGAACCTACATACAGGGACTCAACTGAGGGAATGGAACAGAAACTTGAAAGGCTACTAGCACAGAATTAAATATTTTGTTTATCTGCTTCGGTTTGCTAGAAGTGTGATTAATACGAAATCGTCGGCACATCGAGGAACTTATTAAGTGGGCAAAAAGGAATTCCTAATACCTTACAGAGATAGGAAAAAATTTCGTGCGTCGCTTGCGGATTAATATGAGTTCCAGCAAAGTGCTTCGAATACCAAAATTCCTTCAGATTCGAACATTTCAGATCATTGCGCATACGTTTTCTCCATAATGTTGGCCTTTCCGATCATTATTTAAAAAAGTAGCAGGCGTACGAAAATTAGTTCACTTGATGTTTTCACATCCTCTCCTCGGCATTTCTCACTGTGTAGTACATACACTGAATCGAATGTTAGCCAAGAAAGCGATGTGTGTTTTGGTGTGTGCGAAGTGATGTCACAGCACACACGCATCTCTCACTGGCTCTGGTGTCCTCTGCTGACAGCTTATTGTTCGCCATTTCCAATGGCAAGCGATACACGAATTATCCATTCGAGAAGGAGCAAGTTGTCTAATTCTGTGATGTGCCATTTCGATATTAAGGTTACATGTAACCCTTCCGTTCTAGGAAACCGAAGCGCACGCAGATGAATCTAATTCTGTGGCTACTAGAGTTTCACGAGCTTCCTAGATAATGTGCAGAAAAAAAGCGGTATTACATACCTTTTCTTTCACGTTTTCGAACGACGCAGGATTGACGACCGAAAAACAAACCAAGAAAACATCGGTTTGAGGATAAGAAAGTGGTCTCAGACGATCATAGTCTTCCTGACCGGCCGTGTCAAACAGACCAAGCGTATAAGGATCACCACCAATCATGACGGTTACGGCATAGTTGTCGAATACCTGAAAATATACATGAATCGCATAAATTGCTTACTAATCAGATTATCTGAAGTAAATCCGTTCACTAATCTGATGCCTTTTAGTAAGCTATCCTAAATCATTCTCCGCATGGACGCGTCAGTTAAAGAGGGATGTTGAAAATTTTGACATGTGATTCCATGATTTCACTGTCGAATTATTGTCATCCGTTATCTTAGATGAAGGGCATTTGAAAGGGTATGACAGCTATTAAACAACCTCAATTCTTGCCATATAAACAATCAATCACTCACAAGTGAGTTTAATCGTCTATTTACTTTCTTGATTGCCTCTTCCACTAGAAATCAAGAAAGCTATTTTTCAGTGAATACCAATTGGCAACTTTTCCTAATTCGATCGTGGCAACAATTTGTAATTTCAGCCGATCCGCTGATTCGTAGCAGTTATTATTGAGCAGTGAATGTTTCTAAACAGTTCAACTGGATTCAAGAAGCCTGGAGAACATTGTTTTACATTATACATATACCTCACTAAATAATGGAACTGTTAATAATGACTGCAATTACTCTACTGCTAAAAAGTGATGAATGGCACAAATTCATTGATACAATATATTTCATGACAAAGCATCACTCAAACCGCTTACTTCCCTTACCCGAAATGAGACAAATGAATGACTTTTAACTAAACAAATGGCAACCATCTACCCTACTGATAAGTAAGGAATGCAAGAAAAAAATGTTATGATTTTTCCTTCATTAGGTAGTAACCACATGGGACCAAGCTGAAAATATTCATCAACGATCAAAAAAATTAAAAACCAGTTTTACCTACATCATTATTGATTTTTAACTAGCAAGTGAAAAACATTAAAAGTGATCTTGGAAGGAATTAAATCCGTTACTTTCGAGACAATTGCCCGAGTCGACAGCCACTGAGCTATCGGCACTAATGTACTACCACATCATCTTGTATATTCAGTATGAAGGAATCCGTAAAACCTATCTTCGTTTTCTGCACTATATTTGTGAGATCTTTCGACCACTGCACGCGGCCATCGTCAGACAACTGAGTGAGATACAGCTTATTGAAAACAGTTAACACAAAGATCAATTCAACAGAATAGCAAAGATACGAAATTATCAAAGAATGGCTGAAAAATACTACTAACAAAGGACACAAGTAAGCATAAGATAAGGCACAAAAATCCCAAAAGAAAAGAAAAACTATCAGTCAGAGTTAAAACTTCCAGACATCACTTAAAACGTGCTTTGTCCTGTTATCCGAGGAAAAGCGATGGGACCCAAACGCCTCCTTCACAATTCTTCTCTTCCAGCTTCTTTGTCGATGACTTCGATGTTCTTGGTGTCGATTGTATGTCCACACTCAACTGCGTGATGGGCAACCTCCGATCTCATCACGTCCATCTCGCGTATCGCTCGTTCGTGCTCCTTTCTCCTCTCCTCAACGGGTCGCTGTGTTTCATTCACCCACATAAGACCAATCACAATTGTCAACGCCACAGGGAATCTTGTAGACCGCGCCAAGAATCTTAGCTGGCTCCGGTCTCTTCCTGACCAACAAAGACCGAAGAGTGGAGACAGGCTTCATGCTCACACTCACATCAACAACTCGAAGGATTGATTGTAGTTTTTCCGATATCCCCTGAACGTAAGGCAGAGGGGTATGAAGACATGAAGACATCGCTTGATCGCGGACACCACTTTCTGGAGACGATGAGCCACAACGCCACCATCTCTCCGTCTCAGCTGCACCATAACCATTGCAGGTGAGAGCACTCACTACATGTCTCTTCTCCTCCTCCAGAGACTCCGGGGAACAAACCAAATGCGCCCTGCTTGAAAGTGATCGAACTACACCTTTAAAGACGCTTCGTGGATGAGACGAATCCCGATGCAGGTACCGATCAGTATGGGTAGCCTTCCTGAACACAGAGAAGGCGAAACTTGCTTCGCCAAGAGAGATATTGACATCCAAGAAGGACAGCTGATTGTCAGTCTCCACTTCCTTGGTAAAACGGATCGATGGACGAAAACAGTTAAGGAAGGACACCAAGGACTCCAAATTATCATCAGAATGAGGCCACAGTAGGATAATGTCATCCACATATCTCAACCATAAAGCGGGCTGCGGGATTCCACGAGACAAAGCACAATCCATTGCCAACCTCTCAAAATGAGACATAAAAATATTGGCCGCAACTGGACCTAAGCTGCTTCCCATGGCAACTCCATCTTTCTGGCTATAAATCTCACCATCAAACTTGAAATAACTGGAAGTCAAGACCATTCTAGATAAAGCTACAATTTTTTCTTCACAGAAAAAATAGCAGACATTGATTTTGACACTCAGATATTTGACTTGCCATCTGAAAAATTCAAACATTTCCAAGAGAATATTATATCGGTACACGATGAGATATTCCTCCTACAGAAATTGTCTCGGAAAATCTTTAAAGAGAAAGACTGGTTTACAGATGATTTAAGAAAATGTCATAGGAAAAAAATTAGACTTTTCAATAAATGGAAAAAATCTAAACTTGAAAAAGATGAACTAGACTATAAATCGTACGCAAAATATTTCAAATGTTTAGCGAGGACTGAGGAGAGAAAATATCATAACCGCAAATTCTCCTCCATTAAAAATGACACCAAAGAATTGTGGAAATCTATTAATAATCTAAGAGGAAAATCCAAGGCCGATAATTTCATCACAGAAATACAAACGGGTCATGGTGTGAAGTACGACTATAATGACATAGCTAATGAATTAAATGATCATTTTGTAAACATTACAGAAACTCTAGGTAATAGTAATAAAACTAAAACTAACTACGAACACTATCTTGATATGTATCCGAATTCATTCAGGTTTCAGAATTTCACAACGATAGAATTAACTAATACAATAACCACAATGAACAATAACCGATCGACACATGACAGAGTATCATTAAAAATCTTCAAACATTGTCCACTGCAAGTATTTTCCTATCTAACAAAATTATACAATGAATCAGTTAATAGTGGAATATACCCCGATAGCCAGAAGGAATCAACCATTATACCATTGTTTAAAAAAGGTGATAAAAGCAATCCGTCTAACTATAGACCAATATGTCTGCTAAGCTACTTAACAAAAATCTTTGAAAAACTGATCCATAAAAGAATGTTACGCTATCTGAAAAAAATAAGGCCCTCTATGAAAACCAATTTGGATTTCGCAAATGTCATTCAACAAATCTAGCAGTTTTAAAATTAACTGACAAAATATATCAAGCCAAGGCTAATAATCTATTTACTGCTGCTGTAAATCTAGATATAGCCAAGGCCTTCGATGCCGTAGACTTAGACATATTATTAAATAAATTGCATAGGATAGGTTTTCGTGGCTTCATGCACGAATGGTTCACAACATACCTGAAAAACAGGCCGCATACAGTTCTCGTAAATAATGTTAGGTCAAGTAAGCTCACGATTAAAAATGGAGTACCTCAAGGCTCAGCGCTAGGTCCGCTGTTGTTTTTAATTTATATTAATGATATCAAAAATGTTAGCACTAATGGAGAGCTAAACCTTTTCGCTGACGACACAAATCTAATCGTAAGTGACAAATCCCTCAATGGAGTTATAGTGAAAACTCAAAATTCCTTAGAAAATATACAAACATGGATGGAATGTAATAAGCTTACTCTACATCTAGGAAAATGTGAATTTATACTTATTCCACCAAGAATCCACAAAAAAAATCAAAAGCAGTAGATATGAGTTTGAAAAACACTAAACTAAGCCAAGTTGAAAGGACAAGATTCCTTGGTGTTAATTTTGATCAAGATTTACGATTTGATGACCATGTGTTTTCGGTAATCAAGAGGTTAAAAAAATTCATACCTATGTTTTACAGACTAAGAGATCTCATGCCGCAAAATACGCTCCGTATGTTGCACGAGCAACTTTGCATCCCATTGATAAAATACTGTTTGATAGCATACGGTAGTGGAAAAGAAAGAACCGCTGAATAAATTACAAAGAATGCATAAAATATTGATTAAAATAATATATCGTAAAGAAAAACAATCTCTGAATCTAAATTTCTACAAACGTGAACTATATATGAACGTAGATACAATGTACACGTATGAATTACTAGTTCTTGCTTACAAGATGAAATATATGAATGAATCACTACCACAAATTTTTCAAAATTATGTTAATACATCGATAAGACGCAATAACAACTTCCAGCTTCCCTATTATAGAACTTCTTTGGAGCAAAGCATTAGTAAATTCAAGATACCCTTTT
The DNA here is from genome assembly GCA_907163375.1 of Prostheceraeus crozeri. Taxonomy (NCBI): domain Eukaryota; kingdom Metazoa; phylum Platyhelminthes; order Polycladida; family Euryleptidae; genus Prostheceraeus; species Prostheceraeus crozeri. Next base: position 1,417,555 of record CAJQUW010006363.1, on the reverse strand, counting down.
TGTGGAACGCACTTCCTAACCATATTAAAAACACTAATAATTTAAAATCTTTTAAAAAATGTTTAAAGTCTTATCTGATTGATACTATGATCACTTTTTGACAATCATGTCAGTAAATTGCAGAGTGAAAATCAATCAAAATTTTGTAAAATTGTAATCATGTTTTGTAAACAAGTTTGTAAATGTGTTCTTTGACGACTATGTAAATATTGCACATGTATAACGTAATATCTCTTTTGTGAATATGACTTTATTTGATTGACTGACTCCTATAGTGTACTCGTATAGTGATCCTCTCAAAGGCTATAGGGCCAGGTTTATACCCTTATGATGGGTCCTCTGGTCCTTTTCCCTTTCTTTTCAAGTGTAAATTTGTGTAAATGTAAACTTGACACCCACCTGTATATATTCATGTTGTGATTAATGAAATGGGAATAAATCTATTTTCTATTCTATTCTATTCTATATTCCACAGTCCAACGAGATCTTGCCACCAACGAAACATCACGTCGTAAAAGAATGTCAAACACACGAATTGTCTCCTCCAAAGGGACGTTCGTAAAAAGCGACTCAACGTCTAGGGATACCAAACAACCATCCGTCGGGTGATGCCGCTTCATCTTCTCAATGAAATCGTACGAGTTCAAAACGAAGGATTCAGTGTCAATCACATATGGCTTCATGATGTTCGCCAACACCCTTGACAGAGATGACCATAAACTCCCACTCATGGATACTATTGGACGCAAGGGTACCCCTTGCTTATGGACTTTTGGTAAACCAAATAAATGTGGCATTTGAAAGTAAGTCGGATAAAGACGTAGCATTTCTTCTCTGGTCATCCTTCGGTCTCCAACGATGCCATTCAGGAAACGGTGCAGTTCTGTTCTCATTCTCTGACCGGGATCTCTTGAGCACTTCTCATAGGGACCATCATCAACGAGCTCCCTTAACATTTCCATGTATGCATCCTTGTCCAAAACCATAGTGGCATTACCTTTGTACGCTGGCAAGATTATTACGTCATCCATTCCTCTCAGTCGCTTGAGTGCATTCCTTTCACCCATGCTACAGTTCGACTTCGGATTCCGTGTGTTTCGAAGAACTGCGGATGCCCGCTTCCGAACGTAAGACTTGTCTTCTTCACTGCACCCATGTATAGCTGTCTCCAAGGAAGCTATAAAGTCCGAATGAGTTATTTTCGAGACAGTAACAGAGAAGTTCAGCCCTCGTTCCAGGACTGCCAGCTCATCTGAGTCAAGTGTAGTGGAGCTCAGATTGGTAACACATTGTCTCCGATCGACAGTCACACCAATCTCCTCATCAAGAAAACCATCAAGGGATTTCAAGCGGTTGAGTCTTCCTTTGAAATGTTCTGAAAACTCAATTCCCCATCGTTCCAAGGAAGCAGAGAGAAAGCTTGAGACTCGTTCACGAAGAACAGCATCCTCCAACAAAATGAAAAGGCACTTCTTGCGGAGAGCAGCATCCGACATTGCACGTTCAGGACTCCTCTTTAGCCTCCGAATCTCCCTATGTAGCAAACCGCGACTGATACTTCGATAAAGAGCGTGATCATGCTTGAAACGGCCGGGAAAAGTAAACCACAAAGATCGAGGAAGTAACCCCAAAGCAAGACAATCACGAAAAAAGTCCACACAGAACATGCTTCTCAATTGCTGTTTCTCTTCATCCAGAATTTTCTTTAGAATAGCGACGCATCTCCCTCCAAATGCGATTCGTATAGTTTGAAACAACCGAATATTCATCATTTATATTCAGTATGAAGGAATCCGTAAAACCGATCTTCGTTTTCTGCACTATATTTGTGAGATCTTTCGACCACTGCAACACATACCATCATCATGTGTTGTGATGATGACAGTCCTACCACCGACAATCCCTACCGCCTGTAGGTTTCAGATGAGATTGGTGTTGATTATTGATCAAGAGTTATCTATTCTGTCAGTGAGATGCCATATCTGAGGGACAATATGCTTTGAGAATTGAGGAAGAGCCAATGTTTTAATATTGTAATGGTCTACTTAGTTACGGCAAACTTCATCAGATAAGGGAATGAAACAGCAAGCATAAAAGGAATAAGCGTAAAAGGCATGAATTAAAATCGTAGAAAAAATCTAGCAAAGTGTACATAACTATGTTAACAAAGTTCGTCATGGAAAAGGAAGAAGACAATATGCGAAAATATGCGACAGATAGAATTGGGTTATAGCAGGGAACCCCAGATGTCGAAGCTGCGCATTGCCAAGGAGGTGACACGAGGAAATTTTCTATGGTTTCCTTCTACACAAGGAGTAAAATTTTCAAAATCATCTTTCCACTACAACGTGTTATCTGACATTGTGAAAGTCGTCAAACTGAATCAGTTCAATAGTTAAGTTCAGAATATCACTTGTAGTTCCTTATGTGCTGCATGTTTGATTGTCCACACATGATAATACAATCAACTTAATGCTTGAAACATAGATTTAATTGAATGGGACTAGCTATACAAATCGGAATCAATTTCCAACCTTCGATCAGCTCAAGACGATGGCTCAGACTACAAACGCTTTGGGTCAGGCGAGTGCGGTCGAGGAATGAAGACTGTTGGTGTCTTTTACAGACTTAATCGTTGTCATTCTCTGTAGACAGTAAATTGCATTAACTAGTATCTAGGTAATTATCAGATGAGTATCATAATACCTCAGAAAAGATAATTTGGACCTTAAAACATCAAGAGAAGACTGAGCCTGGAATATCCTGCGGAAACAGTAGGCTATAGTGCCGATTCTCAATGAAATACCAGTCATGTTGGCTTAAGTTGGAATGACATCGCGGACACTATTGCAAAAGGGGTCGCCGAGTCAGACACCTTGTGCCAAATAATGCTTTCAGCACCACGCAATTGATCATGTAAATGAATTATGTCGGATATAGAGAAGCGCTTCAATATTCTTATTAGCAATAGATAGCTATTGTCAATAAAATAATATTTGCTAGCTTGCAGCAATTATGAAGTCGGTCGCTATATTTCGAGAAAGGCATACAGACTATCAATAATTAAATAATAGCTACGGCTATCAAATCGCACATACGAACATATTAACCTTTTTCATTTTGATACTTGAAGATATATCCGGGTTAAAGTTTGAATTTCGCTTTGTAACTCATAAGCACTCATTCATCTTATCAGAGTGACACGATCGCAAACATATTACGCAGGTGAAATGCAATCTAATATGCTGACAGTCTAATAAGAGATATCTCGATGCGCTTCAGTTGTTGTGCCAATACGTTAGTGTTTATCGGCATCGACGTATTATCATTCATCACAGATACCGTTCTTACTACGCTGACTAACTGGAACTGTAAACTGCACCTTACCACTAGAATGATTTGACAATTTAGTATATGGAATGACTAAATAATATACCGACTAAATGCATCGACAGATTGAATTTTTCTCGCATTTCGTAGGCGCACTTAGCCTACGAAAACAATAGCCTGCCTTTTCAGCAATTTTTTTTTCATAAACTCAGTTTTATTCAGCTAAACCCTTAAGAAAATATAACAGAGATCAACAAATCCATGTCCAAATTGCAATTTGCTTAAAAATGACTTCCAACATGGTATTTGTTGAAACAATACGGAACATGCAAAACTGGTTAATCACGGTGTGTGCTACAATACAGTAGCTGTTTGGATGAATGTAGGAATATGCCTTTTGAAAGGGAAGCTTGTCATTGTCTAATATTATTTCTCTAAATGACAGAAAATGGCATCTCGTGATAATATCTAAGTTTATGGTTGCAAAAAATGTTCTTAATCGATTAGATTTCAAATATGTTGTAAATATATTTTGAACATGTTTTCATGTGCTTTTTGTTTTTATTATATTTTTTTATATACAGTATCTGCGTTTTTTTGCATAGTTGACGAGAATTGCGGTAGCACTTACAGTGAATTCAATTAATATCTTCCCTAAAAGACTTAGTGACTTAAAGCATAATCTTGCAATAATAAACCAAAGAACCTCCTTAAATTTGGGAAATCTTTTAGTTAGAATACTTAATAACTGAATTTTAAGTTTGATTATCAATGAAAGCGCCTTTTTTTTATTTATTTCGGAAGGCCTATCATTTCTTTCTTCAATTCATTTTAATACACAAGTTCACCTTTAAAGCGATAAAAAAATCAGCCAGATTAAGCTAAATAAAAGAAAAAGCGGAAATAAATAAATAATGGAAATAATATGGAGATAATGATAGAAAAAACGAAGTGACGATTGAAAAATATATTACTTGTAGGTCGCAAAAGAAGACAAAGGTTGACAAAATAGCCACACTGGATGGATACAAATTACAGTAAAAGCAGTTCTTGTCGATGAGGGATATTCACTCAACGAACGTCACTCACTCAAACACTAAACATCACTGAAAACACACGTCACTTTCATCAGCGGAATTAAATAGAAAGCTATCATTTATGAAAATATCTTCTTGAAGTCTGTTGCTACACGCGATCTTCATGAGCTTAGTAACCTTGCCACGGTAATGCTGGTGAAAATCAATGGCACCGCAATGCGCACAGAATTCTGTCACGGTGGGTTCGATCATCGTTGTAACCACTATATGCATATTTTGTAGAATTTTTTTCACGTTTTAGCTTAAGGAACTAACATTAATTCTCTTGCACACCTGGTAGATTTTAGATAGCGCAATCCCGTGTAGATAGCGTGTTAGCTAGGTCTGGTATTTTGATTGGAAACAGACCTGTCCTTTTATCATCTGAATGGGCAGACTGTTACATAAAATCTTTTCAGTGTATAAGTGATTTTGAACAGAACGACTTACTCGCCAATTCATTACACATGAGAGGAGAACCGTTGTTTGTCCTTCTAGGAAGTATTTTTAAATTTTTAGACATTTTAGGATATAAAAATTTTCTTTTAAATCATATTTTTCACCTACTAAAAATTAAGTAGTCGCTAGCTTGTTTTTGTTGTTTTAAAATTTTGTTACCTTGACGCACTTTGCTACGTTAAATAACTGTGCATCGAGTAAACTGCACTCGCTCTACTAGCATTACGAAAGTGCATTTGTCAAAAGATTGACTGACATTTCATACGCAATTATATATATACGCAGAAGAGTAAAACATTAAAAACATTGTTTTTTAGCCACATTTAAAACGTGGTGCGATCGAAAAGTTCCGGGACTTTTCCAGGAGGAACATTTATTTACAAAATATATACAATCAATGACTATCATCTTCAAAATACTGTCCCTGGGCATCGACACAGCGAGCCCAACGAATCTGCAGTGCTTGGAAGGCACTGTGGAAGTCACTTTGCTGAACCGTGTTCAGCACCTCCTGCAATTTGCGCTGAATCTCCTCGACGGTGGTGAAACGATGACCTCTTAACCTCATTTTTAGTTTGGGGAAGAGGAAAAAGTCACAGGGGGCTAAGCCGGGCGAGTAGGGTGGGTGGGGAGCAACAGTTGTTCCGGATTGACTCAAAAAGTCACGTGTGCGGAAGGCGTTGTGAGCTGGCGCGTTGTCGTGGTGCAGGATCCAGTTGCCATCGCGCCACAACGTTGGTCGCTTGCGTCGAATGTCTTCCCGTAGACGCCTCAAGACTGAGCAGTAGAATTCGGCAGACGGTCTGTCCTTGACAGTAACTCCTTGAAGAAACTCGCGATGGATCACGCCTTTGATGTCAAAGAACACAATTAGCATGCTCTTTGTTGAACTCCGGACTTGTCTCGCTTTCCTCGGCCGTGGTGAAGATGGCCTCTTCCATTGCGAAGACTGCTGCTTGGTCTCGGGGTCGTATCCGTAGATCCAACTCTCGTCTCCAGTGATCAACCTTGACAAGTAAGTTGGGTCGTCTTGAGACTGTTGCAGCAAATCCTGGCAGATTTCCACACGTGATTGCTTTTGGTCCTGTGTGAGGAGTCTGGGCACGAACTTCGCAGCCACACGATGCATGCCCAAGTTGGATGTGAGGATGGACTGCACAGAACCAAAGGAGATCTCAAACTGGTCCGCAAGCTCATTGATTGTTGTTCGCCTATCTCTTAGCACGATCCTCTCGACTTCCTGCACCATCTCCGGACTGCTGCTCGTGCATGGTCGGCCACTCCTTTCATCGTCTTCCAGGGATGTTCGACCACTTTTGAATCTTGAAAAGCCACTCAAAGCATCTCGTGCGACCCATTGCTTCGTCACCATAGGCCAACCGCAGCATCTCGGAAGTGTCAGTGGCAGACTTCTGAAGTTTCACACAAAACTTGATGTTCGCTCTCTGTTCGATGCGCACATCCATGACAAACCTCGTCGTGTGTCTGAGCTCGTAGATGACAATCGCAGAGAGACTAAATGTACGTGAACAAAAGTCACCTGCAGTTCAGCTTTAATAGGTGCTCTCATGAATTCGCCTGACTGACATGTTGACGATGAATAGATTTCATACTTCAGCAAAGTAGATGACTGTGCGACGCATAGTTTTGGTCGCTAGAGCTATAGTCCCGGAACTTTTTGATCGCACCACGATATATATATATATATATTTCAAAACCATCGTACTCAGCAGTGAGATTTTATCCCGGACATGTTTCGGTATTTGAGGTCATACCATCATCAGCGTTACAATCAAATGGTAAAAGCAGATACGAAATGGCTTATATACAAAAATGAAAAACTATGGTGAAATTTACAAATGAAGTCTGATTGGGTGAGATCCACTCCTCTCGTTAGCAAGTGTGTCAAACGTCAAAAAAATAACGTCATTGATGAAATTTTGAAATTCAGTCGGTTGAATGGCTACTCTGATAAGTTAATGCTGAAAATCAAAGATGAGGTTGAACGCAAGCCGAATAATAGACACACCGAGCATGAGAATGATCTAAAATTTATTCACTGGAATGTCCCTTTTCTTAGCAAGCGTGTCGAAGAGCTAAAGAAACGCATTTATACTGTCAATAAATCGTTACCTGAAAACTTGAAAATTAGATTGATTTTCAAAACTCTGAAAACCCTTGATTTTTGTCAGAACGTTGATGCTATTTCGAGTGAGCTTAAATCTAATATTGTGTACCTTTACAGCTGTGATCGCTGCCAAATGCGATACGTTGGCGTTACAACACGCCATTTAGCCACTCGGATAAACGAGCACATTTCTGGTAAACCGACCCCTACAGAGATATCTATGCACGTGCACAATCCGTCACGTGAGAATTTCAGCATCGTCGGTAGAACTAAATTTCCTAAAATTCTAGAAACGATATTGATCAAAAGCAACTTTGACACACTTGCTAACGAGAGGAGTGGATCTCACCCAATCAGACTTCATTTGTAAATTTCACCATAGTTTTTCATTTTTGTATATAAGCCATTTCGTATCTGCTTTTACCATTTGATTGTAACGCTGATGATGGTATGACCTCAAATACCGAAACATGTCCGGAATAAAATCTCACTGCTGAGTACGATGGTTTTGAAAAATATTACCCTGGGCGATCTTTCTTTGAAATATATATATATATATATATATATATATATATATATATATATATATATATATATACAATAAGCTTAGAAAATAAGCGCATTTAATTTGCATCACTATCTAGCAAATCATGTGCTTCCTTGTTGCATGTGTATGAAAACATGAAGAGGAAACAAAAGATTAAAAGGTCGAACTGAAGGATACTTTGTCATATCTAGTTAAACAAGTTTAAAGATCAAAAACGTGTCCCTCAGCATACGATGAGAGACAAAGAAAATAAGGTATACTGATTAAACTAAGTGAAATAGCTAAGTTTACGCTGTTGCCCAACCAACGCCCCTTGCGCATACGTTATGAAACTACATTTTTAATAATTCATTCATGTTAACTGTATGAATTAGAGGGACGAAAGACCTCTTGTTTCTTTCGACTTTCTTTACTTTTGATTGAATATGAGCCGGTCACTTGCTAATGCTCTGTCTACAAAAGCCATAAAATCTATATTCTTATCCACGGATAAGAGTGTGGCAACAGGGGACCCAGCGGAAACTCATGGTTCAAGGGGGGCCCAAAATAGAAAGAAATGACAGAATACATTTGGCACACTTTTTGGGGCCCTCGCGTGTTTCCGCGTAAAATTCTCATCCATGAATTACGTAATCAAAAGTACTCGTATTTGACGAAGAGGGCTGTTTGACAAGAAGACCACAATTACACAGCTAGGGCTAAAAATAGAAGTAATAACGAATTATCGGCCTTAGGGTTGGCATATTTAAAGAAACACCATTTAAAAAACCTTTTTTAAATAGGAAATTTGGTGGGCTTTTTCAACAGGAGACTGGTTTATTTAAAATAGTAGATTGTGTTTCATCTATATATGGCCAGGATTTTTAAATGCATTTTGTATATCATCAGATCGTAACTTCAACATGAACGACCGTTTAATTAGTTGTTTAAATTACACGTCCAGCTAATAGCAATTCTAAAGGAGCGGCTGTAGAGCATTCGTATCACCTGCTATCGGCAATAGTACTTATTTTCCTCTACTTCCCCTTCATTGATTGCGCAATCCACGCCGTTGATCTTCAGTCGCGTATCACCTAGGATGAATGGACAGCCTACCCAACCCTGAATCTACATCTAGTGAATGAGCGTGGTCTCAGACATTTGTTTGTAGTTGTAGAGATGTCTTACTCTGATTAGTAAAATTTTATAGTCATTCTCTATTGCTGTTTCTGGGTGCTTTAATCAGTCTGTTATCTCATTTACTTTTCACGATCGTAAGAATTTCCATACCTTTTTAGTAATTTTGGCAATAAACACACTTTATACTATGAACATTTCTGGATCATTGATTTTAGCATGACGAAATCATACACGTGATATTACACGCTAAGTTGCATCACAAAAATTGTTTCATAGGAATGAATGCTAAACTAGATAATCTGCTGATGTCAAAGTTGCTTACAATTTCATGTGGATACATAATTATCAATATTAACCCATTTAGACGTTAAGCCTAAATTATGTTTTCTTATCTCGTACCGAAAGAATTGTATCAGTAGTACAGTGCGTTGATAAAGTCACTGTGCACCTAATAATTCAATCCCTGCTTAGTATTTCGTTGCTTAGATATAGATTGCCAGGGCATTATGAATAGTAAAGTTCCTTTGTAAAAACATCAATTACTACGTGATAACAAAATATATATTTATATCTTAATAAAACTGTTGAAAATGTCCACCTTGCTCACGAATACAGAGGTCTATTCGACGTCTCATATTCTCAAACACTCGGTGAATTTCTTCGAGACTGATATCGGCAATTTGTTGTCGGATGCTATCTCTTAACTCATGTAGATCTTGTCGCTTGCTTCGGTAGACCTTCTGCTTTACCGCTCCCCACAAGTAAAAGTCCAAGACACTCAAGTCCGGGGATCTTGGAGGCCAAATTCCTTTGGAGATTATTCTGGTTTGGAATATTTCACCCAAGCATCGAAGTGAGGAATTGGCGGTATGCGCAGTTGCTCCATCTTGTTTGAAGTAAGCAGTTGTTTTTTTCATCGTCAGTTAATTCGTTGACGAACAAAGCAATGATTTCATTACAATATCTTTCTGCTGTAACAGTCTCGGTAAAAAATATTGGTCCAACTATTCGCCTTCTTGACATGGCGCACCATACCCCAACTTTGAGAGAATGTAATGGCTTCTCAACAAATTCGTGCGGGTTTTCGCTAGACCATATTCGGGAGTTCTGGCTACTGACATACCCTGAAAGATGAAACCAAGCTTCATCAGAAAAGAAAGTTTTATCGAGTACATCATTTCCATTCAGATTTTCTTTGAAAAAGAAGCAGTACTGAAGACGCCTATCATGATCGGCATCCTTCAATTCATGCTGGCAAGAGATGCGGTATGGATATAGGCCCATGTTCTTTCTCACAGCAGTATGAGCCGCCCCGAGAGATAGACCCACTTCTTGAGATAAGCGACGCATCGACTTGCTTGGGCTATGAGTCATAGCTTCGGAAATGACATTGACCTTCTGCTCAGTTAAGACTGTTGGTCGACCTGAACGTGTTGCATCGTGCACGGAGCCAGTTTCTCTGAACTTATTGATCAGATTCCTAACAGTGTTTCGATGGGGCAAATCAGTTGTAGGAAATCTCTCTAAAAACTCATTCTTCACATCATCAGTGTATTCACCATTGGCTCGGAAAACATGTTCGACCAAGAAGATTCTCTCTTGTATTGACAACACCATACTTAGCTTGGAAGTGCAATGTCAAGCTCTCGGGTGCTTCGAAGTGACTGATATTCAACTCGCTGGTCACTATGTTGAATGTCATAAACCAGTCAACTGCGCCTCTTGAAACATGTAAATGGCTCTGTGCAGATGCCAGATATCTATGATTAATTATTACGAGCGTTTGCTTTGACAAAATGTTGTTCAGAACAGGTGCACAGTGACTTTATGAACGCACTGTATAAAAACAATAAGATGTGTATTTCAGATAATGAAGAAATATTATGTTCTGAGTAGTTTGATACTTAAATTAGAATACACCGTTGAGCTTACAATTTGATATCGGACATAACCTACTATCAATATCTATCTCAAAATCGATCGTGCGTCTATCAATTGGTGAATGTATTTAAAAACCCAAGGAAACCCCACCTACCTAAAAAAACCATGTGTTTTTTGTGTTTTTTTAAATAGGAGTGGGTCCACCACTGATCGGCCTGAAGTTGAGCTATTTTTACATTAATCACGAGATTCCAGTTCAATCTTACCATTAATATCTAAAAAAAACATTCAATTTACATGTACTCGTATATCAGGGGTGCACCGGATTTCATCACATCTTTTGCTAATATAAGCCAAGGTCGCATCCTTTGCGAGAAAAAATTAGGCGCATAATTCACACTAAGGTGTATAAACTGATAAATGAAATCTATGTATCATTACGGGAAAAAGACATATCGAACGGCCTTGTTTTTACCTGTAGTCTAAATTAATTGTTATTTTTTGTTTCACGTTTATTATCAAATACGCCTGCCGAAGGGCCGCTTGCCCTAATAGCTGAAAAGATATCGACATCAAACAAAAATGTAACAATTTTCAGCGAGGACAGGACATGATCGCCTTTGAAGAGTCTATTCAGTTTCCAAAATTATCAATGCAAATCCGCTGTTGTACAGCTTTTAAAGCAGAATTCTGCATTACAATGTACTAAATTGAACTAACATAGACAATAGACATATTTGTCTGGCAAGTTTGAGTGAAGATGACAGTAAAATGATAGACTGCTGTCCATGTATTCTCCTATTTCTTTGTCAATCATTGTTTGGTGGCTTACTGGGTTTCGCAACACTGAAACGCGTGGTCATAAAACAACGGCTAGTGGATGCAAGTCTAATTCACAACGATATTCGCCATTATTCTTAAACAATGCTGTTTTCAGAAAAAGGTAGAAGAATGAACCAGGCTGCTGAAAATATGCTATACAATTTTTCGCCGATATGATGGAATGATCGCGCAAAAGAAGAGCATACAGGTGACATCAAAATCAGAAATAATATTTCAAAAATCAGGTTTTGATGCACTCCAAATTCATAACGGTTTTTCAATATAGGTTGCATAGATATCATGTACAAGACCTCTCTAAACTGACATTTATTTTAGTAATCTATCAGACTATGATCTTAGCACTGAAAGAAATGTGTGGATGGAGTGCCATGTTTATCACATGTTTTCCATGTTTAGAATAAACGCAGGAGTCATCATCAGTAGAAAATGTTTTATGCATTTATATAATTTTTTTAAATGAAAGCTTTAGGGCGAGTCTTTGCACCAATGGTGATCTTCAACAGAAGATCAAACGGAAAAGAAACAGAAACTCGAAGATGGAAAATTGGGAATGATAAAAAGAATATAACTAAGTATCCAAGCCATTGTGTAACTAGTAAATAGATATACAGTATAACTGATAAGTCATAACTAAGCATCGACACTTTTACTCAACAGTAATTACTTGACATAAAGGAAAACTTCTTACTTTACGAGGTGTCAACTTACCGTCGGCACATATTCTGATGGAAATTTGTTTGTGGTGTATGAGATAAGGAGGCATGTCTTACCGACAGCGCCGTCACCTACCACAACGCATTTGATGGTCTGAACCGACTGAAACAAAAAAGATAATTACAGCTCATAATGATCAAAATAGTGACCCACATAAACATCCACAAATTTCGTTACCTTTATTAATAATAACGCTAAATATACGCATTTTTACGCAGGCTATCTGTAAACATAAATATAGACCCCCACCACCAGCTTTTCAAAGGAAAATTTTGCAACTGGTTTAAGGATAATTTCCGCAACGAGGAGATAATATCACTCGGGATTTAAATCTTTGGATAAGTGCTATTCCCCTTTCTGCGGCATCATTGGTTACCGGCAGGCCAAGGCAGTAGTTCTAAGTCGCTGATCTTGAAATACCACTCCTACGCTTTGGATAGTGACCATATTTTTAGCTAGCATCCCTCAAATTTTTAGCTAAGTGCGACCTCAAGAATGGCCTTTTCCATCAATCCTGCTTGTTGACAGGCTCTTGGGGTCCCTCATTGAGACAGTTCCCCACTCTATCCTCTCAAACAGATGAGACAGCTAAAGGAACCCGAGATAGCCCTCACACCCTAACATCCCTCACGTCTGACAACCCCAAGGAAATGCAATGTATATCATCGGTAGCCTCAAGTGATTATCTAGATTCATCCAGGACTTCTTCGCTGGATGAGCGACGGATGTTAAGTCCCTCTCTCGGAATAGCTTCAATCGTGGAAGTTCAGGATGTGAAGTGCACCGAGGAGTCTGTAGGTGTGGATATGACGTCGCTATGCCATCTTAAGAAGAGGTCTTCCAATTGATATTTCAATTGTTGCCCACGACCTTCTTAATACGAAACTGTTGGATGCAGTTGCATGGGTAATGGTATTGCCAGCAACGCTACACATTTCCAGTAGTCGAAGAGCACGTCCTACATCCCTACCGATCCTACCAATGGCACGAGGAACTCCAAGAAGCTCCTCGAAGATGTCCCCATTAAGTATAGCAGAGAGATCGCTTGAGATTCTATATGAGACAATACTTTAAATTTGTTCTCCATCACAATGACGAACAAGGGTAGAAAGATCACGGAAAGCTTTTATTTCGATGTGCTTTATTTGATTCTTGGTTCTTCATCCTTCTCCTCACAGTTAAAGCCGAGATGCCAACGACATCAGGGCACAAGGCCGAAGCCCTGACATCTACAAAAAAGAGGACAATGAATCTATTCTCTCGAGAAAATAATTTGTTTTTTGACTTTTTTGAAGCTTTGCTGTTTCTCTTACTGAAGTGATATAAAGTAGTAATAAGTTTTCAAACAGGCGGTGTCGTGAGTTTCTTTGAGATTTCAGGGATTCGATTAATCGCAATCGGAGTTCAATTCTTCAACCGAACATGAAAGCAGTACTCAAGTTTCAGTCTCATCAAGAAAAGCAGTCCAGTCACATTGTTGCCATTTCAGTTTTAGCAGAATGACTATCATTGTGGTTGGGAAATATGAGAAATCTTATCAGAATTATGATGTGCTAACTGGTTGGAAAATAGTTCCTTGAGTAGGCAATGAGATCCATTCAATACATGGGTGGCCTTTTACAAAGAATAAATCTATGCAGCTCTTTCCCATAGTACTTTCGAAGGTGGAACCAAAATGTAGGAGGGGTGAAGTGCACGGCTTCCACACAATTCAATTTCCAAACACCGGAATGATCAAGGATTTCCTGAAGCTCGATTGATCGTTTGATACTCTCTTCTTCTGCCAAAGCACAGGTTTTCTCTTTATATTTTTCGGATGACAGAAAATTTGAAGACCTACACAACTTCCTTCTCCCTCTTCCTTGTATCTGAGATGTGTGTGACATGGCAGCATTGCTTAACATAGTTGTAGTTATCTGCACATCTTCCGCGCCTCCAGAAGACAAGATGTGATCCTTGAAACTTCGAAGAGATCAAATTCTCAAAGATGAGATTTCAGTTTACACACAGAAGCATCGCAAGGGAGTTCTCGAAATATTAAGCTGTCCTTTTCCAAATGTACCAAGCGGTTTCTGGCAATCATTTTCAAACGCCGTGCTACGTTACGCTACCTTCCAAAATTTCATCGTCTTTCGATATCATTGTCGATGGGTCTATGCATTCAGCGTTGTGAGCCGATGCATAATTTAGGAAATGCTTCACTTGAAATTTCTGAAATATCAGAATTAGCTTCTTACGTTCTTTGCTGAAGATCGAATACTGCAGCTGACTATTATTGCATAGACAATCAAATCTCACTATGCCACCCGTCGAGACCGCTGTGGAATAGTAGCGAGAATGACATAGCAACTGATTCTTAAATAGGTTTCATTCTTTCTAGCTACAAATTACTTTGCAATATCAGCTATGTTCTAGACCCTTAAAATTGCTTTATCTTTGAAATCATAAAATGTACATCAGTTCAATCGGAAGCTATCAGGAATCGTCGGCTGACAGGAATCTTTTGCCCTCTTTTTTGCTTCAGCGACGTGAGTAACCCCTCGTCCAGCTTCGGTTCGTTGGCCTACGTCAACTTCATGTGCTTCGATGAAACTTCAGCTTTGATGACCACCTCAATTACAACTTTATTGCTGAGAATGTCCTTTACAGTGGCTCTCTTAATTTCGATGCTCCACTTCTTGCTCATCTTCCTAGTCAACTTTGAGTGATTCGAGTCTCTCTTTGCAACATCGATGATCTCCTTCTCTTCTCCCTCAGTGAAAAGTTGGTTCTCTTTCGCTTTTGAGCTGACATTGTGAGCGAACGTATGAGGACACAATGAACGACAACTGAAGTCCATGGTTCGGTTCTTGGCTGCGATGCTGCTCAGCCAATCACATGCTGCACCGAAGGGAATTCATGTCTCACACTTGTGATTTCTTTATGTCCAATAAGATATTTAAGTAGGAAAAAGGCAAAAAGATTAACGCTTTCTGTCAAAATATCACTGATTTTTTTAGCTGCCTGGCATAGTAACGAAAGTACATGTAGGTGGTAGAATAGTAAATTTATTTTTGTACGTACGAGAAATCGTGACTGAGCAAAAGTGTCACTGTCATAGTAGCGAGATTTGACAGTATGCATATTGCATATACATGCCATCCACACAACCTGTTCAAAATCCCAAATTTACTTGTTTTCAGTGATTTTCACGGTCAATCAGAAAAGTTCAAACTCAAATCACGGGAATTCTTCATGATCTCCCGGAATCCAGGAAATTTCCCGGAAAAGGTGACAACCCTGACAGTGGGTTTTCGAATTCCAGGAAATAGACGATAAGACTAAGCATACCATATTTCTTCAGGCAGATGCAGACCCATTCATTAATCTTTGCGCCCATCTGAGCAGACGCAGAAAATATATGCGAATTTTCAAACCTTTTTTGCTTGTTGCTCAACAAAACTTGTGTCACACGGAGTAATCTCCTAGAAAAAAGAAAACTCTTAGTTAGAGCAAAGGCATCAACTGTGAGATCAAGTAAAAATGAAAATTCCACATATGTCTGATGCATTCAGCTTCGTCCAAAATCAGGGTCGCTCAGAAATCCCTGTGCCCAGACGGTTATTGATTACAAAATAACTGTCCTGTGTTTGCATAAAAGTAATGCGGCAGAGTGCAACAGACGCACCTATTAACTTTAAATAACGTTGATAAAAACGCTATGTATACGTTGAAATGTCAAACAGTGAGACTGCGCGGTTAGAAATAGCCAACTAAAATGAAAATCAGTCAGTATTCGGTCAATACATTTTTGAGTAGTTCAATGATAACGGACCTGTCATAGACCGTCCGAGATGCGGAAAAACTAGCCTCATGAACACAGCAAATGGAGTGTGGAATTGTTCTCACCTACCGAGACGATTCCCATAGAGACAGCCAGACGAGTACGCTAGGGAATTTAATCTGAAGAAGCTGGATTAAATTAATACAGTGAAAAGAGCTCTCCAAATGTGCGGACACAGCCGTAAACACTACCTGTTATGGAGCCATCGCAGAAATCGGTTTGGATGGTGTCCTCAATAATCAAAGTGGTATGTCGAGAAGTCTGAAACAGCATGGCAATTTTCTCGGAAGTGAGAAAGATGGAGTCGATTTTAAATTCACAGGAGTATTGACGATAAATTAGAAAGCTAAACATATCCGATCATCATTCAAGTTTCCGTCCAACACAATTGTCTGGGGCGCCATCAGAGGAGACGGCTCCCGAGTTATTGTAAGATACCAACAACCACGCTGATTCTCGGAAATAGCAGACTTTGAGTGCCGGCCATCCTCAAATGCATTACCAAGGATGTGAGCTTCAACGCACAGATAATCAAATACAATTAACAACAATGAAATCAAATATACGATTATCAAATTCACATGCAGAAGATGTGCGGCTGGTAGGATTCGAACCTACGACCAAGGCTAACTAGACCTGTGTGCGACTGTGTCAATTGGCAAGATCAAACCCTCACCACCACACATCAGTTGTCATAGCAATTATAATGAATAAATAACTTGTCACAATGGTGACCGCCGACATTAAGGCAAGTAGC
The DNA here is from genome assembly GCA_907163375.1 of Prostheceraeus crozeri. Taxonomy (NCBI): domain Eukaryota; kingdom Metazoa; phylum Platyhelminthes; order Polycladida; family Euryleptidae; genus Prostheceraeus; species Prostheceraeus crozeri. The sequence goes on along the minus strand of CAJQUW010006363.1, from coordinate 1,400,878 downwards.
GGGGATCGATTGTCCACCAAAGCATCTGATTCTTAAACCATGTCGTGAATGCAATGAATACAAGGAACTTCAAGACTGAAAATGGCATCCGTGCTTTACAGTCAGGGCCCATGTACCGATCTCCCAATAACTAAGAATGTCGGCTAGATTTGGAATAGTATTTGTTTGTACTTTTATGGGCATCATATTATGCAGCCCGAAAATCCTGTACATAGAAAGCACAGAATTTTTTTCAAGACCATCTATTCTACTGATTGCATACTTATGTGGTTAACTAGTTTTAACAAGCTGAAGTCGCTGAGTTTTTCAAGTCGCTCTTCTTTCTTCACATCCACACGAGCTGGTGTTACGTAGTATAATCTCAAGAATAGTCCTATAAATCACTTGATGACAAAAAAGTTTGCACTTTCTTTCAACTTGTCAGTGAAGTGAATACAAATCTGTGTCGATCGCGTCTAGAAAAGCTAGCTAAGATATTACACCAAAATGAAAGTCAAGCCACAGACATTATCGAACTTACGAATGCTTGCACTCAAAGTTGAGCAAGTCAAGCTCAATGTTATTTGGTGTCAAGCAGCGTAAATCTGTTTTCAAGTCTTTCGACTAGTACAAAACGCATTTGTCATTAACAAGTAATGAGATGTAGCATAAACTGCACTAAAATATTCAATGATGCCAATGTGTGCGACTAGCTCACAATTCATATGCTTCAATCAGAACATAAAATTCATGAACTATAGAAGAGGGAGAAAATTGAAATAAAAGAATCAGTGTCGGAAGTCGTCGAATCTTGTTCCGGTCGTTCTGGTCAAAATTAAAGTTCAGTATTTCAATGAATATGTACGTTGAATGTAAAGAATCAACTAATGTAAAAAGCAAAGATGCAAAAATTCACAAGTAGGATGAAACACTAAGGATGAAAAATCTAATTTAGTCAACTAATGCCTATTTTTATGGTAACACAGCTGCTTCCGAAAATAGAACAAATATTGAAAGTAATTCAAAACTTCACGACGTGATTTTACACCAACTGAACTCTCAAGATTATGATGCCATAATTAGACCACAGTTGCTCGCTTGGCCATTTTCTTTGCGTCAAATCGAAATTAATTTGGCAAAAAATGATTTATGGCATGAAAATAAAAGGATTTTTCAAAAACCCGATACCCTTTCCAAAATAATTATGGAAATTCTACTGATTTCTATGGGAGCATAGCTTTCAAAGAGGCAGTGTGAAATTTCTGAAATTTCAGTACTTGTTCTCAATGCTTTAACCCTCATGCCCAGGAGAATATTTGAACTCTATGGCCCTGTTCTCAGCGGCAAATTGGCCGAGATGTGATGCAAATTTTTTACATGAAAATAATCACAGTTTTCTCGACCCAATTGCTAAGGCGCAATGCGCCACTAACCCTGTGTGACTGTTTACCTTAACGATGCCTTAAACAAGCAAGATAATTTTTAACTGCAATCATTAAGGGGCAAATTATGTGGGTTGGGAAATAAGGAAGTCATGCGGGAATTTTGCCGCTGCTCTTTACGACTTTTTTGTCAACAAAATTATGACTTGAGCGGAATGCAGTCTCGTTCCAAACGAGTTCCAATTGTTGTTCAAGCATGATCAGTATGGTGGATAGAATTAAAAGCACTTGAATTGCAATTTGTGTCTAAGATCATCAATGCGTCAAACAGCATCCAAAACAGATCCAGATGCGCGAAATGTATGAATACGCGAAATGTCGGGCCTGTTTGTGGATTTTATTACTTATTTTTAGCCAGCAAATATTTCTTAATTACACCGCCGTGATTTTTTTGGCCACATTTAAAATATTTTTAGTTTGTCCGCTCTTAATTTTGAATGTGATTTCTATCTCCACGAGGTTTATTCTCTTCTAACTTGCAAATTGATGCTTATCTGCTAATTCCTATCGTTACTTTGTAAATGAGTGATTTATTATTGTAGGCAGCTAATGTGTAAAGCTGACAGAAAAATACTTGAAATATGAAGTAAATTGAACTTGAGGAAAAAAGTTGAGAAATTCTGCATTCTTCGAGAGAAGTTTTTTGTTAAGCTCACCTTGAATTGCACTAATTCCATCACTTGTGAATGCGCACTAGTTTGCTTTTATATTCGGCAAATTTCCGATAGAACGACAATGCTCTTCAAAGAGGCTTGGACTCATGTCAATCCTGCTAAATTGCTTTCAACTTTTTTCGGACTTTCATTCTAACAGGGCTTAAAATGGAGTGCGTCTGTAAATGGAAACCCAATATCAGTTAGAAGAGTGCTGCGTGTCGCGTTGAATGCGACGACATAGGCGATCTCATATTCCAAGGAGTTTTCATGGGAGAGGTTGGATACTTGAAAGAGATGGTACATTATTCTGTCTGTTTATTCGCATTGCAGTCACTTACACATTAAAATACATGCATTCCGATCCTAGATTGACGTAAAAGAACCTTGAAGGTATTCCTAGAACTCATTCGTAATATCCGTGTAGTTTCCTGGTGATGTTAGCTAGCTAGCAATGTATTATTTTATGCATTGACATTGACACAGTATTAAACATTGATACTATTGTGTCTAATCAACATGTCTGCCTAATGTATCCAATTTTTCTATTTAGGGCCACGGTTGCCACATTCTTATGCTTGATGTCGTATTCTATTTCAGTGAGCGGCATCGTCTTTTGCCAATGAATGTATTGAATCAGTCATTTTTTCGGTGATCCTCCGGTTTCTTGGCCTCTAAGTCCTTTAAAAGCACATACACACATACCGTAATTTCCGGCCTATAAGGCGCACCCGTGCACAAGCCGATTTTTAGGTAATTACGTATTTTGACAACAGATAAGGCGCGCTTCGTGGATAAGGCGCACATATGTAATTACAGATACTATCGTAACCAGTAGGAAATGTTCGTTAGACATACTGGTACTACCGGCAGTTAAGAAAAAGCAACAACTACTTTTAAGTAGACAATTTGATTTAGTAGGCCTATCTGAAAAATTACATAAGATAGTGACCGTTATGATAGCTTGGTCTGAAAAATCTTCCAAAAACAAAGGTTCAGTTAAACAACTAGGCATAAGAAAAACTAACGAAACCAGTCGCTTTACTATCCCGGAATGCCTTTATCGATCTTCTACATGAGCTCAGTCCGTTTTTCTGTTTTCTCCATTTACGAACCATTGACTCATTAATCCCGATCTCATCAGCTGCACGTCGATTTCCTTTGCGTTCCACAATCCTGATAGCTTTCCTTTTAAAGGCAGCATCATAAGACTTCCTTGTCCTTTTTTGGCATAACTATTAGAAAGGCTACTGCACCTGACTGGCTAACTCAAAGATCGCGCGGTTATTCTTGGAAAAAGTCAAGGAACACGGCATTGGCTTCAGCAAGAGAATGATAGGATACTTAAGTCAATCAAAATCAATTACCTGGTCTGAATTCTTAGAATTTCCATTTCCTCATACATCGTCACGCAATTCGATGCACGAAAGTTTCCCCAGTTCACTGTTGAAAAGGGATGACGCATTACATTTGGCTGGTGTATGCCAAGTTGATATTGATCGTTCAAGCCATCATTAATGTATTCACGACTCTTGTCCGAAATAACTGCTCAAATTTGCGAAACTAAGGCCAAGTAATGAATACGAAATTATGAGATGCTTACCAAACATTTTAACCATCTTAAAAATCTAGTTTGACCATAGATAAGGCGCACTAGCTGTTTTCGAGCAAAAAAGTCGCGCCTTATAGGCCGGAAATTACGTACACCGCATTTTCTGTAGCGTGTGAGGTGCATATCTTACGTGCTCATATTATTTTGGTATTGTTTGCCATTTTTTCACAAATTGCTTAAATCTGTTGAAAGACAAAAATGGAATAACGGAGTGACGGAGTAATCTTTGCCCTTAAACTCACTGGCAAGATAGAAATCAGTTGCATTAGTGAAGTTAAGTCGAAATACGCCTGACTTCAGACTCAGGCTACTGAGCTTCCGTCTAAAATTTTTGACAGCAACGTGTTTTTCAAAATTGAAAACGTTCCTGCTATTAAATTTCAACACCAGACTTACCGGATTTGGAAAAGTTCGAGAAGCAGTAGGCCTACTACCAGAAAAACGGTGTTTCAGTTCAAAATCTTTACAAAGACATCTGTGAACTCTATCGTGACTTACTTTCAAAGTTATTGCTTTCAGATCACATTCAGAAATTTTCATGCAATTAGACAACTATATCATTGCAACAAAAAGTGTTGCTTCCTAATAGTGAACTTAATCGGTGAAGAATTCTAGAAAATTTTGTATAGTTCTAATGCTGATGAGAAAGAAGCCTGTTTTGTTCGTGTGTGCTCTTTTTTATCTACAGTTGACCATGCATTTTGAAAAGAAAAGATGTAGTCTATGTCTAATAATATTTTGCGTGATTTCAAATTCATTTGTCCATCTTATCAGAAAGAGTCATTTGAAGCTGTTTCATCAATCGGCCGTGCAGCGGGGCTGACTGATATCAGCAAACTTGAAGCAGAATGGAAGTCTTACTCTATTGATGTTTCGGTTTCTCAAATAGACCAGTCGCATCATAGAAAGGATGCACTGCAGTATTGGTTGGATGTAAGTGATGTGATATCAAGGACAGCAGCAGTTCAAACGATGCGAAATATCCGACATTTCGCCGGATCGCCATCGGGGCTATGACTGTCCTTTGTGGCAACGCCGCCGTTGAGCGCATGTTTAGTGAACAAAGAAATGGAATAAATCTCAGGAAATGTCAATTGATTCATGTGTTGTTTTTTGTGGGTACATGAGGGTCACTTCAAATACATGTGAATAGTTCCCTCTTCACGGACCCTATATATTTGCAGTATTTGATGCAGCAGCTTCACATAAGTGAAAACTGAAATCCGAAAAGGAAGAAAATGCACGTAGAGAATTGTGTTTAGGAGCAGTCGATCTTTTTTGGTGTTTATGTAAAATCATAAAAGCACGACTTATATCAGACAAGTAAAAATGAAATGCATAAATCAGTCCCATATGATATCGATTGATTCTCGATGTCGAGTAAACTGCTTAAAAATTATTGGCCGTCGTATTTATTTTGCATTTGAGCCGTTGGCAACACTGGTCCAGGGAATTTATCAATTCACCCACAACAAATTGCAAAAAAATCAAAGCCAAGTCTAATCATTCAGTTTATACCTGCTTATAAAGATATCAAAAATCTACTAAATTCTGCTGAGTGGAACAGAATGAAATTCATAGTTGAATAATTTATGAATTTTCGACATATGTGTAAAGGGCCATTCCATACGAATTCGCCAATGCCGGTAAACCCATCATCTCAGATTTTGTTCATATTTATATTTTAGGTAGGGTTATGTCTTATTAGAAGAAATCTAGATTTATTTGCACCAATTCACCGTAGTTACTGAGTTACAGGGCCTCAAAGTTGCCTATGTCGCTTGGTATTGTACGACAAATTTTGCCTATCAACGGTCCTTAACAACGGCTAAAATGGGTCTAACTTTGCTTCTATCGAAGCTAGCCTCACCAAATTTTGTACACATGTCGCTGATGATGCGCATTAATACTCCATGGAATCGATTACCATTTGTGCTGCTTATGACATAGTTATCGACACTAGCGATTTGTCGATTTTCTTCCCAAAAATTGAGAAACTCGCAAACTTTGAAGCAGAATGCCCAAGATCAATCATGCCTGTTTAATTTTGATAACAATTCAAAATAAGAGTTATACTTGAATATGCATCAATAAACAAAATGACAACATGTTACCAACTATGAGGAAATGGTTTTCTTAAAATAAACCTGTAAGTGTACAGTATGGTCACTTTCATCATTTGCAGTGCATCAGTGACCTCCCAGACTGCTTGGTGACCAACTGATGATGTATGCAGATGACACGAGACTCTTCAATTCTAATGAGCGACTATCCAAGAACACTCAGCAACGTCAGCGGTTATGCGACGTTCTTAATGATCTACATACGGTCTCCGAATGGGGTGCCAAATGGCTTGCTTCAAAAACTCCCAGTAGTTGCTGGCACGATGGAGACAATCAATGTGTTGAGCTGTCTGCCTGCTAATGGGCTGGATGTGCGGTTTCTATGACATCTTTCGTAGCCGCTAATCCAAGGAGGGGGATGGATCTTATTAAGAATGTCCTGCTTAGCATAATTATTGGTATAAAGCATCGTTTTTTCTTTTCAAATTTTGAAATCATAGAAATTTTAGGCTAGTTTCGCTCTTATCAAATACAAAACATAGGCTAGAGTAAAAAACAGGTAGCGCTTGTTCTCTCAGCTCAGTTATCAAAATGAAGAAAAATTGCCTGATGGCTTGCTGTAAGTGAATGCCTACATAACTGGTGAGCTCGTCTTAGCCTAGGTCCTAGTCGCCCCATGTATTGTTCAGATGTTCTAAAGCAGGGTTAGTAAACTGTAGGTACTGCAGAACCTATAATAGACCGGTCTATTTTTCAACCTTAATTATGACTTATTACTGTATTCTTGATGAAGACTTATGTAACTTTTGTGAATGTGACATCAAGAAGAAACAGAGTTACGGCCAAACGTAAGAGAAGCTTTAATAAATTTCTAATTGTGGGAGTTTTGTTTTATCAGGAAATGACTGGAGACTCAGTGTTAACTGTCACACCCGTCTTGTGACTTTGCGTTATGCATTTGAAATTGTTACGTTGGGCATTTTGATGATTTGTGTAATGTAAATGCTCGATGTAAATTTTGCTGATATCATTATCAAATGAACTGGGCCAGATGGAGTCATATTCAAATTCAATAATGTGTACTTGAGTCATCTCATCATATCATTTAAAAAACAGATTCGCTGAATTACGCCTATTATTCAACCAATAAATGTTATTGTAGAAAATAATAAAACAAAACAACCACTTTTCATAATTAACTGATAGTGAAATGATGTCAAAGGCCTTTCTGTAGGAGCATCCTCTACCGTCATCAAGGAAATAAGACAGTAACTGAAAAATATATGCACATGAGCGACTTGCTAAGAACACTCAGCAATGTCAGCAGTTATGCGACGTTCTTAATATGAAGACTTACGCAGGGTCTCAGAATGGGGCGCCAAATGTTTTGTTTCTCTCAATCCTTCAAAAACTCAAAGTATTCTGCACTCACGACTTAAAGGAGATGATCATAGCATTAAGATCTCAGATAATAGGATCAGAGAATAAGATTCCATCTCCTTCCTTGGATTGGCGGTTGCGAGAGACTTGTCAGGGAAACCGTACATCCAATCCATTAGCAAGCAGGCAACTCAACACATTGGTAGTCTCTATCGTGTCAGCAGCTGTCTTCCACCACAGACTGTCTGCTATCGTTGGAAGTCCAGTATTCGTCTTCTGATGGAGTATTGTTGTCATCTGTGGGCCGGCGCCTCACAAACGCATCTTGAAATCCTTGAACGGGTTGACAAACGTGTCAAGAACCTTATTTGTTGAAAAACTTGCTAACGAGTTGCAGCCGCTCTCGTCAGACCGGATATTGCTTTACTCAGTCTCTTCTACAGATACCGTTTCAGTAGAAGCAGCTCTGCGGTAAGTGAGTGTGCCTAAACCTAAGATCTTCTCCAGAAGCACACGCAGAGCTAATGTACTCACATGTGAGCTTAGAACGCGCACGTACAATGAGTCTTTCCAAAAGCTATTTTGTTCGCACGGCACAGTTTTGGAATCAACTTCCCCATACCACTTTACCTGACCAATACAATCTTGATACTTTCAACTTTCAAGAGGCGTGCGAATAGGTTTCTGATGGGGACGGCTTGATCAGATTAGAAGATCTGTTTTTTCTCTTATTTATTTTAGACAACACAATTTATTACTTTTTTCAATAAGTAACCCAAGTTTCGTTCATGTCTCGTAGCTGTGCTAGGGGTGAAATTTCTGTAATAAAGCCCCTTCTCTTGGGTGGCGGTCTATTTTTCAACATCTTCGATTCTAATTAAGAAATATCGCTTCAAAATCAAGCATTTCCGATTATGTTCCATCTGTGAAACTCTCAAGTGTTCTACTAAGTATCTTATATATCATGGAGCATTTAAATTTCGGTTTAATATTGTGACTTGACATTTTGTGATCGAATCCTGGTAGGATACTAAATACATATTTCACAGATACCGATATTCAACAAAGTATATTGAATATAAAGTACATTATAAGTAATATTATTATTGACAATAAACATTTATGCCCAACCCAAAGTACTAGTAATTAAGACTCAACTCTTATCAAGATGGTACACTACATCTCTTTAGTAAATTGGCACACAAGATTACTACCTATAAAGCAAGCAGGATGAGCAACACACACCGGCCTTACACAAGTAAATATCTTAGGGCTCATTACTTATACTGCCAGAATATAGGAAGTGGCGTTCTAATGCATGTGGTTGTCTATCACAAGTTTTACGGTTTATGTTCCAGTGCTCCTAGCGACGACGCGAATTCGCGTTTGACGACGCGAAATTCTCATATCTACATTTGTCAATATTATGGACTTTCATAGCTGTATGTCTGTGTAAAAAAGTGAATGCTGAGAAATCCGAAGCATTGGAAAAAGAGCTATCTCATGAAAATGAACAGATGAAGAAAAATGACAAAAGAAAAGTGAAAATAGACGAAGCGGTGACCCAGAAACTGAAGGAGAAGGAGAGATTACACAAACTTCTCGAAGAGGCCCAGCGTCAAGCTTTGAGGTCCGATCAGCAATTGGAGGAACTGCGGTCAGAACAGCGGAAGTTGGACCAGAGACAAAAATGATTATCTGATCAGATTGTGCGGTCGGCTTTTAAACGTCACATTGATGATTCAAGAAAAGAAGGCCCATCATCGAAATGACCTAAATGCTGAATGAATAATAACATTCATTCATGATGATCATATACATGCATTTTTGACAGCAATTTCTTATCGTGATAGTCTGATATATAGTACATCTATTAGATCGATGAAATAACGAGTTCTTATTAAAAGTAATTATCATGTAAATGATGATGTAATAGATGTTTTGTGCTGATTGATAAGCGTGACTATGATGTATAGGCTACTTTATAACTAAATCAACCGATTTGGCGTTGACGCGAAATTTTTCGCGTCACGCGAAATGAGAGGACAAGTGTTGCTAGGAGCACTGGTATGTTCCAACGATTAAAAACTACCGGTATGCAACGGTACTGATAAAAGAAAAATAAGTAGTTAAATGAAAATTAAGAAAAGCGCGACAGAACAAAAATGGACAAGATATCAGCAGAAGCTCAAAAACTAAGGTCATGCAATCGTCCAGCAAGTAGACATACATGAGCGAGACTAGGGAATAAGCCTACAAGAGCACGTGAAGTCCTTCTGTATGCACAAAGAAGGCTTGGTAAGGCGTATGAAGACAGCCTCGCCAATCATCAGATTTGTGTCTGCATTGTCTCACCACTTTGAAGGCACTTCTCAACGCTGGGTGAGGACAAGAAAGGTAGTGTTGAGTAATGGAAGAAGTAGGCGGCTGCTTGGACCTTGGCCTCTGCTTCTTTTGCTCGCACCACTTCGGGATGTGTTCTTTGGCTCTCAGCTACAGCGTCCTTTCCGTCCGCCCCACAACTCGCTCCGCAAGCACAGTCGTATGAGTAAATCACAAGTGGTTTCTGGGTCGGCGGAATGGAGTCTTTGGGTGCGTTGCCAGAGACTTTCCGTGTTCTATACCATGCCATGGTCTTGAGGTGAGGGTATGCGCCTTCGATAGCCTTCTTGATGCGTTGTGCTTCACTTGTTGCTGCTTCACCGACATATTAGATTAAAAACTAGTTGTAACTAAAACGAGTAAATTGCACACAAATCAAAGTATATTGTTGTCAATAGCTTTTCGGAAAGGATCACAACAATCTTAACTGAGCTATTTTGCACGTATATCTACTATGCTGGTTTCAGCATCAGTCAATATTGCCAGCAAGTAATCGCATGTCTGCTGGGCTATTTATCTCAAAGATTTTTTTATTTTTGCACTGACTTATCTTATTGATGCTGGTGTAGGTCTGTTCTGCGTTTTGTATAAATAATAAAATTTGATCAATCATTTCAAAGCACTCGTCTACAGCAATCTATCAGGTTATATGCGAACATGTTAAGAGGAGGCACTAACAATTTTGTCAGAAACTTATCAGAATGAAGACTTGAATGCAATGACAATTGATGAGTTTTAGGTCCTAGTATTTGAAGACAGTATGTAGGATGAGATGATGCTGCTCTATTGTACATATAATACAAGTTTTCGCCGTCAACCGCCTTCTTCAATCTTCATGCAATGACTGATAATGACAGCGAGCGCACCCGGCAATCACCGATCTGCCCGAATGACGTGATCGACAACTGAAAAGAGGACGCCGCGTCTCGCAGCAGTAAAAGTGCACTCTCATCGCTGCAAGACAGAGCAAGCCAGGTGCAAACTTACTAAAAAAAAGAAAAAGTGTAAAAATGCTAAGAGGGAACTTAAAACACGATGTACTTCAGTTCTTCACGCTCTTGTCGGTAATTATGTTGGGCTGCCACTTCTTAATCTCGATGGCTTCTAATATTCTCAGACGTAGTCTCATATTCGCGACTGAGTACCTCGGCGTTGAAGTTGCATTTTCATGCAGCTTTATGCTTAAATACCGAACTACTGTTGGAGTTGATATGCTCACGGTTCTGGATGTGGATAGGTCGAATTGTGCTGCCAATGTACGACAATGTAGGGCTGATCGGATCTATGCTGGAGTGTGCATCGCCTATCTTCGCTCATCTACCAGCGAAGTTGACTAGCGAAATTCAAAGCGTTGAAAAACGTGTTTCAGTAACCGCATACCAATCCTTATCATATAGCATAGTAGTACATATAATGCATCATGAAATGATGGCACAATTCTTGCCTCCTCTAAAGATGATAATTTATACCACGATGCCGGACTGAAAAGTACATAACTTCATTCTTCCCCTTCATCACTGTTACACAACTACTGTTATAGTCCGGCAGCCAGAACGAGTTTCTGCAGGGAACGAGGCCGAAAGTGAGACTTTCACAGAATGATGTGCAGCCTATGCCCACTACGAATCGGCACGTCTGCCGAGTTCTAGTGAGTTCCTCTTCTTGTCAGACACGATCAAAGAAAAACACATGTAAATCCAATGGGACGCAGATTGCAGTTTTTGGCTAAAATGAAATTTTGTATATTTTCTATGATTAAAGGAAAAGTAGTAAGCCCAGAGTCATAATTTTTGGCATGGAATGTCTTCAGGTCATTTCCTTTCATTTTCATGCACCCCTGTCTATAAAACTAAACGCATTTAAATTTGGCGAGCCTCTTAATGTCGGCAAACACAAACATTTTGAGCAACTTTATCCACATTCTCACATACATTGCCGATTAGATGCATGATAAAAGCACATGCACATCATAGGAAATGACCTGAAGACATTCCATGCCAAAAATTATGACTCTGGGCTGAGTACTTATCGTTTAATCATAGAAAACATACAAAATTTCATTTTAGCTTAAAACTGCAATCTGCGTCCCATTGGATTTACATGTGTTTTTCTTTGATCGTGTCTGACAAGAAGAGGAACTCACTAGAACTCGGCAGACGTGCCGATTCGTAGTGGGCATAGGGTGCACATCATTCTGTGAAAGTCTCATTTTCGGCCTCGTTCCCTGCAGAAACTCGCTCTGGCTGCCGGACTATTACTAGTACCACTTAAATATTCGTTTGCTTTTAAAGTGCGATGTGATTTCAAAGAAGAAATGCCTTCAAGCGGGTGAGAATTTTACGGTTCGTCGTGGAAATTTCGATAGGACGACTGTTGCAGCGCTGATTTTTAGAATACATGCGTTCGCATTTGGTGCGACTATTGTGTGCAGATAGCTTATATTAGACCCTACTTGAGAGATGTAACAACATTGTACTCGTATGCAGAGAAATTATTGTTTTTTTCAAGTATGCGTCGCCCGAATAAAATGTGCAGAGCGACAATAATAAACTGCTACGAATGTTCAGATGCTTACATGTATATTTCAATTTCTTCTAAATACTCAAAAAATGAAAAGCTATCCCTTGATAAATATTTGGCGAAGCCCGTGCTTATTAAGCACGTGTTTTACTAAAAAAATTGTCGTTTTTTTCTTTCAGTGCTATGACTGTTGAATCAGAATGTGCAAAGAATTCCGACTATTCCATCGATTTTGAATATCATTTTCGGGAACATTTCCACTTCATTAACATGCAGTGTTACAACATATTCCATTTCGATTCCTGCGAAGTTGAAGGTCGAAAATATTGCTTCCGTTGTGCTGAAGGACAAAACTTTATGACAGTTGTTTGCCAATATTTTGATGGTCACTGTCTACTACACAGTTTGCCAACTGGAGGGGATCACAAGCGAGTAATTAATGATCTACATCGATACATCAAACGTCGTGAAGGTAATTAGTGTTACCCAAAATTTTATTTAATTGCAATAATGTAAATTTTTTGAAATTCAAGATTTTTTGTTGACCCTTGGATGCAAATATGGGCACTCTTGGACCTAGGGATAGGCATGCAGTAGTTCCATTCGGTAGGTATTTGCATAAAGCAATCGAAATTTTATGACTTTTTCGCGCTTCTGTCACTTTTTTGGGAAGTAGAGTCAAAGAATCATGTTTTCGTCGAGGGAGTGTTCATGCATATTGGTAATTTATGGGTCCACACCTGCTCAGAATCATGGATCGGTTTAGTGACTCACCAATTCATGTTGAATGTTGTATTTTGACTGCGAGTAGATATGTGAGAGCGATCCTATCCTATATCATGTGACAGTGCTCCGATTCATTCCCGAATTCGGGAATTTCCCGAAATTTTTAAGTTGCTCCCGAATTCGGGAATTTATCCCGAATTCCCGAGAATATGGACCCGAAATTCCTGAAAATATCCATTATGCAGTATCTCTAACAAGTATGATTTTTGGCATTGGGTCCTGTTGAAGTTAAACATCTTCAATAAATATCAACGCTCCTGAGTAGTCATACGAGCATATGATAGAAATTTATCTAAAATATCAATTTCAAACCTCTCGACTCCTTTATCAATCGTCATTCCTTTATTCCATGAATTTTTCGGCAAAATATAGTTAATTCTATTAAACAACGACGTACATGTACATGTACTTTCCAATCCCATGGTCTCGTGAATCGAAGAAGGCTACCGTAGCATTTTGTAAATATCGAACTGGTAGCAAGTACATATACCCTTTAAAGTTCATGAAAGTTATGCTATCAGTGCTGACGCAGAATTCGCCATTTTATACTCCTTTTATCGTCCTAAATACATATAGTATGATTCCAACATCATTAATTATACTTGGCTTTCCCTGAACTTGTTAATGGTTTAATAATTTAATAGTTTTATCTCGCCATATCATGTTGTATAAAATGTACAGGCACTGGTCGTCAGTAAGTCGATACTTTCGGCTAATGGTTGGACAAAGTCCACTGTTCCAATCAATGAAAGCCTTCTGAGTGTCTGCTCTGCTGCACATCAGCACTACGGGATGAGAAAAAGGGATGAAGCCAAAGCGAACGAGAATATCAAAAGGAAAAGCATGAAGGCACAAATTATTGGAGATTTTTCCAATTTTCAGAAGTCAAATGACTCACTCATGAATATTGAAAGTTCTGCCCTTGAAACGGATCGGCAATTGCAAGAACTTATTGCCGAAAAAGAGAAACTTGCAGAGTTTATTGCGACGGCAACAACAAAAGTGAAAGATTCGGAAGAAAAATTGAAATTTCTATTAGAGAAGAAAAAGACTCTATTGAAACAAAAAGAAAAAAAGATGGTGTCTTTGATGGACCAATTTGTTGTCAAAGAGTCATCTTCCAAATAACTTCAGGCCTTCGTGAAAATATATGAATGTGGATAAACTGAGTATTTTTTGTAATAAAATATATGTACATGTACTTGTTAAGCAATGGCAGTAGTACAGTGCTTAGATGAAAATAGATAATACATGTGCAACATAGATATGACGTTTCTTCATTGCCGATTAATTAATATTTTCTATGTGTTGCTGTACGCTTTAAGTTGTTGAAGTATTCAGATTTGCTTATAGTATCTCAAAGCTTCCATTCATTTTAAAACCCAAGCACATGAAGATAAGCTTTATGAAGACTATTATGCACAATATTTGAAGAAATGTAAGGGATATAACTAGTCTGTAGGGGTCTTAACTAGTCTGTTCCCGGGGATCAAAATACTTACAGATGCATTAAATTAATGAATACTATCCCATTAACGGTTTATATGCCGTTTTAATGTGATAGTAGTACATAATTCCCGAAAATTCCTGAAAATTTCAGCCATTCGGGAATTCCTGAAAATTTCCTACAGTAAAAGAAACATCAGAACTACCACGCCTAGCCTTGCTCGAACTATGTTGACATAGATAGACACTAACAGGAAAAAGCCGGAGAGAAATTCAAGCAAAGAATCACAGGAATCGGGAGGTCAGTTCAGCTGCTTACCAGTCTACTTATGCTTAAGTTTATCGAGGACAGAATTTGTCATTGGAGCTAAAACTGAAAACCAAAATGATTTGCTATTCTATAAACTCGTTCTTCCATAATCTTAACGATCATGATTAGTAAAAGCCATAGGCAACTTTCACAATCGAACCAAATGAGGAATCGAATCGACAAAGCCTATCAAATGGTCGGTTTCTACTTTTACACAACAGAGTCATCCTGCTGTTTTCTACAGCCATTTAGAATTTGGAGTCATCATATGCGTGCACTGCATATTGAAATCGACTCTGCCTGTAGAAGAAAATCATCACGAATGCGGCCAAAAGCCATTGAACAAAAGTTTGACCAAGCCTATCCTATCAATGTCGAGGATTCAGCGTCGGAAAATTCAGACAAGAAAAATGTCCGATGCAGTCTTTGCCCGTGGAGACTTGATCATAGAATAATAAATGTGTCAATCATCGCAATGTCAGTGTTTCGTTTGCAAGGAGTCAATATGTGAATGATTTTCTTTACGATAATCAAGCATTTTTGTTAAATATGTAAGTTTGAATAAATAGATTAGATGACTCGAAAACATACTGTTTCAGCCATGATACAGAAGTCTATGATATTTACGGGACATATAATGTGGGTCCATATTTACTCATGATATTCGTAATAAAAGATTTTTTGGCATCCGAGGGTTAATACTTGCACAATTGATAATACTTGTTGTACATTTTACACATGGGCCTTCTCTCCACTGCTTGTGGATAATTCAACCTCCAGTGTTATCCCTGAGAAGTCACAGAAATAGTTGTCTTCAGTAGGGTTAAAAGACCATGTTATTTTAAGTATTTTATGACAAAGAAGTGCTTATGTTTTTTTTCCTTTTTAATGCTATCATTTTGTGACGTTTTATTAAATGTCCAGCCGATTGAATGAGTTGTCAACGTCCCGGGGGTAGATTTAGTGGATAGAAGAAAATAAACCCGTGCTACAATTTCTGATGCAGAGAAACCACAGTTAGTATGCCACATTAACGAGCTACATTTGTTTTCATAGGATTTTGCATCTGTTCGTTCGGTCTACACGTATCGAATTTTATTCTATATGCTTCCCTATTGTTGTGATGCTGCTTTTGTTAAACAAAGTTTTCTGAAAGTTTAAGGAATGGTAAGTTGCTATCTGTGCCCGCATCTGCCCGTAAACAAACAGAAACCGCAGCAATCTCACTTCTACTGTATTGCCTACAACTTCTCTCTGAGTTATATCCGACGTTATTACTTTTCACAGACGCAGAGTGTCCATCTCCATCTCAATAGCTTTCAACTGTCTCTGTTTTATCAAATAATTGTGGAACTGGGCCACAGTGGTCGGGCCAGCTGCGAAAATGTTTTCAGGAAAATGGACGTGGCCCGACGAAAAACTGTAATCTTGTAATTCGTACATTTAAATGAGCTCATGCTGTCTAATGGAACAAATGTTGGTTTATAGGATAAAAGAAGGAAGCTAACGACAGGAAATTAGTATGTTTCTTGCAGCATTGTCAGTAAGTCAAACCTACCTATTCATCGTTGCGTCTCACATCTTGTAACAAGTTCAGTTAAAGATAATGATTGCTGCAGTAGTAGTCCTTAGTATCTATTAAGTGGGTTTCTATAGCTTTTGTATACTGTTGAAATCAACAGTGCATATTTGTCAAATAGCCACGTACGAAACTTTCAAACCTATGTTTAAGAAATCGCCGGTAGTTCCATAAAAGAATTATAAACGACTTATCTATTTGAAGCCTCCATATTTCCGCATCTGCGAAGAAAATTCTCGGATGACTTGCTTTAAAATAATTCATCAATTCATTTAGACAAAAATAAAATTCAAAATAATTAGGGCATTGTTGTCCGATGATGTTCTGAACGTAACTGGATTAATTTGAAGCGCTCGATATCACCACTTCCCATAAAATTAATGCACCTAAGTGATGTCGATTACCTATTGATGCAACGGTCATGATGAATGGAGGTGCAGCGAACCTCGATTTTTAGGGTTTGGTCGAATCGAACCGGCCGAACCTATTAGTATTTTCTTCTGAGTATTTCGAAATACATCATGAGCTATCTTCCAAAAAATGAAATTCCAATGGCAAATATACTTATTATCCTACGAATTGCTCAGTCCTAAATACATTCTCATGCTGAATACTTTCGCATGGTTGGATTACAATATTCAACAACGCAAAGCCGATGACGAAGTGATGTATGACATAATACTAGTGATAGAATGAAGACTGTAACACCTACCTCATAAACGGAATATGATTTAGAATTTATCGTCGTGCTACTGACTGTTGCAGATTAAGTCATATGTCGCAGTTTCAACGCTCCTTTTCTTGCCACTAGGCTTCACTCCATCGCAGGCCAACGCTAAAGTCGTTCGTAAATGATTGAGTACAAAACTTCAAACCAAAATTCCGAACCTAACCTAGTACTCTCCGAGACTCAAAAAAATTAACTTAAGCCTTTGAGTTATGGAATATAATAAACCCCGAAGAAAAATATCCAGGACAGAAAAATTTCAGTTAATACAAAAAAGGTTCGGCCGAACTTACGAAACATCACGAAAACCGGGTTCAGCCGAACCGAACGTTTGGTGCACCCCTAATGATGAATGTAGACTTGTGTAGGCTAGGCAGTTGCAATGCCAATCACTTGTTCAAACGGCTGGTGGCTTGCTGCAGCTGCAGTGTTGCGATTCGCGCGTGTTTACACGCGCGCGCGTTTTTTTGACAATTTGCGCGTGTAAGCGTGTTTTTTCCATTTTTATCCATTTTGCGCGTTTTTTTAAGTTTTCGACTTCTATTTTTAATTTTTGATAATAGAAAACTTTGGTTCTAAAATATCAAAATCAAGATATCAAAATTTCAAATTACATGCAGTTTCTAGATAAGCCACATGTATAGCCTATCAAAGATCATTTAGGTTCATTAACATCTCACTCAATGGATAGCCTATAGGCCCACTGCTCGTATGCATCTACCACTTAAGGCACGTGTGTATTTGACTTGTCCTGAAAAATACCAAAGCTCTTACTATCTGATCTGCAAATTTAAGCTTTGTAAAAATTCGTTGCATCAAATACTGGCGATCATAGTTGCCATTTTGGCTTATTTGTAAGGAAATACATGTGCGCGTGTTTTTCGACCTTGCGCGTTTTTTTTACCCTACGCCAAGAATCGCAACACTGTGCAGCTGGTCAAAACGCAAGATCACCCGAAAAGATCAAATCAAGCGATTATTGATCCATTAAATGAATGCCTTGCCTGGGTGCGATGCGTGATACACGCTTGGACGATCATGCTTCTCCACCTTGAACGGTTCCGACCACGGCTGAAGATCTCGTGGTTTTCTTTGTACGGTCTAGGTATCCTGCTCGTTGTCGCCCTCTCGAACGTCTTCCTTCGATGCGACCATGCAACGTAGCACATTCCAAACCGCCTCCCCGAATAACATGACCGAGGAAACGTAACTGTCTCTTCGTGACGGTCGACAGAAGCTCTCTTTTTCACTCCAGATATGTTATCCGGAGCATTCGTCTCAGAAACCACATTTCGGCTGTCTCTATGTTCGCTTCCAGTTCACTGGTCAAAGTCCATGCTTCACATTCACAGCCATAGGTCAGGATCGACCATATGTAACACTTCAACAACCATTAACTTCATTGACAGGTTTCTGTTTCCAAATATGGAGCGCATGTCTTGGAATTTCGACTTGGCAATGGCAATTCGTTCTTTGATTTCTACTTTACATCCAGTGTCGGTTGTAATTATGCTACCGAGATAAGTGAAACAGTCTAACTCCTCGATACATCCATTTCCGATTCTCAGCTGACATAGTGGTTTTTCAGATTTTCTTGCGACCTGTTTTCTTGAGATTAATGTTAAGTCCCATTTCTGCGCTTGTTTCAGCTACTTTAGGTAAGGGGTCTTGTAAATTATCCTGTGATGTTTCTATTAATACCGTGTCATCAACATACCGACTATTATTGATGTTTATGCCACCGACTTTCAGTCCAAGCATTTCAGCTATCTCGCTGAAGATAGCTTCAGTATACAGATTGAAAAAGTCGGGTGACTGTACACAGCCTTCTCTGAGGCCTCTCAAGATACGAATCCACGGTGTTAGTATATTATCAACTCGAATTTCTGATTCCAGTATAGATTTCTAATCAATTGTATATCTTTTCCATCTGCTCCAATATCTCGAAGAAGATTGATGACCTTCTCATGACGAACTTTGTCAAAAGCTTTGGAACAATAGATGAAGCAAAGGAAAACATTCTGCTTGTGTTGTATGGCTCTTTCGCAGAGCATTCTCAGTGTAAAAATTGCGCTGTCAGTTCCCTTATCTGGCATAAATTCGAATTGTTCGTCGGAAATCAATGGACGTAATTTCCTTCGAACTCGTTGTAGGATTATGGAAGGGACAACTTCATTGTGTGGCTCATTATATTGTCCGCGACCACCGTGACTAATCCATGTATGCAAACGCCTCGGATGCTGCTTGAACCAGCTGTTGGTGATAATCTGACTGTCTCTTGCACATCATTCCACGAACTTATTGCCTCATTCCGCTCCCCCAGACCGAAGGGACCAACAATATTTGCAGCTCTCCCTCAGCCTACCGTAACATTCAAATCTCCCATCACGATTTTTATCTCTTCTGATTTGCACTGACGAAAATGACTGCACTCTCCACTTTTACAAATAGCTCTTGCCTGCCATTAAGCAAATTTGAAAACGCATTCTGAAGAAGAAGATGCTGCGAAAAAATGAACGCATTTTGATACCAGAGATAAAATTTCCTAATCTCCGGATGAACGTCGCAAAGAAGCTACCATCGGCATCCAATCATAAAAATCCGGATATTTAAGGACAAGAGACGGACATGTACATTGGAAACAATATTATGCGCAATGGACACGTTGTCATGACAACAATACCTAAGGAATGATGGCTTCCTGTGACTGACGATTGTTAGGTGCCGGCTCCTTGTCAGTATACTTAGTGAAGATTTACGGTTAATATCATTTTGATAAAATATATTACAATAGAAACAAATCCACAATTATACTGCATGTTTCTGTAAACTGTCTTTTCTTAAGATTTATATTTAACATTGACTTAGATCGGCGTCTAGGTGTGCAAACGAACTTGCCGCCAACATACAACGAGTTTCCGTTCCAATGACAGCATGCGTGATCGTGGAAACTGACGTACTAAGTGGACACCTGATTTGGATTAGCATGGTGTATGATTGTTGACCTTCAGCAAATTGCACACAACTGCCATTTGCCACACGATGCCGATTACAATCTTCGTGAAAAAGTGTCGCTAGTTTAGCAACATTCCAAGGCAAGGATTGCACCTGGTTGAGATCCTCCCGGATCACGGATCCAGCGAAGATCGTTTATGATGGAATTTTATTGGTCGTTAGCTATGAAAAAATCCTTTTTAGGGATAAACTACAAAATGTTTAGAACTTTTCATTTATTTTGTTTTTGTCGTTTCTGACAGATGGGATAGTGTAGGTGCGGGGGGGATCCGTAAGACTCAGAATCTTAATCTGTAGACTTCTATAGGAGTTGCTGTAGCTCGCCATGAGATGTACTTCTAATATTCATTGAAGTATATAAATGATTAAGTAACCTCATATTTTGTTAATGCTAATTGTCATATTACGGCTGTAAACTTACAAACCACTGTACCGCTTTGTTAATCCACTCCAGGGAATAAGCATCTTTAAATTTCAAAACTAGTGACACAAAGGAGTGTTTATACGCCGGCTTTTTTTAAAGCTGAGCTATATTTTCGGCTTTGAGCTTTCTTTTCTTTTAATTTAGAAGAGTTTCAGCTTCATTTTCGTAATTTTAAAATTCTATTACAATATTTTTACTAAGTGAATTAGTAACACTAATCAGCATTAGTTACAGTAGGCAATACAGCGTGGTCCATTGATTTTCTATCTGATCAGAAACA
The DNA here is from genome assembly GCA_907163375.1 of Prostheceraeus crozeri. Classification (NCBI taxonomy): domain Eukaryota; kingdom Metazoa; phylum Platyhelminthes; order Polycladida; family Euryleptidae; genus Prostheceraeus; species Prostheceraeus crozeri. The sequence continues at coordinate 1,380,280 of CAJQUW010006363.1, read as the reverse complement.
GGAAATATAAATAAGTCGCTTTCCCCTTCAATAACAAAATCTATTTTGACGAAAAAATAGTGTTGTAAAACTGCAGATGCCACCTTCATTCATTTAATAGAAATCCAACAAGAAGCACATTATATAAACAGATTCACAAGACCGAATATTAACGGTATCAGTTGTTATGTATTTATCATAATAGACTATTTATTGCCACTAAAGACAATAGTTACTTGTATGATGACAGATAGGTCAACATTGACAAGAAAATAATAACCGTTCATTATGTGGTCGACGATTGTTGTCTGAATTATTGCACAATTACTATACATTTTTTGGAAAGAGCCAAGAAAGTATTGATGTAACTTCCATTTTTGTCTTTAATTAAGAATGCAATTAATTTCTGCCAACATCCGTTAGCTATCTTCATGTTACAATGAAGGAAAATCAAAATCACTAAAATAGGATTAGAAATTCACACCGACTGTGCTACACCACAACTGAAAGGGATATATATATAAAATATAAATAATAAAGGACATGAAGAGGAAGGGATTATGCAACAGGTAGTATTGGATCACATGTTACCAATAGCATCAATTTGATGACTTGACTCAAGCACGGGAAAAGATGCAGAATTAGAATTAAAATTTTAATGTAATTTTAATTATAATTTTGACCATTTTAATTCTAATTCTGTATCCTTTTCCATGCTTCAGTCAGGTCATCAAATTGATGCTATTGGTGCCATGTAATAACTCTCCGGTATTTGTGGGCCCTCGAAATTTTGTTAGAGTTGAGAAAATGGAAAAGTCTCTGGCCCGATCACCACTGGGCCATTATACTTGAACTACTCAAGTCGATGACTTCATCAAAAGTACCGGTTTATTGCAGAAATTTCTGGAAGCAATTCCTGAACAAAGGCCATATTTGATGTTTTTATAAACCCTCTTCAAAAATTTCATTAACAGAGGATTTTGCTAGACTAACTTACTGGGCCACCTTTCGCTAAGATAGGAATGGAAACCGAATGGTCACAAAAATTAATTAGTGTGTCAACATCTTATTTTCAACGAAGTCATATTTTGAAATTTAGACTGTGAAGTCTATGACTCTCACGTCTCTCATACATTTGAATTATTGCAGTGGAATTATGATATTTGAACACGTTATATAAATTTGTTTACTGTTAAACATTGAATTCATGACGTCTCGTGTCAGTTGCTCTATCTCTGGTAATCAATCACATCATTCTGCGTCTTCCGCTTTCAGTTACTTGCATGTCAACTTTTTCTCATTTCAGTTGATGGACCGGAGCCTGGTGGTATCATGGAGCAATACATCGGACGAGGAGTTTGATGGCTTTCATAATCATGAACAATATTTCGATGTCAGCTAATGACAGACGGAACACGATTTGTTACTGAATCGAAGAATCTTGACTTTTTGTTACTTATCGAGATCCTGAATGGCGTCTCTGAATTTGTGTATTCTTGCTTATTTATCTGGGTTGATTTGATTGTTGTTGCCTGTAAAACTACGACATTCGTGAATACAACGTTGATGGGCGTTTGATTTGTACATATTGAAACTTATCTGATAGATGTGTGAATACTTTGTACTGTGTGTAGAGGTATTGTTTTGCATTTATCGGTCACTAGGACTAATTGTAATTTTCTTAGAAAATGAAATAGAAAAAATTCAAAATCTAGTGTTTTCAATTTTCAATAGAGGAATCTATAAGTACTTAACACGTTCGCTGCAAATGAAAAATGAATAAGATAATCAAATGATGGGACTCCGGCCAATAACTAGACCCGAAATATGGTGCAAGCTATTCTCGTGCATAGCTGTCACTGTCTTGATGTCCACTTTCTCCGGCAAGCAAAAGTAGAGAGACAGCAGTGCATGCTAAGCTTGTAATAGTTGAGGGAATGAACCGTGATAGTGAAAAAGGATCACAGCTACACGCACCAGAGGTCACATCAGAGACAAAAATGAGATACCTTGCTTGAGAACATCACCTCATACCCTCACGTTAATCGTGTGTGATAGCTCCTCTAAAGCGCATATTAAAATCGAAAGGGTGCTCATATTTATTGTAGTAAGATGAGCTGTCGATTTTCCTGCTTGGTAGAGACTGGAGAAAAGCCGTGTGCAGCACACATCAACAAGATGGGAGGAGCCGAGTCGTCTGCATCCAACTTAAAGCGACATTTTATAAACTTTCATCGAAAATGATCAATAATTGATACAGCAATGATCACTAAAAATAGGTTCAAGTAAGCCTGTGATCCATGATGTAGGCTACCAGTATATTTTTTAAAAAGCTAGGCTTTACTTATGTAAAGCAAAATTGCCACCCGGAGTCCTATCAAACGCCTCGTCCAATCAAGTCCTCAAAATTATAGGACTCCGCATCCGTGCTTTGAAGTATTAATCAAATTCTTGCAGCTGAAGCTTTGAAAAATTTGATAGTAAGCTTATTCCTTTTTAGCTTTCTTGAGCCCCCCCCCGCGACGAAAAGATCCACCGATTCTTGACAGCGTTGTTTTTCAACGACTTCCATCGTATTGTGGTTTTGTAGAAGAGGAGACGCATTGAAGTTAGAATGGAGACATTGTTTTGTAATGCAGGATCCCTTCAGAATGCAGTCATTCGATGAGTGATGTCGGAGAACAGCAACATGTTCGAGTTGACAATTATTGGACGCATATGACAATTGAAAATGGCAGACGAATTGAAATTTTCAATTTTGGCGAACGTGGTTAAAGCTTCTTTAGCGACAGTGTCCGGAAATTCAGCGACTGAGCGGAACTTTAACGAACTAGCTGCACACTCGGAATGACAGAGACAGACTCTGAATCAAAGTTTGATCTGAATGTTCAGTATTGTCACTCATGACCGTGAAATTTCAATTGCAGGCTTTTCTGCAATTGAAAAGGTGTGGAAAGTTTATAAGGACAGCACATGCTTCCGACTTCGCAGTACTGACGCGTTATGTTCACGTTTATGGCCTCCCCAAGCTCCATAAAGATAATATTCCTCTTCGTCCAAATTGTGTCTTTCGTGAATTCAGCAACTTATGAAATTTCAAAATATTTGTGCAGCTTAATTATGCCACCAGTGAATAAATCAGTATAGCGTATTAGAAATTCGTTTCAATTTGTTGATTTTGTTAGTCAGATTGAATGTCGGACAGGAGATAGGGGAGACATGGGTGCAGGCCCGTCACCAGCGGGGGGGGGGCAAGGGGGTGCTGCCCCCCCTGTTAAAAATTTCGCCCCTCCTGTTAAATAATGTTCACATGTGTCTACTTTTAGTTGATGGCAATGGTCATACAAGAAAAGCCTAATGGCATGATTCCATTGCATTGTGAATGGAGTTTTTGACTGACGATAACTATTGACTCATTCAGCGTGAACATTTCCCACCTGTTACTCATTGCGAATAATTTATGACTTCATCACTTCAGTCCTTCACCACTGTTTTGTGTTTCTTTCTGATCATTAGTTTCTATTTAAGTTATTAGTTTCTAGGAGTTTCCCTCTTGATTAATTCCTCTGCTGCTCGTCTTTGTGTTATTTCGTGAACTTAACCTCTACGACTGATCTAACCTATCCTAAAAGAAAATGCAGTTAAGTTCGGCTAAATTTGTTGATTTTGAAATAGATGATTTGTGGAGAGGAAAGAATAGAAGTATCGCCAAATCCACATTCATAGGATCCGACTGCAGTTTTCCGGGGACATAATCAAAGGAGTGTTTGTCAATTAAATAAACGGAGATATCCGGTAACGTAAGATTTTATTTTCTTCTTTTTGTCGGTTTCAAATTCAAAGTCATCTGACAGAAAGTGTTTAGCACAGACTTTCATCCTGTCAGTTACTTCATTAACACTTTTGAGATCAACGCGTTGTATAGGAACCATTTATTTCGTTGACTATATTCGTTCTCATATGGAAAACTGAATAATGACACCTTTTCGGTTCCATCGGTCTTCTACCCACTTTTGCAACCTCCAACGCAATATTTGTATGGCATGGTACAAAATAATAGTTATACACGAAATGAGTTGACAGTCAGTTAAAATTTAAGTTCACATGAACACAACATGGGAGCATCGAGGAATGTTGGACGATGAATGAAGACAGTGGATTTATCAGGTTATCACTCCTTCGGCATTGAGTGAGTCATTCACTCGATGCAGACGAGGCCATTCGCATCAATAGAGTAAATAACTGCACCATGATCATTGGTTTTTTCTCACACAATGCATACATGCACACAAGGCAAATCCACTTTTCAATCTCGCATCAAGAAAGCAATTTGTCACTCTACTGACAATGCATCGGCCTGCGCTCAACAAATTCGAATTACACGCACACGCTTACGTCTTTATTGACAATATCTGTGTCTTGTGTTCCCCCGTACATGGTGACTTTTGTTTTATATTCAGAGGTGATAATTGAATAGTCGGAAATGCCGCATCGCAATTCAAAAGATGAGGTGCATAAAAAATCTATCCTTTTAACATCATGGCTTCTAAAACCTCGAAGTTCACTCACGACAACATTTTCAGCTGATACCCCCTACTACCTCCGCAACTGCGATCCAATCATCCGCAACTGCTATCCAATCATCCACAACTGCGATCCAATCATCCACAACTGCGATCCAATCATCCACAACTGCGATCCAATCATCCGCAACTGCGATCCAATCATCCACAACTGCGATCCAATCATCCACAACTGCGATCCAATCATCCACAACTGCGATCCAATCATCCGCAACTGCGATCCAATCATCCACAACTGCGATCCAATCATCCACAACTGCGATGCAGTCATCCACAACTGCGATCCAATCATCCACAACTGCGATCCAATCATCCACAACTGCGATCCAATCATCCACAACTGCGATGCAGTCATCCACAACTGCGATCCAATCATCCACAACTGCGATGCAGTCATCAGCAATTAAAATCCCTACACAATCTGCAACTGCGATTCCTAGTGTTTTGCATTCATTACCGAAAGACATATTTGGCGCTGAACTAAAGCAACCTCGACTTAAGTCATATCCAAGAGACAAGGACAACCGCTGCTTTCGATCACAGTGGTTTGACCAATTCCCTTGGCTGGAATATTCCGTCGAAAGAGATGCAGCGTACTGTCATCCCTGCAGGATATACGCTACCAGAAGTTCAAAGGAATTTGAGTCGGTCTTCATCAAGGCAGGTTACAGAGCATGGAAAACCGCTCTTGGAGACAAAAGAAAGGGATTTGTTCAGCATGCTGAAACTACGACGCACAGAAATTCAACCATTGCTTGGAATGAGCAGAAAAACAGAGAGGACAGCAGAACATCGATATCTTACCTCCTGAACTCCGACATTCTAGAAAAGAGGAGATATTATGTCCAGTCCTTGATTGAGATAGTACAATTTTTGGCAACTAACGAATTGCCATTTATGGGTGATGATTCAGACAGTGGTGTATTTATCAAGATGTTCAAATACACTCTTCGAAAGGATAAAAAGCTTGCTGACATTGAGCCCGGAATTCCTCGCAATTCCACCTACACATCTCCTACAATTCAAAATGATTTAATTGACACTCTTGAAACGTCGTTGCAAGAGGAGTAGCATCCGACTGCCTAAACGCTGACGTTCCGTTTTTTACACTTTTAGCAGATGGAACGCGTGACAAGAGCAACATCGAAAATATCTCCATTTCAGTTCGATTTGTTAAGAATGGGAAAGTGGAAGAATGCCTTCTCTGCATGCCTATGTCTGCGAAACTGGATGCCTCATCGATGACCGACGTTATTTTGGAGAGCTTGGCAAAGTACAACCTTCCGATGGAGCGATTGCTTACCCAATGCTATGATGGAGCCAGTTCAATGAGTGGCAGACTCGCAGGAGTGCAAGCTATCATACAGAGAGAGCCGGAAAAGAGGTACCATACGTACATTGCTTTAACCACCGACTTCATTTGGTTATTGTGGATCTAGTTTCTACTATCTCAGCAGTGAGGTACTACTTCGATCAGTGTGCAGTGATATACAAATTTTTCAAATGCCAATCAATTGTTGATATGTACAATGGGACGAAATTGAAGCCATTACTCGAGACACGTTGGTCAGGACATCACGATGACACAAAGCGTCTTATTGACAACCATGCAGAAATTGTCTCAACGTTGAAAGAGATCAGTAAGTCAATGAATTTGGAGGGCGATCTACCATCGAGAGCCATCGGATTGCGAAAAATTTTGTGTCGACCTAATTTCATGTTCATAGCTGTTGTTATGAAGCGCATAGTGGGGATTTTGATGCCAATCGACAAAGCATTGCAAAGTCATGCATGTGATCTGCGAAAAGCCATGGAATTAATCTCACAGGTCAAAGAAATGCTCAATGAAATGAGAAGTGAAGAAGTATTCAGTGATATATTGACAGAAAGTAATGCTTTCATAAAGGACCAAAAAGTGACCATCCATCTCGCAAGAGAAAAATAAGTACCCTTCTGAGAGACAGTGTTGTTCTTGCGGCTGTCAGTGGCCATCAATCTGATATAGACAGCATAAACACCAAGGCAGTGTACTTCGAAATCATCGACCTTGTCACGCAGGAACTTTATCGACGCTTTGAAGAAAAGGATTGGTTGTACAAGGCTTTGCAAGTAAGTTTCTCTTCTGCTCAAACACTACATAGGAAAATAAAATGTCGTTAGCAGGTTTTGCATGTGAACAATAATAAATATATAAATAGCATTAACATCTATTTTCATAAAGTCAAATAATAATCTTGCTTTTAGGCCTATTTGTTATCGTCATTGACTAATCATTGTCTCTATTGACATATCTAGATTCCTTTTATGAAATATTTTCTAGACTTCATTTACCAAATCGAACTATTTTGTGATAAGATCATCATTAGGGTGCGGCGATTTAAATCGATCGGGAAAAAATCGATCGGAATTGAAAAATCGAAAATCGATCGGTAATCAAATGAGATCGCGATTTTCAGTTCGATTTTTTCGTTTTGATAAATAAATGCTACATTTCCCAATTCAGGTCAATTCAGGTATGGAAAGTGGTCAAACCCAATTCATTTCATGTACACGAGAACGATTTCTTAATTGAAATTATCTGTGATTCCTCCCAGCTAGCTACATGTAGGATGGTTACTTGATCATCAAAACAACCAATTCTGTTGGTCGCTTCTGCGATCGATCCACGATTTCTACGTATTCTCTCTTTCACACAAGTTGATGTTGCGAAGAACATTATCGTCGCGCGTATTGTCGACTTCATGCAGAAAGAATCTCACACAGAAGAGAAGGTGATTACTGCAGGAGTGAGCCAAGAAAAGTCTGATGAGAAACGACAATGTGTTTCCTTGTGGTCGCAGATAAAAATTAGATCTCCGGTGGAATCAGATAGCAAAAACATCAAAGACCAAGCTATGATGGAGTGGCAGCGATATGTCGAATTGGTGAAGCAAACAAATCCTGCACCCGACCACAAGAAATTTGACGTTCTTGCCTTCTGGAAGAATCAACTGCAGAATCTTCCAAATTTGGCCAGGATTGCCCGACAATTCTAGTGTATTCCAGCAACAAACACGGCTTCGGAAAAACTAGGAAGTGTAACGGGCAACACCATAACGCCCAGTCGTGCAAATTTGAGTGGCTTGCGCGCACGACAACTGATCAAAATCAGACGCAACAGTAAAGTTTTGAATGAGTAGGGGGTAATGCGTTTTTCTAATTAGACTTCACAATATGCTTTCATATGATTCAGTATTGGCCGATATTTTGAGACGTTTGTCATACATGTATCGCCCACTTACACGTAATTAGAAAATAAAGCTCAGACTGTTTTGAAATGATTTCTTTTTTGGTTTACAAAAAAATCGAAATCGGAAAAAAAATCGAAATTTTTCTGAAAAATCGAAATTAAATCGATCGTTCGGGAAAATAAAACATCGCCGCACCCTAATCATCATATAACAAGCAAAATCCATCATCAAATGTCCATAGCTGGAGAATTCATATGCAAGCCGTGTGTTTTAATTCTTTACTATCGAAGATTAAATTCTAAACTTAATGGTGCTGTAATAGTTAGCTACTGAAAATTGAGTAGTTGCTTTTTTTATTTTCTGTAGGGAACTATACCAGACGGAGACGAATTTTTAATCAAGACTACGATTGACCCGCTCAACCGACTGGGAATTACGATTCCAGATGAAGGCGAATTAGATTTGGTGAGACTCTATCTCAAGAAGAAAATCGACAGGAGGCCTACTTCCACACTTCTCGATGTTTTGCATTATCAAAGAGAGGCCTTCCAGTGCACATACGATTTATTTGCGGCGGTGTCAACAATGGCCTGTTCCACTGCTGTCTGTGAGGCGTCGTTTTCGGCACTTACCCGCATTGATCGGCCACAACGACGAAGCATGGCGCAGTCTCGACGAGCCAGTTTGTGCTTTTTGACTTTTGAGAAAGATAGGGTGGAAAATATTGACGTTCAGTCTGTCTTGAAGACATTTAGCAATGTTCACAAACGCTTGCCCCTCCAGTCAAAAGCTGAGCCGCCCCCCCTGTAAATCCATTCTGACGACGGGCCTCCATGGGTGCCATGACCCCCTGGGTTCCATGACCCATTCTCAAGACCCTAATAGTTATAAAGATCATCTTGACTTATGGAAATGTGTCCAAGAAGGCAAATGTTCGTCCATAAATATTTTTCAAAAATAATTGGTTCTGTCGTCGTTGCAACAAAAGGTCAAATTCTTTGTTAATTTTTTTTGTTGAAAGTTATACTTGAGATTATCAGTAAGAAATATGTTGTGCCCTTATTAGTTCACTATGCCTATTTTTTAATGTCACTAGTGTTACACAATGAGTAACACGTGAATCATGCCCCATCACTTAGGTGGCTTATGCAAACATTTAAGTCAACATTGTCAACTATGGGTTCCATGACCCCTCAAAATGTGGGTTCCATGACCCCGGGGTCATGGAACCCAAATAATGTATTTTGAAATTCTGATGAATTTCATGAGCCAATGAATGAGGCAAACCTAATAAAAGATAATCTTTGAATCTATAATGATGTAGCGTACAACTACCTAGATGGCATCATATATAGGCTACCCACAATAATAAAAACAGGTGCGATTGTCTGCCTTGTGAGAGTGCACTATTGGCAGGCAAATAGGGAAACTCTACCACGCAGGGTTGTACTAACAATAGCCTAACGCGAGCGCCCCGAGCGGAACAAAGCCAGGGCAATGCACTTGTGGCTTTTACCAGTGATGAGGAAGCTTGGCATCATTCCATTGATTACTCCGACGCTGCGAACACGAGAACTGAATCATCGCAATTTCAATTTGTTGAAATCCGACTTTCAGTGCCAACATTCTTCGCTTCGAATTGATTCTACTCTCCGTCTAGTATCCGTTTACCATACTCTTCTTGCTACAATGTCTCGCTTCAAGAAAAGAAAATCTGATAAGGGATTGTTTGAGTCAGCGAAAATGCATGAAGCCGTTGACAGAGTTATGAAAGTATATCAACAAGTATATCAACAATTTTCCTGAAATTTCTATGTTAAAATTTGCAGTTACACCAACGAAAAGTGTCTGTTTGTACACTTTACTTCATCTTCTGTCACTGAATGATAACTCATTTGAAAGATCATGATCTGTAGATGATTTCTATAATAACCAGTTCAACAAAATACCAATTTGTGTAACTTTTATGAGCAAAAATTCGAAAAAATGGAGTCAACACCTTAAATGTCACAATTTTACCACTGGAAATACATAGGATTGTGCTATCCTCTCTATTTCTGAAAAGCAAATAATCTGATCCGCCAGACGCGAAGCTTTGCAGTAGGTTAGAGGTGTACTATGCTATGTGAAAGTTTTATGTACTACCTCGTTCCCTGCACAACTTCACGCTGGCTCCCGGACTATGCGTCGGTACGCTCGAAAACAACGAGACGCAGGTGCTGAGACCTTATTAAACAACTATTCTCCACAATATTCCCTCCACTCGAGATATTTCACGCCTGATGAGGAATTACGCATCGCTGATTATCTTTCCAAGTGCGCCGAGATTTATCTTGGATTAACACGCATTCAAACAATGGAATTGACATTCGATTAGGCACTGAGTTTGGGGAAGGCGGTCCCTCTTAGACAAGCTGCAAATAAGAGATTGGGTGACGAATGGTACAACAATTTTCTGAAACGTCATCCTCATTTGTCTCTTCGCAAGCCTGAGGGTACGTCGCTGCAGAGAGGATGCCTTCAATAGGAGCAACGTGAATCAATTTTTCAATAACTACGTGGAACTTCTCGAGCGAACTAAGGCTCCACCCAGCCGAATATTCAACTTGGACGAGTCAGGACTTACCACTGTACCCAAAGTATGCAAGGTGCTAGCCGGCAAAGTTATGAAGAGGGTTGGACAGTTGGTTAGTGGAGAGAAGGGTGTTACTGTTACATTGTGCGCATGTATTGCTGCAGACGGGAGAGTACTGCCTCCTGCTTTGATATTTCCCAGAGTAACAAACCAGAGAATGTCACAGGGCGCTCCTCCGGATACATTTGTTGCGGCTCACGTATCAGGTTGGATGACAAAATAAATTTTTAGTAGTGTCCTCAATCACTTTCTGCAACACATGCATGTGTCAGTCGAAAATCGAGGAATTTTGATAATGGACAATCATGAGTCTCACATGAGCCTCGACGTCATTGATAAGGCTCGTACTGGTGGTTTGCATATTGTCACGTTACCTCCTCACTGCAGTCATCAATTGCAACCACTGGACAGGACCGTTTTTGGATTACTCAAGGCACAATACGCCATAGCTGCTCAGGAATTTAAAGCAACACACCAAGATGCCAATGCGCACATCACAATATATGACGTGCCGATGCTCCTTGGGAAAGTATTCGGCTCTTTTTTTTTTTTTTTTTTTTACTGAATTTTCACCCCTAGCACAGCTATTAGCCATGAACGAAGCTAGGGGTTACTCAATGAAAAGTAACAAATTGTATTATTTTGAATAAATAAAATTTAAAAAAAACAGATCTTCCAATCTGATTAAGCTGTCCCCATCAGAAACCTATTCGCACGCCTCTTGAAAGTGTCAAGATTGTATTGGTCAGGGAAAGTGGTCTGGGGAAGCTGATTCCAAAGCTGTGCCGTGCGAACAAAAAAGCTTTTCGAGCGACTCACAGTACGTGCGCGTTCTAAGCTCACATTATAGCATGTGAGTGCATTAGCTCTGCGTGTGCTTCTGGAGAAGATCTTAGGTTTGGGTACGCACTCATTTACTGCAGAGCTGCTTCTACCGAAATAGTACCTGTAGAAGAGACTGAGTGAAGCAACATCCCGTCTGACGGAGAGCGGCTGCAACTTGCTAGCAAGTTTTTCACCCATGAGATTCTTGACACGTTTCTCAACCCGTTCAAGGAGGTTAAGATGCGTTTGTGGGGCGCCTGCCCACAGATGACAACAATACTCCATCAGAGGACGAATAGTGGAACTGTAAAGATAGCAGACAGTCTGTGGTGAAAGATAGCTGCTGGCACGATAGAGACTACCAATGCGTTGAGCTGCCTGCTTGCTAATGGATTGGATGTACGGTTTCCATGACAAGTCTTTCGTAACCGACAATCCAAGGAAGGAGATGGAATCTTGTTCTCTGATCCTATTATCTGACATCTTAATGCTATGATCATCATCATCTCCTTTAAGTCGTGAGTGCAGAATACTCTGAGTTTTTGAAGGATTGAAGGAAACAAGCCAATTGGCGCCCCATTCTGAGACCCTGCGTAAGTCTTCATTAAGAACGTCGCATAACTGCTGACGTTGCTGAGTGTTTTTAGCGAGTCGCTCAAACACGCGAGTCGCTTCATTCACTTACGGCAATATAGCATCTGGATGTCATCCGGTCGACAGGTTTAAGTTCACTGACACCGATTTTCAAGTTGCGGACGCTCTTAATCGTCCATCTAGTGACAGACCTATCCCAGAAAATTCGGATCACGGGTCGCTTGTAGCCACGCCGGACACTATTCGGCCCATCCCATCAGTGATGCCGGAAGTGAAACCAAGAAAGGGATGGAAACCGGGACGAACACGGATATGACGTCTTCACCAGAGAGGGAGTTGATCGAGGAGAGAGAGAAGGCGAGAAAGAAGACTTCGCCGACAGCAACAAGGAAGAGGACTGCGTGTAGAAAGATGAGCAGATTAAACTGTGATCCGGTCGCCAATGCATTAAGAAGAAATGTAAGCGAAGGCGCTACACATGGCACAAGTGGTGCAGCATTGGAGAGGTACTTAGAAGAACGAGAAATTTCTTCAAATTCAGCAGATTCGGAAACGGATTCTGAAGTAAGCCAGCAGGATGAGAGAGAGACAACTGATGCTGCAGAGAGAGACTGTGTCATCTGCCTGGTATTCTCTTCGAAAGGAGGATCCCGCAAGTTTGTTGCTAGAATAGTCAAAAGATATCTGCCTGTCGATTCCGAGGAATCACAGTTTGAAGTGGAGTTCTTGAAACCCACCAAGCGGGGAGACCAATTCTATCTCACCGAGGAACCGATGGGCTTCATTACGATAGGTGAAATAGTGAAAATTTTGCCAAAGCCTGCTACGGGTGGAATTGCTAGAACGAAAAACATTCTGTTTTTCGATTATGATGTGGAGATGATTGAATTGTAAGACACTTCATCCTCTTATGAACCGCGCTTATTGTTCCTATAGAGTTCCCTCTATTGAACAGATTCACGAAGCCTTTAGAAATTGGGCCTATGCTACATTTTGTGTCGCTCATCATCGAAAATTTGTAAAATGAAGTTTTTGTGCATTAAACAGCAAAATTTGCTTTTAAACTCGATTATCACTGGGTGTAACACATGTACAGTACATTAATAGATTCTTTTCGTTTATAGCAGGTGTCTACAACAAAAGCAATTTTTGTCTGGGCCTAGGTTTTACGTCAACTCATGTCATGAACATTTGATGGGACTAAGTTAATTAAACATTTACCTATTCTGTTTTTCACTCATTTAAACTTAGTTGCTTTAAAATCCGAAAAATAACTAGGCTATGTACAGGGCGCTAAGCCTAACACATCCTATCAATAATGGCAATCAGGTACCTACATCAATTGGCATTTATTGTCAGGGGGTCATGGAACCCGTGTGTAGGGGTCATGGCGCCCAGTCCCAAATATTTATGGGTACCATGACCCCTCTTCAGATATCTATGATAAAGGCTTTATTTTATCTTGGGTGTTTATACAGAAGACATTGATGGCTAACAGTAGAAAAACATCCACAAAACTGAGATATTTTTAATGCGTGCATGTTGAGCTGGATTTTAAAAAAGGGGGTCATGGCACCCATGTCTCCCCTATAGGCTAATGATATCATGTGATGTGAAGGCTCTTTTTACATCAGTACCAGTCGATTTGGCTTTGAAAGTAGTGGATGAGAGATTGACTCAAGATTCTACATTAGACCAACGCACTCGGCTTTCTGTATTCTGATATTCTTCTGTTGCTTGAATTTTGCCTGAATAGCACATACTTTGTTTACAGAAATGTATATTATAGTCAGACTTTTGGATGCCCTATGGACAGTTCAATATCCGTTGTTTTAGCTAATCTTGTTATGGAGAATGTCGAAAATGGCGTTTTTTCACAATCAAATCATGCATGATGTATTATTTTGGCGTATATACGTGGATGACACGTGGGTCGTATTGCCAGAGTCGAAAGTGTCATTAGTTATGGAATTTATAAATAGTATTGAGGAATCTATTTCCTTCACCGTTGAGCAAGAAAAAGATTGTTTTATCTCTTTTCTGGATGTTGGTGTTAAACGTTGTAGTGATTTTTCTTTTCGAGTATCTCTTTTTAATAAGCCCACTAACCCAAACCGTTTTCTACCATATCATTCTTACAATCCATTGTGCCATAAACGATCGGTTGTCATGAGTCTTACTAAACGTGCGAGCATCAGTGTTCGGATGAGGCTCAGAGACTTTCTCAAATGAATAGTGCGAAGGATGTGTTGACGTTTAATGGCTACCCTAGAAAATTTGTCAAGAACAGTTCGTTTTCTAACCGACCAAGACGTGACAAGGAATCTTTTGATTATAAAGTTGTCTTACTTTACATTTCAAGTGTATCTGAGAGTATAGCTCGCATTCTTTTTCCTTACAAAATCTCTGTTTTTCACAAACCTGTCCGCAAAATGACAGACATTTTAAAACTCCCGAAAGACAAGGTTGATGTCATGTGTACAAGAAATGTAGTTTATAAAATTCCGTGTGGTGACTGCGATAAAACCTACGTGAGTCAAACTGGCAACAGCTTTGAAACCCGTTTGAAGCAGCACAAATCTGCATTGCGCTTGATCCAGCCCGACAAATCCGCCTTAGCAGATTATGCCTTCAAAGAGGACCACCGCATCGAGTGGTTTTCTGCTGAAATTGTTTGTCGCGAAGCCAATTATAAGAAACGTTTATTCTTAGAGGCTTGGTACTCAAAGCAAATGCCTTGTCTCAATCGTTGTGAGATATATGTAGCGTGCCTATATCAAGATATCTGATTGTTTGTTTTTGTTTTTTGTTTTTCTCTCTCTCTCTCTCTCTCAAAAATTCAAAATTCAATGGGTTTTATTTTCATAAGGAAAAATACCCTGAAAAGTACAAATGAAGGGTGACATATTAACTGATGAGCACATACAAAGAATGTCTGATGAGATCAAATGTTAGTTGAGGCAAGGTACACACAGATGATGAATACATACAGATGATGATAATCAGATGAACGTGCATGTACATGAGATCGGTCAGTTTGGCGTGGGCAACGGTAGAGCAGTTAATATGAGGGGGAGGAGACGTATATTCGGAAGTGATTAAACATTCATGTCGAGAATATCATCAACATTGATGGAAATATTATATTATCATATTGATAGATCATATAAAGTACATTATCAACCAAGTTTACAACAGTCAAAAACAACACGCTTTATTAAGTTTGGAGATCGGTCAATGGAAATAACATGGCATATACAAATTTAAAGAAGTCTATCAAGAGAGTTTATGCATCGATATACTATACTATGTATGCTAAATTCATTCTCACCTGTAATTCATTCTCTCTCTCTCTCTCTCTCTCTCTCTCTCTCATCTTTCCTATCTTTATTTATCATTGTACGTTATTTTTCATGCGATTTTATTGAGGTTCTTTTTTGTGTACATTTTGTGTGGCATTATACATATTCCTTGGTTGTGTTTTTAATATGCCTTGATTGTTGTCATTGTTATTTTATTCATTATTGTTGCCCTTCAATCTGAAGCGAATCCGCCGTTGAACGTTGCACAGACCACATGAATCAATATCGCTATAACCATCATTATTATGTTATTGATTTTGCATACTGCACCTCATAAATTGTCTGGTCACTCTCGGCTGAAGACGCGGTCTGGATAGACTGTGAAATATCGTGTAGCAACACTATTTTACTTTTGTTTTTCAAATAGATCGTCCATAAACAATCATCGTTTTTGAAATTCCTCATTGGACGAACCAACATGTTTTCTTCTAAACCATCCATCTCCGATTGACCATGTTAACGGACATGTGTTTCAAACCCGGAGTATATTCCTCAAATCCCATGACTTTGTCGTCATACATGTTGGGTATACAAGCCATAAGTTTCCGCCATTCAATTAACTGTTGTGCTTCATTCTCTATTTAAACAAACTTTATTTCTAACGGTAATGACCAAAGGGGTCGCTAGGGCCATTCAATTTACCTGGATAATTTGATGGCCCATTCAATTTGCCTGGATAATTTGAAGCACCACGCGTTGACTAGGCACCATAGGTAGTGAAAGACAATTGTGTCAACTAATTATCATTGTTTTCTAATGAGCAATTCCGTCTCTAACTGTGCGAACCATCCACAAGATACGGTAGATATATATTCGAAGCCTTGACTCGCCTTCTGCGATTTGATCCAAAAGTGGATCGCGCTGAGCGTCGATAAAGAGACAAGCTTAGTTCCTATCCGAGTAATCTGTGACAAAATGGCAGCAGAGTTTCGAGCTTCATTTTCTCCCGAAGAAGCCACATGTGCTGAGCAATTGCGGGTTTACTGTGGACGGTGCCCTTTCAAAACTGATTTATTTACCTCCAAGCCTGGGAAGCACGGCATGAAACTGTGGATTTGTGCGGATGCTGAAACATCATACCGTGTGAATTTCGAGTTGTACATAAGGAAACACGGTCACCGCCCAGAGATAAAGCAGCTGCTCGCGTTGTACTACAACTCACAGAACATCTCAGCGGTTCAGGACGCATCTGCACCGGTGACAATTTCTTCTCAAATCTCTACCTCTGCAACTCTCTGCTTCAAAGAAAATTGACATATATCGGAACAGTTAGGAGAAACAAGCCCTTTCTTCCGACTATTATGTTGACAGACATCCGAGCAAGAGTGGAACTCTCCAGCGCTTTTGCATTTCAACGCGATACGACGGTGGTCTCCTAAGTGCCAAAAAGAGGAAAGAATGTCATCCTTATGTCAACGTTTCATCATGATTTTCGGACATTAGAGAAGAAAGGGATGACAAGAAGTCCCAACTTATCCTGGATTTCAACAGGACGAAGGGAGCGGTGGACAATTTGTTTGAACGTATTCGACCATCAGAAAATCACGAAGATGTCCAATGGTTGTATTTGGAAACCTTTTGGATCTGGCAGCATACAATGCCTACGTCATCTTCTCTCACGCTCATCCTGAATATGAAGCTGGGAAGAGTCACAGGCGACGACTGTTCCTGGATAAACTAGCTCTCGATTTGGTGCGCGGTGCAGTGTCTGAAAGAGTTGTTCCAGTACTCAAGTCGGTGAAGTTGGTCCTGTAGATAGGATGTTGACCAGACATCGAAAACGTCTTCGCTGCAAGAGTTGTCCAAATGCGGACATAAAAATTTCGGAAACATGTTCAAAGTGCAGTCTTGCTGTCTGCAGACAGCAGTGTCTGCGCAAGCTGTCTTTGCTGCTGATGTGCATGTTTTTCAGTACAATGCGTTCAGGAGAGTTTTATATAGAATTTGTGAAAATTAATATAAAGTGCGGAATCAGGTACGCTCGTATAGCTATGACATCTTGCAAATACAAGTTTATTGTTTTTATTTTTGCAAATATGAGTTACTAATTATTACAGTGCAGCACCTTTTGTTTTCGAGAAATTGGGAAGGTTTTGTTATTATATGGCATAGTAGTAGAATAGATTTTACTCAACCTGCATGAAAAATTTCAAATAGATCCATGTAATAATAGAATGACGGTTGGGGTCGGGTCCCCGCTGGTCATGCACGTGAGTTTTTCTCGTCAGAGATAGAGGGTCAAAGCAACTCCAAGAAAACCAATTGAAGGTTAAAAGGCGTAAAAGTCTTGATGAAGCGGAGAAATCTCTATTTGAAAGGAGAAGGAGGCTGCCGAGAAGCGAAAGCAAGCAGAAGAAATTATCCTAGCCACTCAAAAGATGTTGCAAGACGCATCCTCAATGCAAAGCTTTGTGCTGAGAAAAATAAACGTGTTCAAAAAGCGAAAAATAGACTTGTTAGACTGTCTGCGCTCAAAAGCAAAACAGGTGTTGAAACAATCACGTGCCAAAACATTCACAGAAGGTATTGATGTTCTTAGTCCTGATAGAAAAATTGAAAAGTCATGATTCGAATTAGCAACTTGTTCATCATTCTCGCACACTCCAACGCCCCCCTCACTGATGAAGCCCAGATCAAACTCGATTATGGTCAGTGTAATGCTAAAAAGATTTAAGCATTTCCCTAATTTCTTAGTCGGCTTTTGTCTACTATATCGTTTCAATTTTTTTAAACCGTGAAAGCTTTGACAAATTTTCATATAATCACCAAACAATATGGTTAAAATCCTCACTTGATCGATATCGAGTTTGGTGGGCGTTCGATTTTAATTGAAGTATTCGTTTTGTTTCATGATGCCATGACAGGAAATCGATAGCATGCACAGTTTGCATATTTCTGTATTTTTCTGTGTGCATTAAAATTCGTGTGCAATCAATGCAGCCGATGCGGTCATGGTCCATTTCAATTTCTTGTCTTGATGAACCGCAATCATGTAACGAACGATAAAGCCGATGGTAAACATCATTTCATGCGTCAAAATATAAACTTACAAAACCCAGCCCCAAGTCATGTTGCCCATTACCACGTGGTATAGGGCTTAGGTACTTTCACACTTTTTACAAAATCTTCTCTTCTTGCCCTGTGAGTTGTCCCGGGACGAAAAGAATTACTTTAACAAAAAATAAGTCTGAATAAAAACGCTTTTGGTGCACATATCAGTCCCGCCTCCCCTACATTTTTGAGAGAAAATATAATTATTTGGATGACATTACTTATAGATTTACATAGATTAACTTGAAAATCCCAACTACGTTTGATTTACATTTCCAAACGATCTGCAGGATCACATTTTTGGCAAAGTCAGTGTATAGCTGTCTCGGCATGTAATGCATGAACACCCAGAAATTTTGATCTGCATGAATATCGCATTTCTTGACATGGATAATAGCTGGTGTGGTATATGAGCCTAGTATGATAGAATAAGTTAGAAATAGTGCATATTGCACACCGTTCAGCCACAAACCGCAGTGAATCACAAATGCAAAACAATGCATGAATCGCTCTACAAGCATGAAATTGAATTATTGCAGAAAACTGTTATTCTAACTACGGGCTGTTCAAAAAGTTTTGTGATTTGATTAATATATTATATTTGCAAACGAATCAAGCATTACATCTTCTCCAAATAGTCTCCAGAATAGTCTATGCAGAGTTGCATTCATCGGAACCAATTTTCGAAGCACTTATCCCACTCCGAAGAAGGTATACATTCTATGCCTTCCACCAAGGCTTCCACGGCGGCTTCTGTATTCCCAAAATGTCTTCCTCGCATGCCTCTCTTTGCTGTCGGGAACACAAAGAAGTCACAAGGTGCGAGGTCTGGAGAATAGGGTGGATGCTCGACTACATCGATGGAATTCTCAACGAGAAAATCTTTCGTTATCTGTGCTAGGAGAGCACAGATTTAAATTCAGATCCTCAACGCCATCTAAACTCGTGAAAGCGAACTTAGCTCATTTCAGAACTGACGAGGTGAGCTATATCAGCTACGAAGTTATACCATCAAACCTCAAAATCATAGAGTAGGGATATATAGGTAGAGTGTCGACTCAAAAAAGTATCTGTATACAGAGAAAATGTTTGTATCAAAAGATTCAGTTTTTTGCGGAGATTTCATTCCCGTGGTCCAAAAAATTATTTTAGCAGTTCTAAAAAGTCAAAATTTTGCAAATTTATATAGACCTACTACCGAGATGACGTCCTCTTTATAAGAAGTATGAAACAAGTTGGATATCAAAAGGTATGAATTATATCCGCTAATAAGCATCCTAACTAAGCGGAAATCAAGCTGATTATCAAGGAAATTTCATGATCTGTATTATAATGGAAGTCTTCATGAAAAAGTCGCGATATTATTCGTGCTTTCTTGGCTGAAATTTCATTTTTTGATTCAATTTTCACCGGCATGATTTTATGATTCACTAAATTCATGTTTCATTTCTTGAATCTGAATAGTGATGCGGACCATTTACATCTTCCAAAGTTAATTGAAATCATTGTCTATGATTATGTGATTTTGCTCTGCCAGTGACAGGTTGCCTGTGATATGATCACGCTTAAGGAAATACTCTTGAGGTCGAGCACGAAAGTAATAGGAAACCATCGAATTGCTAATTTAACAAACATCAAATCTCCAAGGCTGTCATGACACTGAGAATCTGCAAAATACCATCATTCCTTCTGCATTACAATCATGATCACTCAACTCCGTTGTAATTTCTGCAAAACTGCAAAAATTTACATGTCTTACATTTGGTAACAATTACCAACTACATCCCCTCGAGTTCGTTTAATAAAATCAAAAGTGTATACACATTGGGGATTTAATAAATGTGGAGTTACTACTCTACCTAATATACAATGCTCAAAACTTTTTGAACAGCTATCAATTGAGCTCAATTGAGCATTCAGCTAATTGATAACTTGGACAAGTGTTTTAGGCCCTATATTTTGCCTTTTTTCTTTTAATCCAAAGAGCTGCAGCTAAATTACTATGATAAAAAACTCGAAAATTGAGCCAAGAAGCAGAAAACGCTTTCAATTTTTATGAAGACTTATATTTTATATGCTATGTTGACATTTTCTTGATAATCAACTTAATTTCCCTTTAATACTACTTCTTACCAATACATTTTCATTCTTTTTATATCATGACCACTTTTTTCATTTTCATACCACTGGTACTTAAATATTTAAATCTCAAGTAACCGACAGGTAGGCTTTTGTAAACAAGGAATAATTTTAAAAAACTACGCTTTTAAAAAAATCAATCAAACATTTTTTAGACACCAGGAACATATTCTCCGTAGAAAACTGAATAATTTTGATACCTATATCTTCATTGTGTGTGAAATTTTTTGAGTTGACACTCTACTTGTATAACCATTAGGGTTTCGGAACTGGAGCCGCCCGGAACCATAGTAGCAGGTAGGAGCCGGAGCTGTGGTAGCTGGCCACGGCTCCGAAACCCTGATAACCACAACTGAATTAGTTTTGATCCACTTTTCATCCATATTTTCATTTTGACATTCCCTCTCATATGAGCTATCTGCAGAAATGAACTGAATACGACAATGCTACCTCGGGTTAAAAATTATGTCGTGTAGGGGCGCATGGTTTAATACTTGCCTTCTAGTTTTGGCTTGATTTTTAGAAACTTCCTGATAGTCCTAATGACATTCAATACTAGATCTACATACGCATACCAATTTGGTTTCAGCACAATATGTCCACCTTCCGTGCCTTTTTAGCGTTTAGATGGAATCAAGCAAATACTGAGGCATTGGACAAGAGCGCTGGAGAAAAGAGGCATGAAAGTAAGCAGATCGAAAACAGAATACCTAGATACAGGATGTGGAACACGGAAGAAACGATCACTCCACATAGGTGAAGAAGTGATGCCACGTCTACGGTACAAGAAGAAGGAGGAATATGAAGTGACAAGAAGGATACAAGCGGGATGGAGCAGTTGGAAGAAGGTGTGGTTTGTGGTAGAAACATCAGTTTAAAATTGAAAGGGAAAATCCACATCACCGTAGTGAAACCACCTCTAATGCATGGAATGGAGGCACGGAAAAATCAAGAACGAGGAAGTCAGCAGAAGGTACATGTAACTCCAACTCTTCAGGCTGCACGCCGTCTACGATGGTTGGGACATGTGCGACGGAAAGAAGATGGATACGCTCGAAAAGAATTGAAAGGATGGAAATAGGAAAACAGATGAGGGCATGACCCAGAAGGCGAGTGAGAGACTGCTACCAGGAAGACATGAAAGAGATTGGGCTGAAGGAGGAGGATGCAATGGACAGAACTAGATGGAGATGTCGAATCCGCACCGGCGACTAGGGAGTGCAGTCCAGGGATTTCGGTATCAGAATCCGTGATCCCGAGATTTTACCATAATCACCAAAAGTCGGCATTCTTGGGTCTCTGAGCAAAAGAAATCCATGGTGGGTTCGATTGTGTTGAAGTTGGAAATGCAGAGGTGTGCGAGACGTTTGTTTTGCAGGACGCGCCCAGACATTCCAAATTTTCTAAACAATCCTTCGAACACAATAAAAAAAGCAACCTGATTTGCCAATTCATCGCCTTCCTGACGAAATCGAAGACTGCATCTTCCACTGTCTTTGCACGAAATGCACCATCAATTCTTGCATCATGTATATTGTGCACAGCTTAAATGTTCAAAGTTGCAACGAAGCAGTCTGTCAAGGTCGGATTTGTATTAATCAGGATTCAGTTTGAAAGTTCGTTCTCATTACGGTAAATACTGATGCATGTAGAATTTTGAATGATCTATTCATTTTAAAATATAGTTGCAGAATCTGAACAAATCAAAAAAAAATCAAAAGCAAGCATATAGCAACATATTCGTGGGGAGCACAAATAATGCTATGGGCACAGTCTTGATTTTAGGAAACTCACTACTGAGAATCAGATATGTTCGCGGGTTATCAAACAAATCAAGGTTTCACAAATTGCAGAAATTGTTGACAAACGGCTCTCATGGGAACCACTGTGTTTTGGTGCAATTCTGCGTCATTGACAGGTATATTCACAGGACGAAGCGCATCATAGTCTTTTCATCTTCCATCACAAAGTAAATTGAAAGTCGCATGGTTTTCTTTTCTATATTTCATTTTTTGAAATTCAAATGACTGAAGAACCTTCCGTCACGGAGATAACACAGTAGCTAGGCACATTTATTGACAAACACCTATCCAAAAATCACTCTTTAGCGGTTCGTCCTCGTCCACATTTTAGTTTTTAGCCAATTGCGAAGGACCTAGTATATTGACTCACCTCGATGATGCATATGGGACAGTATGAAGTGATGCCATTTATCTAGGGATTGCAGTAAAAATCGATTTTTCTTCCATAACAGTCATCAAATGAAAGGTGGGACAGAAGTGAAATATTGACTGCAAACCCTTGTACAACACTGAATGGTGTTGTGAACATATGAAAATTTTCTGTCGGTTATTCAGACCACATTTCAACATCGTTGTGTGGATAGATGAGAGGAAATGGGAAAGAGCAGAATCATTCACGAATCATTCAAATCGGCGATTGTCTATAAAAGATTAGACAGTTGTGCTCTTTTCCAACTGAAGGAAAGCAGAATACAGTTGGATCCAAAAGCGCTGGCATACCGAGCTGGCAGTTCACTTGAAGTCATGGTGATAATGACGTGCCTTGCAGCGACAATTACACTATTTCTCTTTGTTCACTGTTGTAGACGGCTGACTAAATGTATAATAGGTATTTGCAGCTGATTGGCTGCAGCCTTTGAAAATAGCTATATAAGAGGTGTGTTCAGTTGCTTCATAGTTGCAACATGCAATTACATGCAGGCCTACCGGTAGCCTTCTGTAATGGTTGATGCGCAATAAGTGTAGCTACAAATACATACAATATGTAAAGCATCAAACACGCATCAACACTAAAGATCAGCAGTTTCAAACATTCATGGCACTCATAGGCCTATAACGAATATTATTTTAGGGTATTTTGGGTCAAACTGCCCTATTTTTCGATGTTTTTTTAAATAAAACCAGAAAGGAACCAATAAAAGATAAACTCGCCCATTATTAATTCTCACAGAAATAAAAATAATTATCAAGATTACTCAATTTAGTCGAATTATTCGATGACTGGGGTTATGTTAGCATTTTGCATATGATTTATTGCATTTAACAAAGTTTGAAATATTTTTGCAAAAGTTAGGGTATAGTTGCCCGCAAAATTCCCGATGGGCGAGTTTACCTAGTTTCACAATTTCCGTGAACAGTTGTTTAATCGACTTCTAGTGACAAAATTATAGTAAATAACGAAATCACATCTCTATGAAATAATTATGATGTTATTCTGTTAACGTAATATGCAAAAGAACTTTGGTAACGTGTACAGTAACTTATCTACTTACCACTTGCACAGCAATTTTCCCACACGAAGCAAAGTGGCTTATCTGCTGACGAAACTTCAAGTCCAAATTGATTGGTCGGTGGGGTGAGCAAACGAGACGATAGGCGCTACAGAATTGCAGCCAAACGAGGTTTAAAAGTTATTTTCCTGCTGACCTACAGACGAGTTAAGATAGATGGGCGACTTTAAGCGGTGGGCGGGATTGGCCAAAAATACCCTATTTGTTGCAAGGAAATTCTTCATAGTTTTCTGACAGGTGTTGATGAGCCACAGTACAGTGTTTAGGCATGTTGCTAATTTCAGGATCAGATGTTTGGTTATATATAATTTGGATTATGATAAAACAATGATATATGCAACACTTAATGAAAAGCCATGTCTTTTGCGTTAATTCTATACATTGAATGTAGGCCTATATGTTCTTCTTCAGCAATACTCGAAAGAACAGAATCCTCGTAGAACCTCCTTTGATGTTTATAAAGTACAAAAAAAGGAAATTACAATCTATTTTTTGATAGCTTGAGAAACTGCATCGCTCTAGGCTACCATGATTTTTTCTTGCAATTTTTACCTGAAAATTGATTGTGTGCATAAATGCACGATTTCGCATAGGCTTGATCTTTCGTCAAATTGAAAAAGATTACATTTGAGTCGGAATCAAGTTGAGTCAGCATCATCTCATTCACTTGTACCAGGTTGTTTCAGTTGGTCTTGTATATCAAAGAATGATATCAAGCATATATTGATATGCCTCATTTCGTTTGCTCGACAGCACTTTTGATGTAGCCAACAACTCTATATTTTCTTCTTGATGGAGCGCTCACAGGACAACGTATGGGGTAAAAGTAATATATTCGCCAACACGGAGGAACGTCTTTATAACACGAGGGTCTCTTTATAAAATACCTGAATGAAAAATGAAACAATGCGTCATTCTCACACAATTCTACCTCACACGCAACTTTTGAATTACGTCATTAAAGCTGACACATCTGCAGGCAAATATTTACCCATCGAATTTAGCATCGGAGAGACATTTGTGTCCAGTGTGAGTGCAGAACCGGTTGGCCCTATGTAGAATCACCGATGAGTGTATGTCAATTTTTTTAATCAACTATCTTGATAAATATAACTTTTAATGAATATGACTTATACATGAAAATACAAAATATTCTTATTTTCATTTCTCAAAGACTTTTCCGGCGATGATTTATTCATTTTCTACTTATTTACGCATTAGCCATTAATGGCTAATTAATCAGGTAGCCTCTCGGATCTACAACAAATACAAGATTTAGCTTCTCATTTTTTTTGGCAGGAGAACTCGCCTATTCTAGTAGGTCTACTCACTCGCATAGTGTTCTCGAGAAGTAATTCTGAGAATTCACATCAAAACATTGTTGTGATAATTTGCACTGCTCTTTGGTTTTGCCGCGAATCTACTAAGTATTAATAAGTCCTCTTCAGCATATTTCATTGCTCTTCATCCATTTAACATTTTAGATTAACTTTACCGCACAGCAACTTGCAGTCCCTGCAGATCGATATATAAGCCTATGCGCCCTTAGTTATAATAGGCCTATGCCTATAGTATCCACAGCCTCTCCTCCTATATCGGTCACAGAAAGTGCTGAACACCGAAGGTCTGTCAATGATTTACGCACTAACTTTTTATGAAATCGGCCATACACAAAAAGGGGGAGTTTTGCCTCTTATTAAGTGGCTCACTGACAAAACAAAAACTAAGAACATGCATGAGCAAGTCTATGTAAATCATATCTTTCATAGGTACATCTCAGCTTAGACATGTTGAATTGAATTAAATGGCATACATACTATTGCATACATGCTCGCTTGCTAGCGTATGGAATGAGTTAGGCTATCATCTTGATGCTTGCCGAGTCTCCGCATGATTCGTACTTGATAACACTTGAGAGCTTTGTTCACAGAATTTGCTCAAGAAATTGATATTTTTGAAAATGTATACTGTGCCACAGATTGATACAGAGCCATTTATTGCGTGAAATAAGCTCGTTGTCTCTGCAAGTATTTTGAAGCTGTGTTCATTCAGCAGATAGATGTAATCAATTAAAATCGGATTACTCTTTTTGAAACCATTTCAACCAATTTAAATGTTATTTAACTTTCTTTAAAATTCTTAAATGACCCCATTTTACTTGAATGACATATCAAACCCTGGGAATTCTTGACAGCAATTACGTACATTAATGAAAAAATTGATGAAAAGGGAGCAGTTATCAGTTTGCATGTAAAATATAAATGTATGTACTATGTGCAGCAAACCATTCTTCATTGAGTGAATTGAATATTTCACCATTAATTCTAATGAAATTGAATATAAATACTGTCAAAACGGCAAAATCATAGACATCCAGTCCAGATCATATAAAATCATGATATCAATTTTGATGCAACCGCGTCATTGCACACGTAGGTAGCCTATACTATAGCTCCGTTGGTTCGGCATCTACTAAAATGAGAATTAGACAAAACTAAAAACTAAGTCTGGATTACTTGGGTGCTTGTGGTTTCAAGTCCCTCTAGACACTCGTCTTTTGAATGGCAATTTGATCTCATATTTAATCACTCCATTTATATTGTAGACACAGCACAAGCACAAAATTGTGGAGGAATTATAGGTCTACATCTGTTATGGTAAAAAATATAAACACGATTAGATAAAACATCTATATAAAGCAATCCTTTTTATCACTATGGCAACAATAGCTGATGAATACCGATAATTTGAACATCTTGTTTGTTGGAGACGTGAGTGATTATGAACAATGCTTTTGGCTGCAGAAAACGAAATCTTATGTTGACTTATTGTGTAATCTTGTTCGCGCCTTCGTCAAATTATTTAAATTGTCTGAAGAGTTAATAGCGGAAGCCTGTTGATGACTAACATTGAAATTTGGTGCAACGGCCATCACAACGAGAGGATTTAGTTGTTTAACGTCAACACAATGTACCATCAATGTAATGGCACGGCGCTGACTTGAAAGTACGATCTCAATTCTTCTCTGCTTCCATTGCATTTCTAATAACCGATAATTTCAATATTTCGGTAAGTTGAAAGTTTATCGTCAGAATTAGTATACGAAGATATTGCCCGAGTAGCTACATTTTATATAGATCGAAAAAAAGGTCAAAACCCCTGCGACCACTGCAAATTGAAAATTCATAAATCCCCTTTCGTTGTAAGTAGATGTAATTTCAAGTACCGGTACCAGTAATTTCTGTTGCAACGATTCACCGGTTGGCCTGTGCACTTTCATATGCATATCTTGCTACACTATTTCAATTTTCAGAGTAAAATCAATTAATTTTTGCTACATCTTAACCACATTGTGGAGAGAAAATGACTTCAAGCATGCAAACTGATTATTCCAGCTGAGAGATCATTTTCAAATTCTGTGATAGTAACTAATTCCGAACTTGTAGTTTCTATACCATGAAAATGAAACCTTATGAATATTGCGGCTATATCGCAAAAAAGAAATGCATTCTCTGATGCCTTCAGGTATCAGGTCTTCATCAACTTGTTCGGTTAACAGGTTGCATATTTTCGTCATTTCCGCTGTGATTTATAGTTTTAAAGAATTCTATTAGAACTATGGTGGGTTGCGTACGGTGAGAATCACTTGCAAGTATTGACAAAATAGGACTAAAAGAGGCCTTCATGAGTCTGCTTCATGCAGTGATCGTACGGGATCCAAGTACACTCACGATCCTGGCCAAAATTCATTGGGATGCCAAATTCCGATACATTTTGTTGTATGAAACCCATCGATTGACAGCTATTACATACATCTTGTATAAAAATTGGATTGCATTCAGATTGCTATCTATAAAATGCAGTTCGTCTCGATTGCCCGTCAGCAAATCAATCAATGACAGTTTGTGGCATAGTGTTGATAACTGATCATGCTTTTTCCATTTGCCGCTCTGTCAACTTAGTTTCATGCTATTAACTTTTCCAATTGATGGTCAAGAAGTCAGCCCATCGAAGTGTCAGTGGCACGAAGCGTTGGCCTTTTAATTATTTTATTGTAAATAACCTCATAACTTGGTCAATAAACTCTGAAGGAGAGAAAAAAGTGGATTTTTCACTATGACAATAAACTATTAACTTTTGTTTAATAAATTTCATCTATACAGGATACAGAGGTGGAACGAAATGAAACTTATACACCAGACCGTGCAGGTACCGGTCGGTCATTGACCCATACCGGTGATACCGGCCTACTTTGCCATACTATGACAACCATATATGCATGATGATTGACGCTATATCACTAACAATCGTCTTGGCATCGTTATCCAATCGTAAAGACGGATGTCATGCAACTGAATTACTCCTTTACAGGATTTCAAGAAACATATGTGTATCATCTTTCAATATATTCCAGCTCTTTTTCACGATATACATGTCGTGATCTAACAGACACAAACAAATCGAACAGATCGAGCCACTGTACTAGGCCCGCGCACTCATGGTTTACATATGGTTTAAAGTTGGTCTATAGTTGTATACAGATAGCTAAATCTTCTCTTATAAATCGCAGCAGCAAGATGTACGCATGTTTGACCAGCTGTGCACATAGTACATGCAAGCACAAATACTACATTTTCTTTTACTAAATTCATGTTACGATGTCAGCGATAAGGGATGCGATTGAGTAGAATCCGTCTAATTCGGATGCGCCCAAATGAGTAATTTACCTGATGCACAAGTCATGAATTCTCCCATCGATCGTGTGCTAAAAATTCCGATTTAAATGGTACCATAGGCCTATAATTCGGCAAATGCTTTACAACCAGGGTGCAACGTGTAATTCGTCCGATTTAGATGGAAAAGTTTCACATTGTCTTGCTTTAGAAGGAATACATACTAAATGTGCTTCTATGTATTGTGACGACTGATTATTTCAATACAAAATGAAAACCATTTTTCGAAGACGTAGACAACATGTACTGTACGAGTAATCTTGAGGTAAAATTTTTAAAGCAAAAATTGAACTTCATGAGTTGAACTGCACAGTCAGCGTAGTCAACCGAGACGAGCCGCAGTACTGGGATTTAGGGCTTGAGTCTAAAGCACGCTTGTACACCCAATGTTCAATGGAAGTTTAAATTCAGCAAGTTGATAGTTTAAATAAACATTGCATTACATCGAACACAAAGTAACAGATGCGCACAATTAGATTTAGTATGTCACGTATTTCGTAATTTATTGTAGAAGCACACCAAACATGTCTGATTCGGCAGTTCGCATAATTTCCCGTACTTAAATCAGTCCCACGAGCTGCCTATAGGCACCTGCAGGTATAAAAGGTCAACTATTTTCAACTATAGTTGTACAGAAAAAGAGAATCAAATTTGGTGTGCACAAGTTTAAGTGCAATTATACAGGGTCTTGCTATATATTTAGACCTTGGTTGCAGTGGCCAAACAGAAAATTCCTTGCATCAGTTTTATAATTTAAAATAACTTGATACGAGGAAAATGTTGCTGGTAGGAATATGTAACATAAGAAAAATGAAGAAGTCCATCATTGGGAACATCCATCACAGAGATTAGACATCATTTTCTCAAGCAACACTTTTCCTTGGCAACATTCATTTTCATATTTATATATAAAATTTTATTTCAGTATTTATCTTCATTATCGTTTTCAATTACAACAGGCTAATATACATAATGTGCGATTATTTCTAATAAAACCAAAACAATTTTTATGTCGGTGTTCTATGTGTACTTTTCGTGATAGATTTCCAAGAAAACGAATGTTGCTACACAGATCTTTGCGG
Organism: Prostheceraeus crozeri; assembly: GCA_907163375.1. Lineage (NCBI taxonomy): Eukaryota > Metazoa > Platyhelminthes > Polycladida > Euryleptidae > Prostheceraeus > Prostheceraeus crozeri. The sequence goes on along the minus strand of CAJQUW010006363.1, from coordinate 1,350,754 downwards.
TTACTGATACAAGAAAACCTTTGCAAATTACATTTTCGTATACTAGTCTATGCCGGTCATTACCGGTTGATTTCAATATTCATGTTCATATCCATCGCAACGGACCGGTACCGGTCAGTCATGTTCATGCCGGCATGACCGGTGTACCAGTTCCACCTATGACAGAATCCCGATCCCGGCAATTATTCCGTTCGGGATCAGGAGCTCGTTTTTTTCTCAACCACGTACGATCTCGGATTTCTAATTCCTTTTCAGCATAAGAAGTTATCTAGCTCTATAATTTCGACTAATTAGACTAATATATGATTTTTTATATATTTTACTTCGAGATAATATGAACATCTCTAACAAAAGATAGAAGTCCTAATTTCCACATTTTCGCAGGCTTCCGTGTGAGTATGTAGTTGTTTATTGAAACCCAAAAATTGTTCAGATACTAGAATCCTCTAGCTGCGTGAGCTTTTTATGATCAAGTGCTACGTGTCGGACAAGTCCTTCAGTCGACATTAAAGAGGCATAAAAATTGACCACTAAACTGAGTATCTGAATGATGTAGGCTATACCTAATGCTAGCACAATTGTGGAAAAATTGCATCAAACCGAAATTTCTATATGAACAATTTGTTCCAACAGGAATTGGTGTCAATCAGTTAATTGACATGCGAAATTGATGTAATCAAGTAATTGATAATCGAACATCATGCAATCAGCTAATTGACATTGGAATTGCTAAGTAATCAATTAATTGACACAGGAATTGCCGAGCAATCGATTGACAGCAAGTAATTGAAATTCAATTATTTTTTGATAATCCCTGCTGACTTTGTTAACCACAGGTACCGTTGTTATGACAGCGAATGTCCTGAACGCAGTGTTGCTTCCAATGTGCAAGACGGTTTTAGGCATAGAAATAGATTGTTTATCTGAAGTTGACTAGAATAGAAATTGACTGAAGGTCGCGGCACATCCGGGGGAACTAAGTTGGGGCATGAATGACCAATGAAAAGCTTAGAATTACACATGTGACTGATTCTAACCCAATGAAACAGCCGTTGACAAGTGTATCTAAGTGAAAATGCGTACGATTTTTGTGCCACTATTGTGCATTGCATGAAACTTCATTTCCATTCTAGAGGTTTTATTGTTATCAATTTCTATGGTTTTAGGCCCTTTTTCAGAGTGTCGGATTTCTATGGCTTCATTTCAACCCTCTATATTTCCATCAATAGACACTGAGAACGTGCTTCGAGTTGTTGAATATCACGGACCTGATATTTAGCAACACACAAAAAATCGATGACATGTGGCTCGATGTTGACCTCTTAAGAGTGTGGGATCATACAAACTAATGTAGCTAGAATTTATTAAACTTAAGAAGGATTTCCAAGATTGAAATATCAAAACACTTTCCCTACCTATCAAAGAAAAAATATCAAATATGAATTTATGATATTTAAAAACGAGTATTTGAACATTTTCTCCGCTATTGCAGATATCCTGGTGAAAAATACGAATGTCTGGAAATCTTGATCAGTCTATAATCATGCCTGTATGGAAAGTACGTGCATTATCAGGCAAAATCCCTGCAAAGTTGCGCCTTGTATTATTATCTGTATTGTTTACCGCAATTCTTTTCATTTTATACCGCAATAAAAGTGACACCGGACGTGGCAGATCTGGACAGGAGTATAAACAGGGTGAGTACGATCATATAGAAAGTCACTTACTGAAAACAACATTGAATGCAACATTAAGCATCAACGAGTATAGAAAAGTTTAAGTAAATCATTAAGTTGTTAACTAAGGTGAAATCATCAATGTCAGGTTGTCAGCTTGTCTGCCAATCAACTGCAAACTGCCAACAAAAGCAGTCACGTCAAAGGACTAAATATCTCATCGAATGAAGGTTGGGCCAAAACTTGGATCAAATCCCAAAAGCCAAACCCAAGTTTCAAAAAATGAGTAGAATCAAGCCAGCGAAGCACATTCTCTGTATTTTGTACTGACAAAAAGATTCTTCTATAGGCCAAAATTCCTATTGGGCCCATGAGAAGTGTGGTATTAGTGGAAAATGATTTTTTTATTGCAATAACTGTAATTAGTAGCCCAAGTACATGTATTGCGTTATGAAGGTTTTCTTTGATTTAATCTACACAGGTACGTATACTGACTAATTGAAGATCTTTGATTTAGTTATAATTGAATTACACACTGCTCATAAGCAATTGTTTTCATTTTTATCATTCAGAGATATAAACAGAATTAATAAATAATATAGCTGCGTAGTGAGAGGATGGTTAACATATTTAGAAAACGAAATTGGAATGAATTCATTTTTGGATAAATGACGGCTATCGCAGACAGTTTAAGGGTGCGAACATAGAGTAGGTTTATTAGGTAGAATAGCAACTCAGTATTTATTAAATCCCCAATGTGTATAAAGTTTCGATTTCATTAAATGAACATGAGTACAGACCCAGAACTACCTGTGGGATATACAAATTTCTACACTTTTGGAGACATTAACAGGAATCTGACTGATCATGATAGCAATACAGAATAAACAATAGTATCCCACAAATCCTCTATGTCATGTCAATCTAGAGAGGCAATATAGTTTGTTAAATTGATAATTCGATGGGTTACCTTCACTAAAAGTTCAGCTTTATTACAATAAGATTATTTTCCTACGCGTGATCATATCACAAACTGCCACTGAAAAAGCAAAACATCATGATCAAGGAAGCTTATTATAATTAACTTTAAAAGATGTAAATGGGTCCACATCACTTCTGATTCAAGAAATGGCGCCTTGTGAATCATAAAATCATGCCGAAGAAAATTGAACTAAAAACATGACATCTCAGCTAAGAAGAGCAATGAGATCTCAACTTTTCTATGAAGACTTGCATGAACTTCCATTATAATGTGGTTCATGAAATTTCCTAGATCATAAACCTAATTTCCGCTTGATTAAGATGCTTGTGAGGGAATATTTATTCCATTCGATATCCAACTTATTTCAAATTATTTATAAAGGGGCTTCATGTCGGTGTATATAAGTTTGCAAAAATTTAGCTTTTTAAAACTGCTAAAATAATTTTTTGGACCACATGAACGCAATCTGCGCAAAAAACTGAATCTTTTCATACAAAAATTTTCACTGTATGCAGAAACTTTTTTAGTTGACACTATACCAATATATACCAACTCTATGGGTGCGAAGAGATTCAATATGTACAAATACAACAAAATGCATGTAAACTTACAGCAAATACACTATGTAGGAACTTTCAATGCGCGACATTGTCAAGCACAAAAAGAAACAGCTAATAATCACAAGTACACATGTATTTAATTTTTCAAATTGGCTATTATGTGAATTGAGTGGAATTTTGATTAAAAATCAGAACTTCATGCTCTTTCATGTAGTTCTTCTAAGATTCAAACCAAAATATTAATTTTTGTAGCTTAATTTGTGTATAAGCAGCATTAATAGAAAGTTTAACATTAAAGCATTAACGAAGTTTTGCATCACTTACCGAAGATCGACCCAAAACCCAAGATCCTACCTTGCTCGCTGAGGCTCTACCTTACCTTAAACTCAAAATGGAGAAGAAATTAGATGAGCAAGTGTGTCAAATTGTACAAAATATGCGTTGCTTATAATAATATATAACATATAGCGGCATTCATGAATTCCAACTTAATTTAAGTACGTTGATCTGTCAGGAAATTATCATGGCTCAGTGTTTGAAAACCGAAAATCCGTGCACTGTAGAGAACATTTTACATCGGAGAAGAATATGTTTACGATCATGTCATATCTGGTCAAATGTCCCCGGTCGCTGTTGTTCAACTCGAATATGTTGAACAACAAAAATTATTGTTGAATATCAAAAATTAAATTACAAAAACTGCCAGTAGAAGAACATTGTTCTAAAAGTAGGTTTACATGTGCAACTTTATTGGTGACACTTAATCGATCCACGGTGTTCAAAGAAGAATGGAGGAACATGTGAACAAGGCGGCACTTCAGTTGATACTTTTTTAACACTCACGTTTGTAAGTACGGTACCGTAGTCGGAACGCAGCAGTAGGACATCTTGGATACTGTATTTTTTCTTGCTGATGAGATCATTTCATTTTTCTTTGTTATCATTCATTAAATTACTATATTCTGAACACCAACTGGTGGCGTATGAAGCACGATTTTTGAAGGTATGTCTTTGTTTTCTCACGGCGTTACCTTGTTCACTATACCCACGTTCGTCCATTCCCTCTGACTAATCATGGATCGATGAATTCATAGCAAAAGAGTAACTCGTGTAAATGCAACTTAAGATGATATAGTCTTTTGTAAAATTTAGTGCCTCACACGATTCAACGTGACAAAGATAATGAAGATACCACGCAATATATAAAGTCTTCCAGTGAGATTGTAAGTGGAGAGGTTTCTTTCTAGCTACAAGATGAGATCTAAAAGAACGAGGTTGCGCTATCAAGTTTGAGAATTACCATTTCCTCTATGTATTAGAGCGAGAAAACAAATACTAAGAGATAGACCTACAAAATATTTCAATAACATATGGGTCAGTAGGAGGTAGTTACCAAATCAAATACATCTCAAAACAAACCAAACGCCGCCCTATATAAACAGCACAATATATACAGCCTGAAAAATGAAATTTATATTACCACAGGATTCCGAATACTTAAATCAAAAAGGCTCTTATGTCACATCATTGACTTTTGAATCAGTAAGCCTTTTTGAATGGAATTTTTATGAAAGAATTGATCTTTTTCACGATAACAATATGCATGGACTTATTTCATTCATGTAGCAATGCTGCTTGATTGCATCCTTAAGGCCTGCTTTACATTGGCAGTTGTGTGCTGTGCAGCAGATGACAAAAATGACCTCGTCATGACGTTTAACGTAATTTCTTCTAACACAGAACATGACGTCAATGGTTCGAATTCAGAACATGTTCAGGTGCAGTTCGGCGATTAGACCGAAGTTTATTTCTTTGCAGTCTGCTGCAATAATAGGGGTCATCTGATTGGCTGATTTTCTTTATTTATTCTACCAGATCTTGTCACAACAATCCTCACAGTCCGTGAGAAAGTTCCCATGCATTTACGTTTATGCCATCAGTGATAAGTCTTATTTTGATAACGTAGCGAAGGCAACTGCACGGAAAAAGTTACCGAAGAATGCAAGATAATGAAGATGAATTAAAAAAAGATGTGACGATTAATTCGGGATACAAACTATCGCTTTACAGGTTTGGATAATAGTCGCATTTCGTTTTACAACACATTTAGCAGCAAAGAATTTTTCGGTTGTTGCTTGGAACATCAAGGTTAACTAATCTGTGTTGAATAGGTCCAAATTCTTTTTTGAAATATATAGGCCAAATTTTAAAGAAACACTTCGCATGCTGTTCAGATATCATCGCATTTCAAATTTATTTGTTTCTATTGTAGTGTAATGTAACAATCTAATTTAATTTTTCTTTTAAAGATTTGCTGTTTAAAATATTTCATTTATTTTTAAAAACTACCAACAAAAATGCAGGCTACAGAAATGCTACAAAAATGTCGTCGGATAGATGTTGCAATTCCGTTAATCAATTTAATTTGACTCTGTTCTTAATTCAACTCTTTTGTTTTCATGCGCATTCTTTTAACGTTTCATGTGCCACCCTAGTTGGACAGTGCAGTAGCTGACTTGCTGTTCGCAATGTAAATTAGGTGCTGCACATACAGCTGCAGCGAGTGCCAGTACAAAGTAGGCTTAAGTCTATGAAGTGTGAACATGACATTCATATCATATTCATAATCATACATTTTTAGAATGTATTGATAGGCCAAAACGGCTTTTCAAAATCTTTATATTTGACCTTCGATTGAACAAAGATTGAATATCGATTGAAACCGAAGCATTAAGTAAAGAGCTACGTTTTATCCTTCATCATACTACAATTTAGATATTGGAACTGCGCTTAAAAACTAGGCTTTAGTTTGATGAAGCAACAAACATGTGCCTCTGGTAACAGATGTGCGATTGACGACATTTTTCAGCCTTCTATAATTAGCACAACCTGTATATATGCATTAAATTTCTATACTGTACATTTATGAAATATCCATGCACGTACATGTTTATCTACAATGGAAGTCAACAAAACAAAAGCATATTTCAAATTTCTATGTATCATAGATTCATAATCTGAAAAAACCCGAATATTTTAAAATCAACCCGAACCCGAAATAAATTCTCAAACTTGACCGAAACCCGAATTCGGATCGGGTGGGTTGAGGCTCGGTTCGAGTTTGCACTCCTCTACTACGCACCAGTTAATTTAGCGGGTATGTACGTAGTCGAGTATTTGGATTTTGAATCTTGTGCCGATTGTTTGACTATTCAAAGACTTAGATCAATTAATTTTGGTGCTAATCAATCACTTTTCAAATGATCTGGACTGACTCACTATTCTGACATTTTGAGCAACTTGAGCAGTAACTCATACCGCACTGAATACGCAAGGAATCGCTGGCTACTTGATTAACCAATGGAGGGTAGGCTCGCCTGAACGCAACATTGCTTGCAAGAACCCACGTTTTTTGACCCACTTGAAATCTGTCACATTGATTTGACCTCAGATCAAAATGTCTTTCGTTGGAGCTGAGGCGCGAGCACAGCAATCCTATTTTTGTATTGAGTAATTGCCACTGTGAAGTACACACCAAGATAAACACACAACAATTCGAGAATTAGAAATGCCACGTTGCATGACAGAACACGTCAGATCAGAATCAGAGTGAGTAGCACGAAAGGGTTTTCAAATTGTCAAATTGCAATAGAAAATGTAGATATTAACTTCCTTCAAAAGTTCAACTTAAAAAAGGATCAATTTATCATTTTCGAATAGGCCACATGCGACTTGTTATCGCCAAGAAAGGAATAATGTCGACAGGAGAATAATAAATATCTCAGCACCAAGTAACGCAAAATATAAGAAGCATATGCAGCTGCGAAAGATGATGAACATTACAAAATATGTGACTGCTCATGTCATTTGGCAAGGACCTGGAAACTTGATGACAAAATAACCAACTACAGATGATGAAGTTACTATTCATTCAAAGGTCTCGTTTCTATAGCTTTCATGAGAATATTGTCCAAACAGTGAAATCTTTAGCCATCCAAAACTTAAACTTTATTTTTCAGACAATCTTCCAGTGTCTCATCTCTTTCCTGCTGTTTATGGAGACGATCGATATATCATGGAGAACGTCAAGCCAATTGGAAGTATACCTCGCATTTGCCATTTCATGTGGAAGAATCATAGGATTCCACAAGCGGCTGTAGATCACCTTCTGGCATGGAGAGAGCATCATCCTGATTGGACATTTGTATTTTGGACTGATGATGACATCTTGCAAGCAATGAAGTTTCTATTGCCTGAGAAAGGATTATTCCATGTGTACAAATCCCTTCCACATCCGATGATGCGTGTGGACTTCTGTCGCTACGTTATATTATATTTCATAGGCGGTGTGTACGCGGATTTGGATGTTAAACCGTTGTTACCCCTCGATACTCTTCTGCAGCATCATAGCGCAGTGGTTGCACGTGAGCCTGAAGCTTATGCAGTTGCACAAGGTGCTCAATCTGGCATTCTAGCATCTAACTTCTTTATGGCATCTCGTCCTGGACATCCGTTTTGGCCAGTTTTGATGAGAGTGATTGGCTCATTGAAAGAAACAAGCATTATTGCTCGCACCGGTCCTAAAGCACTCAATTTCTCTTTAAATATTTATAAAAGCATGATTCCTGAAGTGCCATTAGATTCAGCAGTGTTTGCAGCACCCTCTCTATACTTCGATCCGCCTGTCACACCGAAGGGTGACCAGCTCCACGTCGACATATTAAGGAAGCATACATGTCGTGCACTTTCGAAAGTGCAACATTTGCCGTGGTATCCTCGATCCATTTGTGACGTTGCAGAAAAAGAGAATCGCTTGGATTTTACAATGAGTTACACATATCCGAAATATTATAATAACAGCTTTACCCGTCATTCAATGTTTAATACCTACGGAGATGCTTTCAAAAGAAAACAAACGGAGCTTGTGCACGTAGGAAGTTTGTCCATTAATTTGACACATTTTTCAAAACGTCTCCAGGTTTTTCCTATAACAGACGTGTACAAACTCGATGATGACTTGGTTCAAAGGACTCGTGTGACATTTTCCAATGTAATTCAAAAGCTTTTCACTATCATCAATGTTTGACCAATACTGTTGAACATCAAAATCTGCTTCGTTCTTTTCTGTTTGGCACTCTAGAAGCAGACCAAGAGAATTCAAATGAAATAAAATTTTCGGAGAATGTCATAATTGCTTGCTGACGTTTTCATGTGCACTTCTTTGACTTCTTTGACTCTTGATTTTCAGAAGAATTCTTGTTACTTATAGGCCTAGTGCCATCAGAGTTTTCAAGGATAGTAGTTTTCTCGCCTGGTCTCTCCCAAAAGTTTCAAACTTTTGCGTGCCGAATGCGTTGCACAGTGCTCGTTATTTCTATTTCTAGACCTACACATGTGAGTATTTAAGATTGATGAAAGTGAAGCAATTCAAATTTTGACTGATTTAATTAAGTCTCTTTAGAAGAGTAAAAACAATTTACCCACTGAGTTGCGTGTGTGTACAGAAATCAATTCAATTTCAAATCAGTGATCACGTAATATTTGTTTTGTGAGTATATGAAATTACAATAAATTACAATATTATCTACCTACCACTTACACATTTGTACATAGCCTAGTTAAAAAAGAAAACTGCTGTTGATAAATAAAATGTTGTGCAATCATGCACTCAGCACCCAGAGCAATGCTCAGCGCGTAGTCCGCTAACTGTTACTATGTAAATAATGCTTCATTGATAAAATTGCACAATTATCATATTTGCTGATGATTTTTTGAAGTTATATTGTGGCATCCAGATATTTTCGTTGCTCCAACTCTAAAGCCTAATTAGGCCCTAATTAGGAAAGAGATTCAATATCTCGACGATTTTTACATAAATTACTATAGTACAATATGGGATCTATAGAATACTATAGTACGAGTAGGATCTAATACCCTCGATTATGCACCCGAATAAATTGTAAACCTGCACTTGTAAGTTGGGGCACCAGTCGATCACTATTATAAGTGCATGAAGCCTCGGAAAAAATGTGAATCATAAGTAAGAACTTAGCATGATCACCTTTCAAAAGAGCGGTCATGCCAAGTTAACTTATATTATTTTTATATGCAAATAAATTCTAATCAATTTCTGTTTACTTCACGAAATCATCTTCAGGGAACTTAAATGTTAGTGTAATCAATATTCCACGATAGCATTATGCATAGTGAAAATATTAACTATGATAGTTGATATTAATGTTGCACTAATATATTTAAGAGACAGAAATTAATTGGAATTTATTTGTTGCAAAACTGATAGAAACGAACTTGTCATTCCCTTTCCTTTGAGTTATTTACAGTGAGTAAAGGCATTTTTCACAATGATCACCTTTCATTCAATCAATTAGTGAACAAACGCTTCCCGCGGTATTCCGCTCTAATTTTCAAATGTTGCATTTTCATAGTGACTGTCTCGTTTACGAATGTCTTTTTTTAAATTTCAAAATGAGTAATAAACTATCTAGAAAAATGCGCCGAATATATTTTGTCTTTTGAGAGATTTTCACATTTGAATGTTTCTAAACGATCTATCTTTTCACCTTTATATTATAATTTTTACGTTTCAGGACAGCAACGTCCACTCGATTTATTTGCTTCAGTTTATGGAGATGATCGTTATATCATGAAAAGTACAGATCCAATCAATCTTATCCCACCCATCTTTCACTTCATGTGGAAAGACGATGAAATTCCAAAAGCATCGGTGGATAATTTACTTGCGTGGCGCAAATTTCATCCTAATTGGACGTTCGTGTTTTGGACTGATGATGATATTAGAGAGGCAATGAAGCTTCTTCTACCTCCACAGGGACTGTTGGACACTTATAAAAAATTTAATCATCACATGATGCGCATCGACTTTTGTCGCTACGCTATCCTATACTTCATAGGAGGACTATACGCTGATATTGATGTAAAACCTTTGAAGTCGCTAGATTCTCTTCTTCAATATCACAGTGCTGTCATTGCTCGAGAACCAGAGGCATATTCAATCTCAACCGGATCCACATCAGCCATTCTTGCATCGAATTTCTTAATGGCTTCTCGTCCTGGTCATCCGTACTTTGCATACCTAATGGAGGCTATTAGACACATAGACAAACCGCATTTCTTCTGGAGGGCTGGTCCTGGAGCTGTTACTGAAGCCCTTCATAATTACATGAGTGAATTGCCTCTAGGACCTAGAGATTGCACGGTGTTTCTGGCACCGTCGATGTACTTTGATCCACCTGTTATTGAAAAAGGAGATAACATGCACATTAGCTTTTTGAATTCCCCGGTTTGCCCAGAACTATTGAAGAAAAGGGATTTACCGTGGTACCCGCGCTTCATATGTGAAACAGCCAAAAGGGAAAAACGTATAGATTATTCATTGGGTTACATCTATCCTCGCTATTTTATGGAAAGTTTTTCGCAACATTCTATGTTTGATACTTATGGGAAGGGATTTGAAACAAAAGAAATATTTATTCCGATTCAAAATTTGTCATTGAATCTGACGCATTATTCAAAACTTTTGCAGATTCATCCAGTACCTGATATTTATGAATATGATAATGAATACGTTTATAATCGACACTAATGCTTAGCGTTTCTATCTATGTTGAAATCACGGAATCAAATTGGTCTTTTTTTCGAAAAATCGTGTGGCTTATTTATCAACAGAGCAAATTAGATTCTTGCTAGATTAGATCCTGAACATTAATTAGTCAACGCTTTCAAATCGAAATAAAGTTTAATTATTTCATATATAATGATATAAAGAATTTTTAATAGACACGCTTGATCATGCAATTATTTGCTAAACATATTGACATATAAACATACAAACATTTTAACACATTGCTTATCATTTGCAGAGAAGATGAAATGCTATGCCATGATCATTATGTCTTCCATTTTTCTTTTGTATTATCTAGAATGCTCAAACTTTTTTATGATTGCTTCTATCTCTGTAATGTCCGCTACTAATGCACTCGTTGTGATCAATCGCCGTTGCATGATCTATGTAATTGTGTTTCATGAGCATTTTGCGTCAAGTGCAAATACGACTGTCTTGTTCATAAGAAACGGAGGAGCATTAACCCTGTTTGCTAATGCTTGCTACGTTTCTCTATCATATATCACTAAAGTTTCATTTTTGCTGAAATGTCTATCCAGCTTCTATTGTTAGTGAAATTAATTGTAAATAAAGGTTGAAACAAGGTAATCGTCGTTTTCTTTTGAATAATTCCTTTGTTGTCCGAAGTATTAAAAGAGAACTATTTGACATTCAAATGGATGAATTCTGACTTTCTGGATGAAACAATATAAACTCCATATTTCTGGAAAAATTTCTTCGCTTTTGACTTCTAGAATACTTGTACAGAACTTTAATTTTGTGAATGACTTGCCATGTACTGTATGATGTTCAGTGGTGACAAAATTAGATGAATAATTCATTGTAGCTACAGACTAAAACTGTGTTATTTGACATGTCAGCATTTTCTGTTCTGGATTTTGCCAGTTGTGATTATGCATTACGGTGCAGTTGTGAAAATCTTCGGTTAGATAAGAAATGTGTTCACTTCACTTTACCTGCATACAAAGATCATCTCTGTGCGCAAAAATGTCAAATGAAATTAACCCTTCATGCTACTTATAGAAATATTTGCATCCCAAAAAGCATCAATTTATTTTTCAGACAATCTTCCAGTGTCTCATCTCTTTCCTGCTGTTTATGGAGACGATCGATATATCATGGAGAACGTCAAGCCAATTGGAAGTATACCTCGCATTTGCCATTTCATGTGGAAGAATCATAGGATTCCACAAGCGGCTGTAGATCACCTTCTGGCATGGAGAGAGCATCATCCTGATTGGACATTTGTATTTTGGACTGATGATGACATTCAACGGGCAATGAAGATTCTACTCTCTGAAAGAAGTTTACAGATATACAACCAGTTTCCTCATGCAATGATGCGTGTGGATTTCTCGCGCTACGTTATATTATATTTCATAGGCGGTGTGTACGCGGATTTGGATGTTAAACCATTGAGGCCCCTCGATACTCTTCTGCAATATCATAGTGCAGTAATTGCTCGCGAGCCTGAAGCTTATGCGGTTTCTCAAGGCGTATCTTCTGGCATTCTAGCATCTAACTTCTTTATGGCATCTCGTCCTGGACATCCGTTTTGGCCAGTTTTGATGAGAGTGATTTATGGTCGTGATGATCCGGGCATTCTTGGTCGTGCTGGTCCCATAGCGGTTAATGTATCTTTACACGTCTACAGAGAAATGATTTCATTGGCTCCTCTAAACAGTGCAGTGTTTTTGGCTCCTTCGATGTATTTCGATCCCCCAACGAGTGAAAAAGGAGATGAGTTTCACATTTATCTCTTAAAGAACATAACATGTCTCCGATTTGAGAAGGAAAGGTATGTTCCTTGGTATCCTCGTTTCATATGCGATGTAGCAAAAAATGAAAGTCGCATCGATTGGTCTATGGGCTACGATTATCCAAGATATTACAAAAGCAGTTTTACCAGACATTCCATGTTTAATACTTACGGAGAAACGTTCAAGAAGAAGAAAAAAGCGTTCGTTTCTTCGACTAGTTTGCGTTTTGAGTTGAAATCTTATCATGACGTTTTGCAGCTGCATCCTGTGACAAATGTATACAAACTGGACGATGATTTGATACATAAACGTCCACTAACGTTATTTTTTAATATATTCAACAATATTCTTTCTCCTTGAAGTATTTAATTGCTCAGTTTTGGTGGCCGTGATTTCATGCATGAATGTATTTCCAGTTGTGGAATATACCTTTTTTATTATATTTTTCAGTTTGTAGCTACAAGAAATATATGTCTGATTTTTATAACTGGTGTTAGTTAATCTGTGGCCTCAAATATTTCGCCTACACATTGCGTATATGACATATCACTGAAATCAGGCTTCACGCGTTGTAGAAAGTCCGAATCATAGATTTAATGTACGAGTCTCCTTCTGACGACAATTAATTCCTTCGGATCGATATTTCTTCATACTGCATTTAAGTTATGATATACAACAGATATCAGTCTCTACACTTAGAAAGTCCTAGTTCATAGACTTAACGAACAAGTCATTTAAAAGGTGACATTTCTTCATTTAAATATTACAGTATTCGCAAAGCAAGTCGCTGTAATGTCGCATTTGGTGTAGTCTGCATTGACGAAAACGAAACCGGAAACCTTTTCGTATTTGCCATGCCTTAATTCGTCAGCGAAACCAAAAACTTTCAGAAAAGAGAAAGTGAAATTTTCGGTTTCTTTTTTAATTTCGGTAAACAAGATAGTAAGCTTGATTATAAGGTAAAATGAATGAGTATCTTCTCAGTTCAGTTCTGTTCTCGGCATGCTAAAGCGACAAGCTGCATACTACTTGCATACTACAGTGCCTCCATACTTGCACGGGAAATATTTTGAACAGCGTTTCATACTGTGAGTCTTCCGCATCAGCACCATAGAAGAAATTCTGGACTGATCACCTTAGTGACTAAGTATTCCGAGTTCTGAGAAATGATGTGAGAAATGCGTTGACCTTGATGCGATGATGACGCATATGTGATTGGATGGCTACTATCACTTTCGTAACATTCTCTGTTGCTTCATGAGAAACTGGTACAATAAATCAGTCATCTCCGACGTAAATTTAGCATTCTCATTGACGTAATTGAAAGTTCTTATTATTAAATCAAAATCGAAGTTTTCAAAAAGGACCCGTAATCATTGTATCGAGCATAAATACTAGGACATATATTGTGATTTCAAGAGCTTCACAATTTTGCTTTCAATGCTATGCATAAAGAACACAAAGGGTGAACTGAGAGGGACTTCCGTCGTTGGCCTTTTAATTGGAGGTAATGTTTCCCATTGTACTCTATTTCGCAATTGTAGCACACAAATTGAAGCATCTTTTCAAATGATTTACGCAGACAAATCGTAGAAGGAGTTGGGGATGACATCGTTTGCTGAATAAAGAATCACCGCCTGTTGGTCACGATCTTGGAGAGTGATTTGGTGTGACCTATGGCCCAATATTTGCCATTTTTTTAGAATATTTAAGAACCCAAGTTTTTCCTGTGGGGAGATGTAGTAAGTATTTATAGTGCAGTACAATCTTGAGAAAAATGGTTGCATGCCTACTGAAGTTCCGAAATGTCCGAATCCATATAGTGTGGACACTCACCACTAGATAGGAACCATGGGGATTAGTGTTTTGCAAGGGTCTGTCTATTATGGTGCTGTCCGTTTCCACAAAAGGAATTATGAGATTGAAATTGAGTTACTATCTCCAGACGAATTAGGCAGTTTTATCTATTGCTAGTTAGCTTCAGTTCTCCAAGCCACACATTACTAACTCCAGACTTGATCCTTGCGTTGCATTATTCCTCTGTTTGTTGCTTAGTTGAGTGTCAATTCACATATCCGAATGCTTGCAACTAGAAATGTCAATAAAATATGATTTTTTGATTTTTCCAAGATTGTAATTACCAATTTGTAATGCAAATTACCCGATTTGTATAATCATTTGATAATCATATGAGCAATATTATCCCTAATATGCATGAACGCTAGATGCCTTTATCAATTAGTTCAGTCATCTAGGAAACTTTTTGGCATCGACGAAACATAGCCTACTTACAACACACACATGTAGATGCATCAGATCAGACCTACAGTTCTTGAACCTGAAATTCCAATATGTGCGTATTGTACTCCAATATGTATTCTAATATAGTACCTAGGGGTTGCAGTACCAGACCATCTTCACGAAACCGGCATTTCGATATTTGGCAATTGATAAAACTGGCACTAGCGGTTACAAGATGAAAGCACATTAACAATGTTGAACCATCACGCAACTTCCAATCTAAATCATTAGATAGCCTATACTTTGAAGGTGATTAAATGATCAGGTTGATAATATTTATTGAAACATTTTCCAGTGGGAAGGCCGCTGTCGATTTTTTAACAAATACTGAAACAGAACAACCACTTTTCACACACAACTTGTAATGAAATAATGTCCAGGTCTTTCTGTGGGAACACCTTACCGAAAGTAAGGGAAGTATAGAGTCAATGGTTGATTTGTGGCGATAGCTATGATATTACTTTTTAGCCAGCCCCACAGTTTGCAAGCAGCATAATAGCAACAGTCGTTTGGTGAATTAAAAAAGTGGAGGATTCCATTTATCTCAAAGAAGAAGAAGAAAAGCAAATGGTAGCCTGATTGAATGCGTATCTCAATAGCCTTTATTTTGCAAGCTTATTCCTATTATGCGTTATATCAGATAAAGTGATATGCAAATATTATATAGGGAGGATTGAGAAGCAAAGACTCTCGGCACCTGTGTGCTGCCATGGTATTGTGGACAGCATTCGGACGGCCTTAGCGTTCTCAGAGCCTCAAAGATCCACTTTTTTATTTCTTTTATGTCGAAGTTTCTAACATTGATGATGTCCATGTGTGCATTTCCTGTATATGACTTAATTGTATTTTTGTCTTAATTAACGCCGAATAAAATGAAATGGAAAAAATATTTCCAGCATCTCACATTTGAAGTGGAAGATCAATACATCGACGAGGTGGTCACACTGAATTTGATGCCATGTTAAATGACATGATTTTTGGGGTTTGATGTATTTTGGAATAGTGAATGGTTGCCAATATAACCCTCTGTCTAATTTTTACAGAATTCTGATTAATATTGCAGATGGTTAATGTATTTTAACATAACCAAAATGATGCTTGATGGATTATGATGGAATATATGAACAATGGACAGGCTCCAGTCCAAAAAACAAGCAGGATACCTTGCGAAATTTTGTAAAGGAATGCAATGTATTTAGTTGATCACACTCCACGTAATAATGACAGGAACAACAAGGCTAAAAGTTCTGCTTGTGATCCAAAGAAACGCTACAGCTTTACACCGATTGATAATGATTTAAACGTGGCATTTAGTTGATTTATCACACTACAAAATATATGTTGTGCAGTCAAAAGTTCTTCCTGCATGTATCATCCATGGTAGAATGATAGCTACACCTAGCACGTACAAAGAAGGACAATGATCGAAGTTGGCATCACTCAACGAAACGGCTGCTCTCAATGAGCGCACTAACAGACATTAGAGAACTTTTTCAGACCTAAACCCAGAAATCCAGAGATGATTTTTCTAATTTCTAGCAATATTAATTGAATTTATGAAGAAAAATTTGGATAACATTTTGATAAAAGGAAATGAAATTAATCTATCTTTCGACGCACAAAACATTTATAAAAAAATATTTTTCTAATTTTATTGCGCTTAGTCACTATGATACTACATATATCGTTGCAAAGTAGTAAATAATCTAGGTAATTATGGTGCTATACAAGGACCTGATTGAGGGAATCATTAACCTGTAGACATAGGAAGCTACACAATAGCATGCATTATCAGTAGTTTTATTTGATATACCAATTGACAACAGAATATTATGGAAATATAGAATGGAAGGGAATGAATAGCATATCAAAGCTATTATTATATTTTGCAGCAAAAGTTAAAGACAATTCCTGAATTCTTAAAAATTCTGTAAAAAGACCTAAGGAACCTAAGTTATGTAACAGTAAGGTATGTAAAGTATGTAAAAGAAAGGAAACATACAAAAAAGTCACTCTGCCTCTGGCAGAGTTCGGGCTAGCAATACGATGGCATTGGATCTAGCCAGACAAACACCCATTGGAACATTTGATGTCGAGAAGTGTTAGGCGTCATATTCTTCTGCATCGCAAGGCGGTCAGCGATCTTGTGGATTCTTGTAATGGCCAGATCTCCCCATGACCCGTAGACAGAAACTGCCAGACGTATCCAGCGCCAGTTCTGTAGTTCACACGCATCCCCATTGAGCCTCCTCTTCCTGTCCTCAGCATCAGCAAGACATCCACTAAATGGTGTACTCGCTCCGTCAATATTGTGTGATTTGAGCGGATGTACAACAGTAAGATCAAATGCTGCAGCCTTGCCGAGGCGCATAATCATATTGATGTCCCTCAACTGATTATGTCGACGGACGACATCAAAGCTATGAATCAGCGAAACAGTTATTTGCACAACAAGTGCAAAGTATCCAGCTTTATTGCATTTTCGAGATCAACATGTCTATGCACGAGCCCGACGGGCAATTTTTTTAAATGCAATATTGCATGGCCTTAAAAAATAATGCAATTAGGATGGATATCTTTGCACGAGTTGCGTAAGTAACTTTATATTTCACAGGATCCGCAGAATTTATGACCATCAGAATTTTAAAGCGGTGAAAAATCTACCTCTATTTGTTATGGAATTGTAGATATCAGCGGCATTTCTTGAGATCTCCATGTAGAAATTTCCGTTTTAGAGGATGAAAGACTTTCTATGTGCAAAAATGCCGCGAGTGGGATGGATAAGTCTTCCATTTGCTTTAGCAGCATATGATGCTCCTGGAGACGAAGCCACCAGTTTTGTCACTCGCCTTAGTCGCAGACTGTCAACACAAACGGCAGTGACATTCATTGTTACCCACTATGTCTGTAGATATCTATTGCATAATCATGAAGAATCATATTACGGACCGAAAAAATTTGCTATTCACACATGCATACATACAGATATTACATATACAGATATATATGATTTAAAAGAGCAACAAAACAACAAAACCATATAGGCCCCTACATGTAGAATTGAAACAGTCTGATTACGAGAAATGAATCTCGATAATGTTTTCATCACCTCTACAAACAACTTTCATTTTTTTCGTTGATGGTCCGTGTATTGTTACGTTTTCTGCAACTTTCATAGATGATACTGTTTGGAATTGTGACTCATCTTGAGAGGTGGAGCTTGACGCAATTTGAAATTCTCGTGTACATGTAGTACTTGTAGCAGCTTCTGGTCTGTCGATCTGTGATGATGTACATGTACTTGATGTCCGCTGTTGTTCTCGTAATTGTAGTTCACTTTGGGAATGTGGAGAATTGTATAGTGATTTGTTCATGTTTAACATTTCTTGGTCGCTGCATCTTTTCCTAACATAGGATTCCAAACTTCTCGAGTTCTTGTGTCCAGTGACTTTGCAAATTTGCTCTTTCGAAAATACCCTTATCATAGAGTTGGTTTATAACTGTAGAACGAACGGAATGATTTGCATAGGTTTTTGACAATGATGCGGCTTTTGAAATTTCTGGCATCATTTTTTCTAGGGTATTTTTCCAACGACAAGATTCCTGTGATACCATTGGCCGTCATTTTCAAAACTTTTCGAGTCTTTTGGCCATAATAATTTAGGATCATGGATTCGAAAATGAGTAGATGTCAAATGCCTCAACGGGGCAATGGGACTTGTCTTCTTGTTCATGCATTTTTGACTTTTTCAAGTCATCGAATTCCTTAAACGACAATGATACCTTTACATTTTTCGATATATGAGTTTCATTTATTTATATGTAAGTTCTTCCGCTTGAATCTTTTTCTTTATTGAAAGTATGCACTGTTAGCTCGCGCATATTTTCCCTTCCTCTCATCCCGAAATTATATTCAATGTTATACCATACTTCTTGCTGCAGGCGAACTGATGTTGACCGACTGAAGTATGAAGAAAGACGGGCCAAGTCATTTCGCTCAATTTCAACTGTTTGCTTACGTTGCTCTGCTCCACTCTTGAGATACTGCCCAACTTTGGTCTTCAGCATATTATTGGCTGCCTTAAATGCAGACCCGTTGATTATATCAATATTTCGGTTGTTTGGCGCCTGGGTCAAAAATCGATGGATTGCAGCCCTGATACAGACTAAAGTAGCTGGACAATAATAACTTCCGTCAGTTTTCTTCAAATTGTGGTAGAAATAACGGAGATAATCGGCTATAGCAGTTTCTGGCATGGTCTCAATATTCACAGGGTAATTTTTGGATGACAGAAAATCCTTGAACTTCTTCGCATATTGCATCGTTTGGTAAACTGACGACTTTGGCCTCATACTCATTTCTGCTTGATCTAATACATTCGTAATTCCCGGGTCTAACTGAGGATATTCAATTTCATTAGGGATTGTTGGGTATTCATATGTCTGTTGTTCGCTTGTTATCTTTGCAGTCTCCTTCGTTAACGCATTCAATTCGATTGTGCTTAATCCCGAAATCAACCCATTCGGCACAAAATCATAATTTATCAAAAAGTTGTCATTCAATCAAATCCATCATTATCAATTCTATCATTTATTGACATCGATATTTCTTACAGGAAATTGTAACTTATTTGCGCTTGCATCGAACTAATATTCTTTTCTAGATGATTTTAGAATTCAGACGAAGATATAATTTTGATGATATCAATGTATCAAGATATCGGTTGTGCAGCTTAAGTAATTATCAAAAACATTAATAAACAAAGATGCTATGTGCTCTAGCCATGCATGACGTTCTGTGAGAGATGATCAATGATATCTGAGTATCAAGATATCATTTTTTTGAATGCTTGCATATTGCGGACCGCTCATACTCAAAAAAGCTATATTTTGCTAAACTTTTTTATGCATAAGGGCATATTACGGAATGATGATCATAGAAAGATGAAAGCTTCGATGAAATGGGTAACAATAGCAATATAGACCTTGAAGTCGGTCTGTAATTGACAAAGAAATCTAAGGGCGCGCAGACCTCCATCGCGGTCCATATTACTACATTGATGCGATAATATCAATTTGTGGCAGAATCTCGATGTCACTTGTTCGGGCTTATGCGCAGGCCATCATCAAGCGAAATGCTGCCTCCGTTGGTCGATCTGAGTTCGAACGATCACTTATGACTTTCCCTTGAAGCTTCTCTCTTTTATTTCTTTCTTTTCATGATTTTTGCAGTTTCTTTATTACTTTTTAAAACTATGCTTGTTAACTTTCATGCATACTGTTCGAAAATAGATATGTGATAATGCACGAGTATTTCAATGACGGAGTGCAATAAAGACTGTTTAGTGTTTATAGCACTCCTTGAAGTTTATGCACTATTTGGAAAGCATAAACTTTATTAGGAAAGCAATAATCATAGAATTATTGCACTGTGAAATATGAAATCACACAGTTATCCGTACACATTTGGGACAAATACTGTACATACATGTAGATGGTCAAAGACTTCGGTCATCAGGGAATCACTAAGGAAGACTTGGGTCTTTGACCACTTACTTGAATATATATTAAATATATAATATTTTGAATAAACTAAAGTAACAGATAGCAGATATTCTAATCTGATTAAGCTGTCCCCATCAGAGACCTGTTCGCACACCTCTTGGAAGTATCAAGATTGTATTGGTCAGGGAAAGTGGTCTGAGGAAGCTGATTCCAAAGCTGTTCCGTGCGAAAAAAAAGCTTTTCGAGCGACTCACAGTACGTGCGTGTTCTAAGTTCTTATGATAGCATGTGAGTGCATTAGCTCTGCGTATGCTTCTGGAGAAGATCTTAGGTTTGGGCACGCACTCATTTACTGCAGAGCTGCTTCCACCGAAATAGTACCTGTAGAAGAGACTGAGTGAAGCAACATCCCGTCTGACGGAGAGCGGCTGCAACTTGTTAGCAAGTTTTTCACCCATAAGATTCTTGACACGTTTCTCAACCCGTTCAAGGAGGTCAAGATGCGTTTGTGGGGCGCCAGCCCACAGATGACAACAATACTCCATCAGAGGGCGAATACTGTACTTCCAACGATAGCAGACAGTCTGTGGTGGAAGACAGCTGCTGGCACGATAGAGACTATCAAAGGGTTGAGATGCCTGCTTGCTAATGGATTGGATGTACGGTTACCATGACAAGTCTCTCGCAACCGCCAATCCAAGGAAGGAGATGGAATCTTATTCTCTGATCCTATTATCGGACATCTTAATGCCATGATCATCATCATCTCTTTTAAGTCGTGAGTGCAGAATACTTTGAGTTTTTGAAGGATTGAAAGAAACAAACCATTTGGCGCCCCATTCTGAGACCCTGCGTAAGTCTTCATATTAAGAACGTCGCATAACTGCTGACGTTGCTCAGTGTTCTTAGCAAGTCACTCATCTGCACATATTTCTCAGTTACTGTCTTATTTCCTTGATGACGGTAGAGGATGTTCTTACAGAAAGGCCTTGGACATCATTTCACTATCAGTTAATTATGAAAAGTGGTTGTTCTGTTCTATTATTTTCTACAATAACATTTATTGGTTGAATAATAGGCGTAATTCAGCGAATCTGTTTTTAAAATGATATGATGAGATGACTCAATACACATTATTGAATTTGAATATGACTCCATCTGGCCCAGTTCATTTGATAATAATACATGTATCAGCAAAATTTACGTCGAGCCATGGAATTCTAGATATTGACACCAATGTGCAATGGTGCAATTATCTAGAATTCCATGGTCGAGCAATTACATTACACAACTCATCAAAATGTCCAACGTAACAATTTCAAATGCATAACGCAAAGTCACAAGACGGGTATGACAGTAAACACTGAGTCTCCAGTCATTTCCTGATAAAACAAAACTCCCACAATTAGAAAGTTCATTAAAGCTTGTCAGATTACGTATAGAAGTTTGACCTTAACGCTGTTTTCTTCTTGTTGTCACATACACGAAAGTCTGACTGTTAATGTGTAATGCATGTAAATTTAGATTTAATCATAAAAAAAGAATGTGGCTACATTGGTGGCTGCCATCAGCTTCAGACGAGCAATCTGTAGCTCTTCTAATAGAGATCAAAAATCAATTGGAATATCCATAAAACAAATGTTCCTGAACGATAGATTCATTGAGAATGATAAGCAATTTACAAACTTTTTGCCTGTACAGCACAACAAAACTAGTGAGATCCAAGTCTGCTAAGATAAGCAACAATTGTGAAACATAGTCTTGCGTTTCATAAACAGAAAAATTCAAACGCAAGATTAGAAAACTTGTCAATGCCAATAAGCATTGCAATTTTTATGATAAGCTGTGCACTAAGTATTTATATTCAAGAAGTCTGATAATTGCACAATGACCACGAAGATTCAAGATAATGTTTATTCTGGGCTATCTTTATTTAATTCAATTTTAGCGGACAATAGTGCCAACTATGCACCATATTTGCATATTTGAATAGGCATGCAAGTAGAATGTTGAGCTAACATTTTCGATCAAATGATCTTTCAAGAGTGCTCTGTTTTGTAGGTTTTATGTTCGTAGATATTCTGACCAGATTTTAGTCTCTATTTTGTAAAGTGACATTTTAACTTAAATGTAGAAATCTTGTGTGCAACAACCATGGACTTCTATATACTAGCCATGTTTTCAATTAAACCTTATACCAATGGTTTACAAGTACTTGCATAGTTCTTTATATTTCTTGGTGAAATGCATTTCAACTATGGAGCAATGACTGTAGGCAGTGTGGAGATATAATAGAACAACAGAGAATCTGTACATTTCTGGTTTACAGCTGTCATACATAATTGAGGTGCTCACCAGAACTTGTCGCTTTTCTTCAAGCCAATGTTGTCAATTTAGAGCCATTTCTACCGACAAGGACATCAAGAAACACCAGTCCATTATCTGCCTCGCTTTCATGGGTGAATTTCAAAAAGGAATGCTATTAAAGCTTTTGTTTTATTTGCTCTTTATCAGAATTCTTACTTTTACTTAGAACAATTCTCAAGCGAAAGAAGAGACCAATGCGACCAATGACAGTGAAATAATGATTTTATTACCAAAGTCAATGGGCGACAAGTCTAACTGTCAAAGAAAAAATCTTCAGCAAGACAATAACAACGAAAAGTGAGTTTTACGACAGAAAAGGAGCAAAATAAATCAAAATCAGAATCTACTACAAAATTACACTATCGCAGCGCATGTTGCAAAACATTAAACTATTGAAAAAATTTATTCACAATCCTATTCTATTGGCCGTCTGACGAATGTAATAACACATATATTGCCTAATCAAGATACACACGCGTAATCAGCAGTTGAATAATGCAACTCATAAAAAGAAAAGCAAAAGTAATCGCTAAATACAACTTTAAGACAGACATGGAGATTGTCGAAGCCATGCTGATAAAAGAACGTCAACCGATCCTGGATAATCTATAGAAATGAAATCACTTTGTGTACATCTTCTTTATATCATTGTGTCTATGTTATTCTTTGAAAATTGTCCATCTATGTTTCTCATTTCCATATTAGCTATCTGTTTGTTGCTTTTATTGTACATTTTCCACTAGCTTTAATTTATAAATTCATTTAGTTTTTGCGTATAATTGATGTTTACTTTAAGACAAATTTTTGATCAGAATGCTGTTCCGTTCATTCCGTTCAACAATGTATCAAAATGGCTATTCGGCAACGAACATTCACCAGCTGCTGGCTAACGGAGAAGAAAACATCATTAAAGTGAGACGCATCCAAGACATCCAAGGCTCTACAAGAACACGCTCAAGCTGTTGCGATGAAAGCATTCAAGAGGTGAAAGAACTGCTAGAAGATGACAGCAGCTTATCTCGTGTTGACATTTCATTATACAGACAGGCATTGAAAAAAGGTCAGTTAATCTGATCCTTTCCAATCACCTGAAGAAGAAATCCTTGTGTTGTCGATGGATACCTCACGAACTAAGTGATCGGAACAAGGAACAACGCACTGAACGTGGAAGGGGAATTTTGGAAATTTTGGAAATTTTGGATCGTCGACAAGTAAAAAGTAAGCTTGTTGTCGTGGATGAGAAGTGGGTTTACTTCAAAAATTACGGGTTTACTTCAATCATTCAACCGAAAGAATATAACCGAATTTCGGTCGACAATGCGGGCGACAGACCACAAGTGCCGAGAGGACAATGGGCGATAAGAAAGTGCTAATTATGGTTGCCCTCAACTCCTATGTCGAAGTGCTACACGACGGTGGAAGCATCAATGGTGACAGATACTTATTTTTCCTTCAAAGCATGTGCGGGGCTTTCGAACAACATCTGAATTTACCTCGGTGGGAGATGCATCTTCAACATGATAACGCAAGACCACATAATTCGATGCATGTTCAACGATGGATCGACCGCGAGTACATTAGTCTAGCGAAACAGCCTCCTTACTCACCTGACTTTAATTTACTCGATCGATGCGTCTTCCGAAATTTTGAAGTTCATCGTCGACAGACCAACTTTAACTCTATTGCAGAAATTGAATCATTTGTTCAAGAATTTCTTGCTGAGTTGACCGTCACCCAACTACAGAAGGAATTCGATCAATTCCGATTACACATTGAAAAGGTAATTGAAGCAAATGGTAGCTATCTGTAAACATCATTTGGTAATAATTTGTTTTTTATGCAAATTGTTGCAACAAAATTGGTTGAGGTATAATGCTACGCTCTTCTTTCCACGCTATCGTAGCTGAAATTGATAATTTATAGTCCTTTTTTCAAAGATAACATTCACCTATGATTTAATTCTCAATTTCATATTTTGTCAACTTATAATAGTCAGGATGTAGAAAGTTGACATGATAGACTGACAAAGACCTGCCGTAGACTTACATTAACCATCATAGACAACTAGACACACAGTAACATTCAAATATTTCGTTTACAAAAAATGCAGTTTTTTTGTCGACCCCTATATTTGCCATCAACGGACATTTGTAAATTCTGGTACATGTAGATTTTTACGCTCATCAACTCTAAGGATGACGTTGCTACAGTCCGAGGCACCAGCTTTATAAAAAATGATCATCGAAATGTATTTTGAGCTTTTTAACAGCTGACGAAAAGAAGTTAGATGGCCAAGTGCAACATCATCATTAATTTTGAAAGTTAGTAGGATCATTAAGACCATCTTAAGATTAATAAGAGCCACCCATTAAAATTGTGGGAGCTTATCATCGATGGCAGACTGCGAAGCATCAATACACTCTCAGATGGACAATTTGGATTTCTCCCAAATCGCAGCACCAGTCAGTGATGTCATATTCGTAGCAAGAAATGCGATTGAACGGTACAGAGAAGGTCAGTCCCCTCTACACATGACCTCTGTTGATATGGAAAAGCTTACGACACGGTACCGAGGCCAGTAGTTTGGAATTGCCTACGAAAAGGAATGACACCTGAATGATATGTTGGTATTATTGAAGATATGCACTCCAAATGTACCACCAAAGTGCGCTCCAAACAATGAGTCAGTGAGCCTTTCTAAATCGATGTGGGTCTCCACCAGTTATCGGCATTGAGTCCGCTCCAATTTGTTGTGATACTATCACACTATTGTCCTCTACGTTCACAAGCAGCCACCCTGGGACCTCCTTTATGCGGATGATCTTACACTTTTCGACGATACTGTGGAAGGAGTCAAGGAAAGAGCGGACGACTGGAATAAGATCATGATAGATAATGGCCTCAAGATTAATTTCAGGAGGACTGAGTATATGTCAACCGAGATTACTGACCATCAGATCTCAAACCCAATATCAACAACAGAGAAGTCTAAGTACCTCAGGTCGATCCTAAGCAAAGATGCCACTATTGATGACGATGTGAACCACAGAACGCAAGTAGCATGGATGAGTTGGAGAAGATTGGTTGATGTCATGTATGACAAGAGAATTCCCTTGCGATTGAGGGCCAAGCTGTACACAGCGGTGATAAGACCAGCGATGACCGACTGTTCCGAATGTTGGCCGGTAAACACCAAACATATTCAGAAATAAAGATGCTACGTCGGATGATGGGTGTAACACGTTTGGATCACAATAGTAATGTGCGTCAAAAATCTAGGACAGCACCAAACGACGAAGTGATAAGATGCAACCGTCTCAGATGTCTCGGTCGCATCCTACGGCGAGAAAAACACCATCCTATTTGAGAGGCTTACGACGCTTCTATCCTCGGAAAGACGCACGCATTCCCAAAGAGGAAGATGTGGAGGAAGCAAGTGAACGAGGACATGCGCGCAGTCGGCTTGGAGGAGAAAGACGCGGCTGACCGAGGCAGGTGGAGGAGGAAGACTAGGAATGAGACTGATTGCGATATTTCATACAGCAACACTTGCTTAGAAGATAATTTGCTATCAACGTTTGCTATATATTAAATAATTAAACAATTATTTTCGCCATTGACCTAGTAAGTTAATTTGTTCTTGAAAAAATGACTCGTTTAGTAAATGTGATCTCATAATTACTGAGCGTCTGACTCAAACGTGAGAGCTACTGGAAGTCTAAGAAGCACTCAAAGAAGTGGAACACATTGACTTCTGCTGTGCATTCCGTGTTCGACTGCGATGACATGTTCAAGCCGTGCTTTCCCTATCGACTTAGTTAATAAATTTCTATGTGGCGCGACCTGTTCCAGTAATGAGAGAGATTTCTGGCATACTGATAGTCAAAATTCAAAATTATCAAAATAAATCATAATAAAATATTTCAAAAATCAAAATAATAGTCAGACCTTCACTATTAATAGCGAATATTCACTGCGTCAATTTTGCTTGAGTCATCTCAAAATAGGTCCTAGTTATCATTTTCCACCAATAATTGATGATAGCTTTATTGATATGATATTGAGCTTTGATAGATAGTCCCATAAGGTGTGTTGAAACAAAGTATTCGATATCGAGGACCAAAGAAGACCATAGTTTCAATATTCCGCTTGAGCTCAATACTGCTCGTTTTCCCAAACACATGGATATAGAATCTGAAGATATTCTTGATGCTTTCAAATGTGAAGATATAGAAGTTGCTAAAAAAGAAATGTTCCTCTCTTGATAGAGCGAATCTCACAGAAAAATGCAAGATCAATTCAGAGAGACTAAAACAGTTGTCAAAGTACATACATGTAAAATAGAAATAGTTCTGACGCATAAATATAAACGCTTATGCGTCACTGATGAAGAAAAACCAAGGTTGGCCGGTAAAAACGACTAGTTTTTGTCACCATTTTTCGGCTAAAGCTGCAAAAACTGGCTAAAACTAGGTCTATTTTACATTAAATCTTTCACATTGGATCTGCATTTTCACAATTCAAACCTCATCAATACCATATTTCAATTAAGAATACTCAAAGTATATAGGTGTATGAATATAAATTCAAGTTCGCGTGCGCGGAACCTGCGCAGATAGACCTGAACGTGCGTGGATGAAGGTCTCGGAAAAATACTCTTTTGTTTGAGGTCATAAATTTAGAAGAATTATGTTTCTGAAGTCCCGGTAGCTTATTTATTGTAAATACATGTGTGCAATTAAATTTTTTCTACTAGAACCACTACTTTGACTTTATTTAACATGATTCAACTTTTAGGCTATCGATAAATATGTAGGTAGGCCTGTAGCTGAAACTGACTTTGATCTGATGTCCGAATTTTCTAACTAGCATTTGTGAGTTATATCGATTAGGATGTTTTGTTAAGGTTGACGTATGCTGAAATAGCGTGTTTTCATTTACTCATGATAAAAATAATAACAACTTAGTTTAAGCTCAAAACATAATTTGTGCGGAGCCTGTCATCGATGTAGTTGCGCTAAAATGGTCATTGCATCGATGAGCTCAAAAGAAACATATAGGTCGATGTATTTCCAAATTAGCTCACGTGCGTGGAAGTCAGGTTAAGTGACTGTTATGAAGTTTTATATCAGTTTCTATGATTTAATCATCGTATAGAGTATCACAATTATAAAGTTTTATCATTCATAACTGATCATGGTATTGAGTTTTTATTTGACACATGAATATTCTAAAGCGTGTGAAATTTATCTTACACATACGAGTTAATTTCACACTGATCTTTTTATAATAAGATTACATCATCCGCAAAATTTGTTACTACTGAAACAAATTTGCTTTTTACATGTACTTTTAGCAATTTTGATATTTGATTGTTTTCCTGGGGATATAGGTCAGCACCGAATGTCAGCCTGACTATCACCATAACTAGTGTTTTGTATTATATTGTTAGTTTTACGCATGGACAGCTAGAAATCTATGGACTGATCGCACATATCCAGGCAATATCACTGGAGGTCTACTTTACCAAAAATCAAGTAGTCAAAACAATTCTACTTTTACAGCAATACTACTAAGCGTCATATCCCTTACAACATAAAATATTCCCTGAAATTACTTTATTTATCGATTCGTCAGTAAATCACTCGTTTTAGAAGTTTCAAAAAATACATCTCGATGCCTATCGAGGGCCAAAATCTCAGAGAGCAGCATCTGGCTATTTTTCATTTCATCAAAAAATACACCAATATTTCAAAGAAATGCAATGCAAAAATGACGCAATTATCCGCTGTTGACCGCATTCTGATACTGTGTGACAATTTTATCTGCAGCATCAAACAGTGGAAATTGAGCTTCAGAATCAGAAACAAGAAGGCGATTGTATTCTGTGCATTGTTTGACGACAATTCTTGCAACTTAGCCCGGAATATAATTCAGAATACGTTTGCTGCTTGAATCAATAGGCCTATATGCATGGGGCTCTTCATTTAATCTTGATATCATCATATTCGATACTTAATCTATGTCTTCGGCACGTGGAGATGATTTAACATCGAGACATTCATGCATCTCGTCAAAAATTTAATTCGAATACTTCATTAAAGAAACAGTTATAATTCGTTTCTTATTCTGCAATATTTGATTGAGTTACTGCTCTACGACAAAATTCAACACTACGATGTTTATCAGAGTCAGGATCAGATCCACACAAATATTCTTTCATTGTCGAAACAACTATTTCAATAAACGATTCGGGATTACTGTAATTCCAAATGAGTGACTTGAGGAATGCCTTCTGATTGACAACCTGAGAAACGAACGGTGTCTTGCCCGATGAAGAAATATGTGAAAATTCGCTCTTCTTTATTATGGCTACTATGTAGGTAGCGTACATCTCATCGTTGATCGTGATGGAACCAGGAAGTTTTGATATCTTTTCTACGGCGATCGCGTAAGTCATAACCCGTCGGGTATAGTGGATAAAAACCGATTAGGGATTCCAGTAGATGACCTTTGGAACTTCATCATCAAGTCTGATGTTAGCAAAGTATCTTCATCCTTCAGGAATGATTTAGGCAGTTCTTCGTTAGCCTGCAGCACCGCTGCCCTATGCTTCTCAGCTGTTGGTGGATTATCTCTACGATGCGCTTTATAGGAAGTAAGGTTTTTAGGAGAGTTGAGAACACTGATGGAACGGCACCGGATTTCAGTAGTCTTCGCTTTGGGTTCAGTCTTTCTCAGAATTTCGCGACATATTAGAGTCATTTCTCTGCTGTATAAAATCACCATCAATGAAATGATTTCAATATAGCTGACTGTGAGGGAAGGCTGACTTTCCGATTTTCGCGACTTAATCAATTCCTTAAAATGCATGGATCTTTCGGAAATCGATGGAAAGCAATTGCATTGTCAGATCAATTCGATGAGGCAGAACCACCATCACAGCCCACTGCCACGGACTTGTTAACCATTTCTGCTGATTGTTTGATGTTCTACTGATTGTGTTTGTTATCAAAGCAATGTGTCTGATATTAAAAAATTTGTCAATGGATTTCAATGGCTTGATTATCATAGCTTTTGAAATTATGCTATAGCAATAGAAATCAACAATACCATAGAAAGTCTACTTATATGATTGTGGATTACACATGATTACCAGCAGTCTTTGCTTTTGCATTTTATAACTTTTGAAATGTCTATGTGTAAGATGACATAGTCGCTAAATAATTTATAGGAAGCAATTTAAATTATCATTGTTCAGACTATCTATGGTACTGTTTGCTAATAAGCGGTCAACAATGATGAAAAAAGCGGTCATGAAATCTCTGATGCATCCATGGACGCCTAGATATATGAAGCACACATAAGCTAGATATATTGTCTTAATTGACGCACAATACAATGAAATGAAATGAAATATGGTGCTTCATATATCTAGGCGCCCATGATACATCCATAGACTTCTAGAAATTTAGAAGTCTATGATACATCACACTGGGCATAGTTCTGCATAGTACCATAGATAACCTGAACAATGTTATGTCTATTTCTCGGTCATCAATGATCCAACTAGAGGCTTACGCGACCTCCAATTGGATCATTGCCGACCTCTAAATAGGCATATAAATATAACATTGCCAGATCATAGACCTCCAGTGGTATTGGAAATTTGATAAATTGCCTTAGCGATCAGTCCAGGTGATAGTACTCTAGCTGTCCATGGTTTTACGGATGCTTAATGTGCTAGTGTCTATCGTTGTGACATTAAATTTTGTGACTTTGTTGAATTTTATTTTTATTTATTTATTAAAATTCAACCAAGTCACAAAATTTAATGTTTTTTAATGTTGTGTAATATTTTAGTACTCGGGAAATTTTTCATCAATTTGATATTAAATATGTTTGATTAGTGTATGAAAAACCAAATCTTTAAAAAGAAATAAAAATCGGAAATGTCATTAAAATCGCTCACAATTAAACGACATATTTAAGCACGCTCAAGAATACTGGATATTCACAAAACCTAGACCAGGCTAGAAACAAGTTTCCAGCAACATAAACTTTCCTTTCACAAGCATTTTCCATGAAACATCATACTAATCCACTGCTTAGTAGATAGTTCCCAGGAACAACGAATATGCTGTCCCCACGGAACAAAAGTAAGTACTCACGGTAACAATTTCCTGGTATATCATAGGCCTGATTTTAGATCTTCATTTACACTAGTATCGATTCACTGCCTGCGCGGATGGGCTGTCGAGATCCGGTGGGAACGCTGAAATTGCTAGTATTATGAAATTATTGTTATAAAGCTATGGTGCATTCCTTTCAGCGTGCACATTGCATTAATAAAATTCACTCTTTGTAAGTTGCACCAAATGTCCATGCTAGAAAGAAATCACATGGCTGTATGTAAAAGCTTCTGCAGGTGAAAAGTTTTTTGCTGAAAAAACAGGTGTTCTATGAGCCAGGAGGGCGAGAAAATGCGGAAATCTAAGGCCGCGAAGCGGACGAGAATTTCTACGATTTTATTGCCCACTGCTTTCATAGGCAAGCTTATCTTCCAAATCTACAGAAAATGTCTAATACCCATTGTGACTTCACAAATATTTCTATAAAAATTTATCTTCCCCTCCCAGACGGGAAACATAAAAATATTGCCTTGCAACTTTTTGCATCACAGATTTAGAAGATAAAGCGATGTTAAATGAATTTGATGCCAAAAGCTTGATTGAGCTGAAAATATGAAATTTGAATAACTTACAACAAATATGAGCATTACAATGACTGTAAATAAACAAATAAATAAGTAAACGCAACTTTTGCTTGTCCCTCTCAGATTCTATTAACAACGACCAATTTTACAGCTTACTTTTTGTTTTATTTTCCTTTGCTAACTGAAGTTGTTCAGACATATATCTCACTTCATCAAGATTGCTGCTGCGAGCTTTTTATTATTTGTTCTTCCAAATCAGGATTTTCTGCCTTAGCCACAAGCATTGGTGCATGCTGTACATTTCTAATGAAAATATAAATGCATTCTAAGTTCCTGCACATTGTTTGATTCGAGAGCTCAGATCTTCAGTTGCAAACGCTTTGAGTTGGAGTGTTCGCTCTGCATTCATGAGACCTGGGTTCAAATGTAGATCAGATCAAACCTTTGACTTTTAAAATGCACTCTGCATTCTTGCTGAGCACTCAGCATATAAGAATGATAGTGAGATTTTATGAACTCGTCCACATGGAGAAAGTGGTTTGCTTGATATAGTTCTAAGTCTAAAGAAATTTTATTCATGTTTTCATTCTTTTAGATTTAACGAAATCTCATTTTCTCAAGTAAAAGAGCATTCATTTGATGCCTAGCAAATAGCTTCTATGACATAGACTATAGTGCCAAAGTGCTGCCGAAGTCTTCATTTGTTCTAAAATGTACATGAGATAGACGGAGCAATCGTAAACAAAGACAACATCAAAACTGATATTATCAAATGGTTCTATCAGAGAATAATTGTAATGCAAGTGCAACATAGGAGATGAAATCTTCAAACCCGACTGAATCGTCATAATCAAGCCCTAACTTGTTGTTGATCATTTCGTGAAGAAATAGACTGATTTTTTGGAATTTTAGTTTTAGCCGGTTTTTACCAGTTGTACCACTTGGTGGCGCGACGCCGACACAGGTTGGGTGGCCCGCCGCTATTCTCATATCAAAAGTGGCCCGCGAACATCATTTGAATTAGTGATGTGAAAGTGGCCCACTATGACTTTGAACTTTGAAATTCACTTCTAAGATTGAGGGATCTTCCTTAGAATTTCAAAATACTCAATTAGTAAATGAGCAATAAATGATGGCACAAAAATACGAATATACGAATGCACGAACCATGTTAATTTCGTAATGAATATATTTTTCGTGTGAACAAAACTTTGGAAATAGGCCTAAACTGTGCGAGCTTGTGCTAAGTCACATTGTGTTGGATGCCTTGCTGAGCATGTTCCACTGCGCAATAAACTGCGCTGCGATTAGACGCATGTAAATGCATAAAGCAGTCTGTGCATGAAGAAATTCAACCGTGTGAAGATATGTGTTATTTTTGCATGCTAACTTCTCTTTCAAGAATTGCTGCTGAATATTATTTGTATGCTATTGCATCAACATAGTTTGTTGGCATTATCGTGCACACGAGTATCGTTAGTGGAGCCCATGCGCGGCCTATACACAAAAGAAAAGCTCCAGTAATTTACTTCTCACTATTCACATTCTCATTTCATCTTTTAAAATGAAAAATGTAATTTCTTGATAGCGATCAAATTAGCTGTGTTGTACGTACAATGCTGGTGTACACATCTACATGTACAATTGCATCATAGCGAATACGATAACTACCATATACACTACAGCAGTCCTTATACATGCCAGAAAGTACAGAATTTAGTAACTTTAAGAATGCTACTGCCCTTTTGAAGTGGTAGCCCGCGCCCGGGAGCCCTCTCGCGGGCCACCACTTGTGGCCCGCTATCACAACTTGGTTGCCCGTCAGAGGTCTAGATATAGATGTGAGAATATACACCTACGAATGAATACGACAATAAACTCTTGCCACTAAAATGAAGTAAATAGAAGTCAGTTAATGTGGAACGAATTCATGTGTCCAACTCTTGACCGGCTGCATTTTGCACTCTTATAAAAGATCATGTAAACATTGGAATCTATCCTATGAGACCAATGACATCTAATGTACAATCAATTCTCATACTAAGAAAATCGATTAGTTTATAGTAAAGTATTAAATCGAGAAGTTAACTTTGTCGCTGGTCATTTAAATTGTTCCCATCAATTGATTGAGATTCTTCAAAATTACATGAATATTATAATATTCTTATATATACAATTTTTACATGTGATTTTTACATACATAATAAATACAAATATTTTAATCATTATTTTTTATGAACTACTGTGAAAAGACAGCTCAAAAGGAATGGGGGAAAAATCATCCAACGATTTTCAAAAGGGCATATCTATGATATCATTTTGGGTCCTTTTTCATCTAGTTTTCAGCATAGTAATAAAATTCTCGACGTATTCAGAAACATAAGCAAAGACAATTCGATTTAATTTACTTAAGAAATTTCACAAAATTGTTCTAATTTTCTAGTTTTGAGCATCTCGTTTAAAACCGATCTGTATAGTGATAGCTACAACCATTACATAAAGCCAATAACTTCAGAAAGCTCTGTACGTAAAGACATTTGGACGCCACACTACGCTAATAGTGGCTTCATAGAAACTACTCAGAGCGCGGTTCATAATGCTAAACAAAAGCTTTTGACGGTTTCTAAAATGAAGATTTTAGACAAAAGTCGAAGAATCGGAAAGTTTCATTCCAAGAGTTTATTAATAATCTATGCTGATAATCAATATTATCTAATTAGATCAATCTATTTTCTAAATCAATCATATTGGGCTATCAATTAATGTTGAAAAATAAATGGAAATATTTATTTACATTTTTCTTTTGTTAACTATGGCTCAAACAGAATAATAAATTCTCTACTTTGAAAACACAATCTCAATTTTCATCTTCTAGTCCTACCTTATCTCGTTATTTAAATAGTCACAGTACAAAATATTGAATAGATGACAACCTCAACTTTAAAAAATCAGTTGCAGTAGTTATGATGTTTATGAGTTTAAATGTCGCATTTGCAATGCTAGTTTCATAGGCAAAGCTTCCCGATCTTTTAAAATTAGCTATTGACAAGAACATAAGCGGAGTATTACGACTAAGGACAACAAGAGTGCATTGAGTGCGCATCTTCGTGATGTATTACTGTACCGCTGACGATTTCGATGTGAATAATCCTCAGGAAGCGCGAGGTGTAGATGATAGGATATTGATACAAGCTCACATGATTCATTTAATCAATGAATCGTCGTCATGATCTTGCTGGTTTATTGGAGAACACAAGTCACTCCATGTAGATTTCTATTCAGCTTTTACGTATTGCATGTCAAAGTAGAGTGTCATACATGTATGTGTCAATGTAACTCTGTGAAGAAGGGTATGTACTCGAAACGTTGAGCACAACCTCTTGCTTCTATTTTTCTAAAGTGCAAGCGAAGGATTGGCGAGAACATAAAGCGAAGCATCTAGGGTTTCCTGATTGCTCTATGAATGTTGTAACATTTTTGATCTCTATTTATTTTATCCTGTCTAGACTTCATTGTGTGTAGGTTCGTATAATTATCTTCCCATGTTAAAATATTGAACCGCAATATAACTGTTTAGCATAATGCGATTCAATCATAGATAACCTTAACACAATGATATTACAATTCAGATCTCAGAACCGCAATAAGCTATGGTTTCGGGCCTGACGGCCCTCAGCACTATAACATATTGTGATTCAGATATCTGAACAGCAATATTACATTGGCATTTCATTGATTTCCGAAGTCTATGGTTATATCTCTCTCGGTGCTTCCCACTATACCTAAATGAATATATCCATTGTGTTTAGGTTCGTATATCTTTCAATGTTAAAATATTGAACCGCAATATACCTGTTTAGCATTATTGTGGTTAACCTCAATAGATAACCTCAACACAATGATATTGCAATTCAGATCTCAGAACCGCAATAAGCTATGGCTTCGTGCCTGACGGCCCTCAGCCTTATAGCATATTGCGGTTCAGATATCTGAACTGCAATATTACATTGCTATGACATTTCTGAGATAAGGGCCCAAAGCGTCAAATTTCGATTTGAAACCATGTCCTTAACCACGAACTATGGTCCAGTCCATTTTTGTAATTCAAAACTGTTTCCTCATTATATAGGTACAGTCAATAAGTTGTGACGGATTGCTGATCTTCACCCCACACGACATCTGTGGAGCTGACATAATTGAGTGACGAAAGTCTACAGAAATTTGTAAGTACAACTTCCCTTTTACAACTTGAACTCATGAAAAAACACATTTTGGCTCACTGCAAATATGTCAT
This sequence comes from Prostheceraeus crozeri, assembly GCA_907163375.1. Taxonomy (NCBI): domain Eukaryota; kingdom Metazoa; phylum Platyhelminthes; order Polycladida; family Euryleptidae; genus Prostheceraeus; species Prostheceraeus crozeri. The sequence continues at coordinate 1,314,930 of CAJQUW010006363.1, read as the reverse complement.
TATGATCGTGATAGTTATAACAGTATGAGTATTGTATTGCATTGTCTACATGATTAATATCAATGTGTACATAAATGTGTGCCGTTGTGGTTCTATTCATATGTTCCATGTGTGCTTTGTCTGTACTAATTGAAATTTAATTAAAATTAATGAATAATTTGGCAGTGCGCTAGTCGCATCAGTGTTTTGTTTGGAATACTGAACATATAAAAAAGTGAAGTTAGGCCAGTAGCAATATTCATATTATGACGGATGGACATATTGATACTTTGTTGCTGTACGAATTGTGATGTAGGGGCTGCAAAAATTATCAACCGCGTGACTTTGTGAAGCATGGTCATTATTTTCAAGCCATAGAGAAACATCTGAAGATAGTAAGCTAAAAATGAAATACGGCCATTTCAAATAGTATGTCGAATCAACAAGATAGAATTTTCATTTTCTATTTTTTTTAATTCGAGACATTTTACATCTGAAACTAATCATGATTACTTGTGTTTGCCACATATCTACAGTAAGTTAGACAATTCTGATTCATTCTGATTATGCATGGTATTGCTTTCATGCATGAAATTTGAAGGTATTGCAATTATGTCGGATGGACAAATGCGACCTTTTACACAAAGAAATCAGCTAAAATTCATATAGCCCAATTCTAAAAAATTATACAAAATTTCTGGTCTAACTTTTTTGCAAACCGAGTAAAAATAAATTGTTTCCATCCGACATGAATATTGAGAATCAACTGATAAACTTGTGGAGATTGTTCACAAATTAATTTCAACCTGTAGAAGAGCATTTTACAATCAAAATATTAGAAATTTGAGTTGTAAAAATTTCTGTTTATTTTGCACGCAATTTTGCAATACTTTTTATAAATTATTTTTCTGTTGCTTCATAAATGTATTTTTGAGACATGGTTTTTCTCAGTTGATTATCTGTCTGTTCAACTAGACTAAATCATGAAGTTGGATCCGAAATAAGATGTGCAAGGTGTCCATCCGACATAATTGCTTCACATGAAAAAAATTTCTTATAATCGTAGTGACAAAACAAAATTGCTTGAAACATAATCAACAAGAGATTCTTAAACTAAAAGAAATGCACTTTTAGGAAATTAGTTTGGAATGGATAGCAACGCAAGCATTTATTTCTTCGAAAATGCGACTATTTTGCGACAGGCCCAGTTGTTTATAATTGCTTCAAGTTATAAAATATTCTGAGATGGCTATTCAAGCCTCTAAAATTTGGAATGGAATTGGTCTTTCATTTCAAGTGTTGCTGTTTTCTAGAATTAAATGCAAGCTATAAAAAGTACCAAGAAGCTTCTAATGCTGCTGAGGAATTATAAACTGACTACATTGGCCTCTTTTAATTTTTTGCCAAAAATACTTACAACCCATCGCACTCGATGAAGGCTCCAAAAAATTCTGTGATGCTGAATCAAATCACAATTATAAAGTTCTGCATGCTGTTAACAACAAAAAAGGAATGAAAATACAATAGGCCCACCTGAAACCATTAGCAAATATATTGGCTAGTTTATGAAATAGCTGTGATTTTTATTTAATTTTTAAATTTTGAGATATGGAAATCAAAGTCGGATTCATAAATAGCCAAGAATTGAAAATATTCTCTTAATTGAATAAATTATGTTGAATGCATGAAGTCGCTTATCTCCACTGTAGCATCTAAGATACATGACAGAAGGAATAAATTATAACTGAAATAATCAAGCAAAATATCATATGGGTCAAAATTCATGCAAAACCGGCCCGGGAACCGTTGCAGGCAAAAATCGGTACATGGCTTATCGTGCACAATAACAATGGAAATGTCAACTTAAAATACATTTCAAAAAATTGAGAAGCCTGCGGTATGCATTAAGCATTTTAGTTCTCGGTAAGCATTTCAACGCCAAAATTAAATTTGATCAGATGTTCTTGAAATAATCAGTTAGATTTATTGGAGGTGGTAAGATTGAAATAAGAAATAAAATAGCTAAGTCTCATGAATGAACAAATCTCTGCTTAAATATCATAAACCTTCCTTTAGTTTCCACTGATTAAATTGTGGCAGCAAGTTGACTTTTTAGCTGCATAATCATAAAATTTTGAAAAGTAATACTTACTGTACATCGGACAGTAGAACATTATTAGCCTAAATAATATGCTTCAAATAATCGTGGTTGCATAATGGAGCACATAGCGACTCTTCATAGTGAAGTCATGACAAAGAACAATGTTTTCAATAAATGTGGATGGGTATCCAAGACTGATGATTGAAAATATGCTGCATTATTTTCTTAAGAAGAAAAAATCCCTAACGCAGTGGTTCGGTGACATGATTGATGACCGAGTTAACTGAGTGCCGAGTTTTAAATTCAATGATCAAAAAGACTAAGTTGCGCAACTGAGTTTGTTTTTCATGAAACTCGGTATTTTGCGTCTTATAGAACCGAGTTTTATGAAAATCTAACTGAGTTTTGGAAACTCGGTTAATTCGGTCAAATTGGTCCAACGATTCTGCACTGCATCGTAAAAGTCAAGCATCCTTTGAGGGGGAATGCTTTTCTTGGAAATCCCTGATCATAGCAGACACGATAAAGCTTTCTTCTAAACTTCCTGTTTGAAACTCTCACATCTTTTAAAGCTTTGTTTTGAAATATACCTATTTGATTTTTCTAACATGAAAATGTCTCAGGCATGATCATTACTCATCTGCTCTAAGTTTGTCTACATGATATTATAGATGTCATTTTGGTTATTGTTGTTCCTTGTGATATTATGCTTGTTGCATTATCTAAGTAAAATAAAAAATGATTCTATTTTTACTATAACCTGATGGTAAATTAAATGATAGCAGAAAATGGGTGCATTGAATTCGCAATGGAAAATTCAATATAATACTTACGATTTACAATTTTAGGTACGTGTATATTTATACTTGGGGTTTCTCGTAAATTCATCCTCAAGTAAAACATACAGCTGGTACTTCTTTTTGGATTTAATCCCAGATCTAATAAATACGTTGACCTACTAAACAGGCATTTACTTTTCAATAGCTACTCGCAAAATACTTTACATAAACAGGTTAGTAACTTAATTAATGGATTGCTGTTTTTATATAATAATGAATTTTGATAATTTGTTCTAAATATATTTCCATTGTAAATAAATACTAAATTATTTTCGAAAGCCATTTACATTCGTCCTTTTCATAGGCCTATTTCATCACATGTGTGAAATGCTCATAAGCTTGATGGGCTTGTTATTAAACACTAAAAAAGTAGTCAAGTAAACAAAGACTTAATAAATGCTTGCGTACCTGGTGTTTATAGAATACGCAACAAAAAATCTACAGAAACGCTAATCAAGTGAGGTGGTCTGTAGCAGCCTCCCTCAAAATATTCATCATTAGTAATCACAAAAATAACCTAAATTCTACATAGGCTAGAAGTCATTCTAGTTTCCTTCAAGCACTGATTCAGATCAGCTCTATTGTCATATTTATTACTTTCTAATCCCCTCTTTAATCTTTCTGTGAAACTTCACGCATTTTACGCGATTCTTACGCATTTTCTTACGTAATATCTTAACGCATTTTCCTTATGTAACCGAGTTAAGAGAGTTTTGCTGGGATATATTATTGACTTTTAACTTTGTTTTTTTAAACTCAGTTACCAGATTTAGCCTAACTTGATTAATTTTCGGCAAACTCAGTTAACTGTTTTTAACTGAGTTTGCCGAAAAACTCAGTTGACAACACTGCTGCAGGGGAGCAAACGTTTGTAAATTCTTGGATCGCATAATTTTTCTATGATTTAGTAATAAGTGATAAGGATCATAGCACTGCAAAGGCAGTTTCCACTTTAGTGGTCACAACTATCAAGTGATAGTTATGAATGTAAATTCAGACAAGAAATTGGTTTATTTAAGCTAGCATTATACGAGTAAAGTCATACCTAGGAATATTTAGTTAATCCACATATATCACTAAGTTGACCTATAGCGAGGAGTATTGTAATTCTAGTCACTCAATTCCACAAAATGATTTTTATTGACCCTATGATATGCATTCTGGCAGTCAAATAATTAAGACAAGTGTAAATTTAACAGATCCCAATTGCTTATTGGAGAAAACAAATTGGCTCAGTTAGCAAGCTCTAAAATTTTGCCAAGCAAAATAAACTTTTTTTTGAATGAAGATTCAAATTATAACACTGTTCATGAAAACTCCTTGGCAATTAGCTGAATTTCTTTGAATCTTTGGTATCGTATAGACACTACAAACGCAGGAAGATTCTGCATAATTCTACCGTTTGAAAATTGATCAAATTATTTTTTTGACATCAGGAGCGTAATCTTCGCCAAAACTGAATCTTTTGGTACAAGACCGGTCACTATGCTACTGCAGCTTGTTTGGTTTGTCCTTTAATATTGCCCAGTTTCGAACACCGTGTCGAATTAAATTTCTATGTGATTACCAATTCAACGCAGCAAAGTGCGTCAAGGTAACAAAAATATAAAAAAACAAGCTAATGACTAGTTAATTTTTAGTAGGTGTAAAATATGATTGAAAAGAAAATTTCTATATCCTAAAATGTCTAAAAATTTAAAAATACTTACGAGAAGGACAAACAACGCTTCTCCTCTCCTCATGTGTAATGAATTGGCGAGTAAGTCGTTCTGTTCAAAATTATGTTTATCACTTATATATCAAAAAGATCCTATTTAGCAGTCTGCCCATTCAGATGATAAGAGGACAGGTCTGTTTCCAATGAAAATACCTGATCTAGCTAACACATCGGGATTACGTTATCTAAAATCTACCTGGTGTGTAAGAGAATCAATATTAGTTCCTTACGCTAACACGTGAAATAAAATTCTACAAAATATGCATACAAATTATTTGACTATTCTTTATGAGGTCATCAACAGGAACTTGGTCAGGACGATCGCGTTTCGACCGCTTAATTCTGGACGCTCAAACCCGACCAACCGCGGTCCTGTACATTTAAGATGCTCAGCCTCAAAAATTGAATTTACAGTAGGGAAAAATTAGCATCTATCACAAAAAATAGTCAATATTGACTGAAATGTACCTCAGGCATTTGAAAGAAGGACAGAGTCCAACCAGTAGAGGTCAAGAGGCGGGGACATAATCCACCTTCAACTCAAGACGTGCTGCAAAAACAATTCAACGTAGCAAAGTGCTTGTATTTGGACTGCATTAATGCTCAAACATAAGTGCAGCAAAATTTGAAAATTGCACCTTCCAGACAGATTGGTCTGGGTTGTATTTAAGTAGGTCGCCTTCTTTTGAGTTTTGTTTTTGCGTGACATAACTCCCATCCCACAACAATACAATGGATGATTTCAATAGCAATTCTTTTTACTATCATTTGATATCTGTTGAAATACTGCTGCAATATGATTGATTACATGAAGCTTGAAAATACTGCATTGAAAGAAAACGACAACTAAACAACATCAAAAGTGGTCGATATTTTGAATAAATGAAATATAGAAGTGCCAGGACTATGTAGAAACTTCGTAAAATCGATATATAATACTGATAATATAACTAATAAGCTGAAAAGAATTTTAGATGAAGTGATCCTAGAGCAAGTAATTCCACCATGCGTCTAAGTAATAATGCTAGTAATCATAGCAATTTTAGTAGTTAGGAATTTAATTTTCCATTTTGGCTTTCGCATGCTGACTGATACCTGTATTTAAATAGCTTGATGAAGATATGCATGTCTCAGGAGATCAATCAGTTAGTATTTGATTAAACCCTTCCGAAAGTTTTGATACGGTTTTCTTTCTCGTGTTTATGGAATGTCATAGTCGAGCGAAGTCAGGGAACGCTTAAGTGTTAATCAATGATGCAAAAAAACATTTAAAAAATCACCAATTAGAAAATGATTGTACCAAGAAGGACACTTCTAAAAGTTTAAACTGCTTCTATTTCCTTGCGCATGCCCAATGGATATATCTGTATGTGAAAAAGCAATGATAGATTTTTGTATCAGTTCATTTCAGCCTTTTGTGAAATTCTTGAGAAAGATTCCTGCTACATAAGATACTCGTACTTACAGTAAAAAATTGATTGCTGTCATTCATGTTTTTCACTTTAAATCATAATTACTTCGATCAGGTTTTCCAAATTGCTGAAATTCTTAATCTTGAACCGCATTCCAAAAGACTCAAACCCAAGCCTTCAACGTTTCTTCTGCAGCAGGTAAAGACGGATGGACTACTCCTCATCGCAGTTCACGATTTCTATTTTCTTTTCACCACTAAGCGTGTATGGATGGTTCACATTTTGCCAGGTTGGCGTCGAAAATTAAGAAAATATGGTAATGATAAGTTTTTTCAGGGCAAGTCAAATTAATATAGATAAGCAATGATTGCACTGAAGCGTTTCTGGCTGTGTACTGTTTTGGTTTGAGGTTGTGGAGATATTATGTTGCCATCCACTTTGCTGCAACTTTTGCAAGAAATTTTCAGGAATGTAAATTAATATCAGCATCATTATGATTTCCATCCTATAGATCAAAATTGAAATCATATAAAGGGTGTTATAAATGTATGAAATGTTCTGAATTTGGTGACAATTGCTATCGCATCAATAGCTGAAATATGAAGGAATATTCTGCGCTCTTTTGAATTATAATGTAGGCTAGCACACTGCTTTTTAATGCTAATCAAGATATTATGTCATACAGTATATGTCTATGTAAAATGATAGCATCATAATTTTTACATTTCCAGAGGATGTGGACATTTGTCGTAAAAGGAATCATTTTACTCTATCTCTGCATATCGACATCGATTGCAAGAGACACTGTAGGTCACAGTCTCAGGCACATTTATGGAAGTTCACACGATGTGGATGACAGCTATGACTTAGAACCGTCTGAAAACAGATCGACTTACTCATTAGCTGATCCTGATGTTTTACAATATAGAGTTGTAGAGTTTGTGGCGATTGAAACAATGAGGAAGTTGCCATCAGTCGGTAATATCAATCTTACATTCTACGAAATGTATTTGCATGTGTATCTCATGTTCCATTTGAAAGATGTTTACAAATTGTCCCTTGCAACTTACAATGCTGAAGGGGAAATTGATGGAGCCTCTATTGCTGTGAAATATCCAGCTTTGGCACATATGTATGCGCCCAAAACTATCGGGAAAGTAAGTTTCATCAAAATGAATAACTGTATACTTATATAACTGCATAAATGATGTAGGAACATATAGACTTTTTTTATTTCATTTACTCATGGCAGCATGTAACAAAATAAGACCCAAAAAATCAGAATCCATCGTTAGCTAAGAGATAGTGTGATCGGGTTACTATAGTAACTTTGCTGAACGTCCTGATAGTTGAACTTATATATAATATGACCAACTCTGTGAGCTCAGCTATCAGCTTCGAACGACCATCAGCAAAGTTACATGTATAATGCATTTCAATTTTTCTGAGAGCTTAGTATAAGAAGTCCAATTTGTTTTGGCGATTTCAGACTCCTCTCTACCTGTTTTTTGTATAATCAAGCGATATCAAGTAGTCTGTGCTACAATTAACGTAGTGACAAACTGTGTGACTGAAGGTGAATCAATAACGGATTATTTAATCGGTAACCTTTGATAAGATAAAATCAATCGATGTTATTTAAAAGTAATATTGTAAACTTGATACGTTTTTTATGGCACTCGATGATGTCATCCTATATTGTCTAATGTGATTTATCTACGAATACAATGTTATTTTTCCTGAGTTGTTGATTAAGCTATAAGACCACTGCTTCGTTGTTCTAAGTAACATAGTAAAAGAATCAATGGTCTATAACATAGAAAGTAAATCTATGAATAATAATAATAACAATCTCCAACAATCCACTCAATCTATATTAATTTTCTGTGTGATGCACAAGTGAATGTCAATATTGGCTGATTGTATGTATTTCCTGTAAGTTCTAAAGCTCTAATTAAACTCAAAATATGGGCAAATCTGTCTCCGTGATTTGCAAAAGTGCATCGTGATTTCTATATTACTCATAAACATCCCTGCCATGGTTATGAGGTCGGTCCGAAGTTATATACAAAATTTGAAATATCAGTAATCTTATAATTGACATAGGGACCTAACATAGTTACCCTACATTTATCCGTAGAGTTGGTCGACACTCTTTTTATAGAATGCAAATCAATTCATGGCATGGACATCACGAAGTACCTGCATGGAATGCCGCATGAAAAAGAACATGTAAACTGCTGAAGAGATGATGAGAATAGAAAGAGAACGGAATGAAATATAAAGTGGGCTATATTCCATATTGCAATTAAAAATAACTTCATGAAGATCAGCACAACTGACGTGAATTTGAAATGCCATTCTTGTATACAAAAATTAAATCTGGCACGGAAATCAAACATTGCGTTTCAAGAACGACTTAGTTTGTTCATAGTAAAACTAACTATAACGTCGAGATAGGTTGAGGCTGCTTGCTAGCTGTCTGACAACTTAGAATTTATCGCCTAAGTCTGAGTAGTCTCTATATATTTCTACGTAGATAATTGACATGAGATTCGCATAATAGCATAATAATGTTATTGTTTTTCAGGTTATTACATTTGTGAGAGCTTGTTACGGATCAGTGATGGGTCGTGATAATGTTCAAAAAACTTGGGTACTTGCCTTAGTTGGATGTAGTTCGGATGAAACATGTCCGTTTATTTTCAATGCAACGGTTAAGAGATACAACCAATTATCAGACGAAGACAAACCGACTGGAATGTTGAATGTCGCATCAAGGAAGCATGATGTAAGTGCCTATACTTTGCACACTTAATTGATTACAAATGATACCAACACCACAAGCATATTTACGCGCATCCTTTTTGTATTTATTGTTCTCGTTGTTCGTTGTTCTCCACGTTCCGGTTTGACTGACCCAAGAGGTCTCCGCGCTCCGATTTCGGAGATTTCATGGTTACGCTCCTGACTCCGCACTGCACTGATATATGTGATGTGTTTTTAATATGGTAACCAAACTGAGGAAATGTTTTTATTGAAAGCATAGTGATTCGTTCTATAATATCGAGCATCTTGTCGCGTGGCATAATCTGCGAAGTCTTTAGATCGAGTGCCAAACCAAATATGAATATGCCACGTCCGAACATGGCATCATTTAGTCTGCAGATATGTATCAATAGTCTGCATATGATATATAGTCTGCATCAATATGTCGATCATCCTATCAGTTTGACTGAAATGTGATGAAAGGATGTTGAGTACCAATAACAGAAATAGACATATGTGGTAGATAAATCGCAAGAGAAATCATTTGAACTCGAAGCATAGCTCATTCTCATTCCGCTTCCTCTCTTCAGTCCTCCTTTACTCACATCTTCCATCCCCTACGTCTTCCCCCCCCCTCTCGGTATCGACTTGTTACTATATAATGTAATATAATTACCATTGATTAGCCACTCAATGGCTAAAGAAGGTTGTCAATCTCTTTGTTCATAATGAGCATACTTTAATCAAAGAAATCAAGAATCAAATTAAGAAAGTATCGGCTATCAGAAGGACGACGACATCTGTTTAGTGTCAAATTTCCTAATTACGATCCGAAAACTCATGCTGAATCTCTTTGTGGCAAAATTACTTAGGAATTATCTGTTCATGATTGAAATAAGTGTTTTGTGAACATTTTTATTCCAAGATCTGAGAGCATGGATAGAGAGCATGAATCTCTGAATGTGTATAATGTTTGTCTTCTGATTTTCAGTGATGACAAGATAAATACACATATTGAAATTGACTGTTTGGATCTTGACTATCTACCAGTCGACCAGTTACTATGATATAAAATGCAGACTATAATTACACTGTAAACTGTAAGCAGCCACTTACAGTACCAGACAATTTATCAGCCAAATCAGTATTTTAGCTGATGTTAAGTATTGTCAGACAAAATTCCTGCCTATAAGACAATTATTGTCTCATCGCGCCGCTTACTTTGTATTATCTCGTATACTGCGTACTACACTACTTATTAGGAGTATACAGCAGTACATACTAGTATTAGGAGTATTAGCAGTGCTTTAAGCAATTAGTGTTTTTTAGACCAAGGAGTTATGGCAATTGCAGCTCTGGATATTTGACTTATTGATACTATGCTAGTTCAGTTTCTTAAATGTCCTTTGCAGTTTTTAAGGGTACTTCCATATATACTATATATACATGTGCTTTTATGCATCTTTTATATAACTTTATATACCTTATATACCTTTATATACATCCCTAAAATCAGCTAACAAGGTAGTGATTCATAATAAGCATATCAGAGTTCGAGTGTAAGCGTGAGTGATAAAGAGAGAGCGGATGTGGTTAGGACTATAATTCGCTGATGTAAAATCATTTCAGAGACAATATTTTTAGAAAAGTAAGTAGTATCGTCTGATTGTCTGCTCTGAACAACCACTTTTGGCTGCCCATTGTCTCAAATTTTCTGCTGCAATTGTCTAATCATTGTGGCTGGCTTCTTATTTGAAATTCCTTATTCAATTAAAAGCTTATTTTACATACGACATGTGATAGAAGTAATTATGAAAGTCTGAATGGCCATTGCAAGAGATTTATGCCTATCACTCGGAGAGGTTAAATCTCCAAATTTATCAGTGTTAAGTTAAGCAGAATGTACAATTATTTGCTGAGCCTATTGAAAACGAGCATTTGTGTTATCAATAAAACGGCATTCTAATGTATCCTAATCTGTAAATTTGTATGGCGCATACTCAGTAAAAAGACAACGCAAGATAGTCGCCGGTCGGGGACCGGTCAGTAAAGTCAAAAAATTCAACGGTCAACCGGTCGGTCGAGTAATTTGATCACCGATTGGCTCCGGGTCGACGAATCCCGACCGGATCCAACTCTGATGCACATCCCGTATAATGAATGAAACTGTAGAAAATAGTCAAATGTGACGTAAGCAAGGATGAAGGAACATACGAGCATAAAGCAAGAAAAAGCTGTGTAATGACATCCTCTGTGTCAATGATTCTGTGAAAGTCTCAACTTCGGCCTCGTTCCCTGCAGAAACTCGTTCTGGCTGCCGGAATATTGCACCATTTACTGCATGATTGCTTATTCATTTAAATTATTCTAATCAACAGGTCAAGATATGAAAATTATTTAAACATGCCTTAAACAGCTTGAATTTATTAATGAAATGTTTTCCGTTGGATTTAAGCTAGTACCAGCGCATGTGGATGGTATTACAAAGCGCGACATTGTAATAGACAGATGTCGTTCACTCTGTCCCTTTCTGGTAAAAGCAGTGACGCAAACGAGCACCAGATATACAGGGTGTTCGCGATCTTCTGGCGGATTTTCATAAGTTATTATTGAGGCTCTAGTTCTTATGCTTTTACACTTTAGTGATCAAAAGTAGCATACTGAGTTGCAATATTATTAAAAATCTACAAAAGGCACATGACCTCCATCACAGCGTATGCAAAGATGAGAACGCTTGATAAATGATTGATAAGCACGAGAAATAACGTCTGTGGTTATGTTGTCCAATAGAAAGATCAGTTTCTGTCTCAATTCGACGGGGTTTTTGTAGAGATCATTTCGCATTTGACACCACTGCCGAAAATCCAACACTGACCAGTCTGGACTTCTTGGATGCCGGAAAATAGGCCCACCCCGACCAATCTAGCGGTCATCTAATTTCGAATTGAGTTGTACTTCAAGTGCCCAATGTGGTGGTGCTCTGTCCTGTTGATACCACCAAGTTCGATTTTGTCGCTGTGTCATAATTGGCAGCACTTTGTTCAACAGGATGTATTTGAATTCTGTTGCATTTATTGTTCCTTCCATCACTTGGTAAGTAATCCCATCGTGAGGTGAGATCATGGCCCAACAGACTATGAAAGGTGACCGCATCGGTCTCTCATCAATCAATTGAGGATTTATGCGAGCATAAACGAAGCGGTTGTTTGGAATGTTGCCTCATCACTGAAATTGATATTTGAAATGAACTTGGGATCCTGGATGTGGCCTTCAATCATCAAGCGCCAACATTGAATTCGATTAGGATTATCTTCTGGCTTCAATTCTTGTTCAACTGTTTGTTTCCAATGCTTGATGCCCTCATCCTTGAGCACTTTGCTCACGGATGACAGAGCAAGCCCGACTTCTTGTGCAACCTTTCTTTGCGAATTACTTGGATCATCTTCGAAGGATGCAATTACCACTGCCCTCTTGTTAGCCGTAAGTCTCCGCGCACTGTGATCACCTATCCGTTTCTTTGGAGCAATAGAGAGGGTTCCCATGACTCTCCTTTTCCAAGTAAGCAATGTTCTTGCTGGAGGGAGTTCTTTGTCGAACTGTTCACTAAACAGACGCCTAGTCTTCTCACAGTCATATGCTACTGCAAATGCGACTACAGAAGCCATCTGCGCGTTCGTCAAGTCTCGATACTCCATAGTGAGATCGAATCATAATAAAGACAGTTTTGGCAAACTTTAACAAAGTAAATGCATCGGTTTGTTTCATATCATTGATTTTCGCATATCCAATGAAATCAATCCTGTACACATGAAATCTATGTGCATATTTACATAGTTGAGGTGTTAGAATGATTTAGTGCAAAACGCTGTTGTATATGTACCAAAACTGTGACAAAAATCCGCCAGAACCCTATCGCGTCCTCACTGAAAACTGTCTCTATGCATACTACGAATCTGCGCACCTAGTTCCTCTTCTTGTCAGAAGGAATCAAAGAAAAACACATGTAAATCCAACGGAACGCAGATTGTAGTTTTTGGTTGAAATGAAAATTCCTATGTTTTCGCTTATTAAGTTCAAAACACTAAGTCTAGAGCCGTAAATTTCGACATCGAATGTCTTCAGGTCATTGCCTCTGATGTGCATGTGTTATTATCATGTTTATGATAGACAACATATGCGGCGATCTGCTTAAATTAGATCTTGCCGACATTTGGAGGCTTGCCAAATTTGAGTGTATTTGGCTTCACAGACAGGGGTGCATTAACATGATAGGAAATGACTTGAAGACATTCCATATCAAAAATTATGACTCTGGGTTTAGTACTTTTCGCTTAATCAGAGAAAACACAGAAATTCCTAGAATGTTTTATGTGTTTTTCTTAAATCGTGTCTGACAAGAAAAGGAACCAGGAAGAACTAGGCAGACGCGCAGATTCCTAGTGGGCATAGGATGTATATCATTTTCGTCCTCGTTCCTTTCAGCAACTCGTTCTGGCTGCCGGACTATAACACATCTTGGCGTTACCATAGCATCTATTTTGTTGCAGCCTCTGACTTATCACTTGTAGGCATGTTCAATTCCAGTGTGGACATTCCTGTAAAAATATTCATGTGGAAATCGATGGTCTCACCTACACGAATCTTCGGATGTGATATTGCCCGTCTGAAAATCCCTGACCGTGAAGTCCTCACGCGTCCAGAATTTCGTTCAGAACCTTAATAAACCTATGGGACTGTTCACACAGAGACGTGCTGGACCTTTAGACAACTTCCAGGCAAATTTCTGTCATAAAGACTGCTCCTCATCACAGTCAAAAGACAGCCCATCTCAGTACAAGATTTTAGGCATTAGAAATTCTGCCGGTGTCGTTAAATTTAAGATTGAAGTTGCTGCGAGAATTTGAAAATATTTTTGACAGCAATCATCGACTTCGGAGGTTGATACTGAGTCGCATTTGTGATGTAGCGTTGATGACGACACTTTTTCAAGGATCTTATTTGAGTCAGGTTGCTGATTGCGTAGGATCCATCAGCAATCTTTTTTAAGTGCTCCTGGGGAATATTTCTCATCAGTTGTTTTCTGCCACTCGTAAGCTGATGGGGTCAGGAACAGCATCAAGACTGTCCTGAGTTACGAGGAACCCTTGCTTTTATGATTATTGAATTATTGTGTGTATATCATTGATATCGCTTTGTATTTCTTTGTCCATGACAGGATGTCGAATAAAGTTATTATTACTATGATAGTGATGCCTAGACCCTTATATATTTATATACAGACTAATCATCATTTCAGGGAGAAACTTTGGAAGCCCTTGGATTCAGACTCATAACCTGTGGCCTAAGCTGCAAAGAACTTTGTAAAAGGCATAATAGAACATGTGCTGAGTGCGGAAAGCCAAACCAGTATTGTAATTGGGAACATATGCAGTTGAGAGCAGAGTATGCTATTGATATTTGTCTATATTATTTAGGAAACATCACTATGATTGCGGGGAATTTTTAATTTCTTGAACACGTAAGCAGGAGCTTACACAATTTGGATATGACATGAAAATGGCATCATAAATGAAAACCTTCCATGCTCTTTTTACAACTGAACGGACAAAAAGTGCTGTCTACTGGATTTATTTTTGTGCAATATGGACGCTGCTAGGAACATAAAAACAGCTAGGAATCAGGTGCTGTAAAGTAATATCATTTTTCATTTGTGAGAAAGAAATGAATTATTTTTCTGAAATCTTGTTTTGATGATCGCATATTCTCAAAATTTTGTCAAAAAATATGTTAATCACAAAGCGCCGTTACGATGACACTAGTGTCGTGATATTCACTTAGCTGACTCATTCACAGACAGCTGACTTTCTGAGGTAATGTGACGGCGCGGTGGAGTTCCGATTTAGTGTCGTGGCATCGATTTCGAGGTATCAAAATCTTTTGATATGGGACATTAGTGCCGTGACACCAACCTAGGCGGTCATAGGTTGGGATTATGCTTGACGACAAGATCGAACAAGGGATGATACTAGTCACATGACAACGTTAGAGACAGAACTCACAAATAAGACATAGGTGTGCTGTAGAAATGAAGCGAAATTGTCAGGACAATCATTTTTTAAAGCTGCAGCGAATTAAAATGACGTCGACTGATATGCTGTTCTTTCTGGAGTTCTTTGGAACAAATCTAGGGAATATTATAAAAACCGTTTGTGGTGCGTGAGGAGGCAGAATGAATTTTGATGTCCACTTGTAATATTCTCAACATAAAAGCTGCGAGCAAAAATTCGACCAATTCGAGGCATCTACAATAACGAACTTCGAAATACTTCGAATATTTCGAATAATACTTCGAAATAATATTTTTGATACTTCGAAATAATCAAAAACGAACTTCGGAATAAATAAATTGGATCAGTACCGTAGGAAATAGATACACCTAAACTTAAATGGTTCTCGTTTGCATACACTTCATAAAAACCTCGAATCCAATGCGACTGAAACAAATTTGGTGAGTATTTTATTCTATTTATTATATAAATAAATTTATTGATATAATAAATATAATTATGAAATAATTGATTATTAATATATTAATTATATAATTATCTATTAGTTAATACATGGCTTACTGTGCATTCACGATGGATAATTGCTCGAGAAATAGAGATATCTGTTGAAAACTTGAGCCGAAGGCGAGAGTTTTTGAGACATCTCTATTATGAGTGCAATTACCAGAGAGTGGATGCACTAGTAAGTCATGTATTAACTTTGTTAAATACTTTCTAGAAATCTATGTAGAATCTGTGAAAATGCTGTTCTATGCATAAATGTGCATAGACTTCTAAATGTCTGTGAATTGTGAATATTGAAGAAAGCATTGCAAATTATCTATTATAAACGAATTTTATGTTAGCACTGTAACAGCCAGTTGCCGGCATCAACCGACCGTCGTCAGTATTTGATATTGCCATGATACTTGTCCTTCATTCATAAAGTAATTGACTAAACCTTTTCCGGAATTGACGAGCACCTTCCGGAAAATTTCTAATCTGCGTCGAAGCAATGAGCCTCAGTCCAACAGATGGAGCATCTTGACGCCACGAGCCAGGTATCAGTTTATAGTTTTCAATGTCTTCGACATCAGTATTCAAACCACAATAATTTTTGTATCTGTTTCAGATCCAATTGTAAAGAGCACAACTATCCATTCATGAAACGTTTTCAGTTTACAGAAGCAATACTAAGGTCCAGTCCCACCGGACGCGGCACGATGCGTCTCAGGCGTCCAGAACTTTCGTTCAGAACCTTAACAAACCTATGTGACCGCGCGTCCAAGAAATTTCAGGAAGAAATTTCAACCAGGGCATAAAGTTGGGAGAAAAGCTTTAAGGTGAACAATCAAGTCTGTAGTTTACAGTGACTTTTGATAGCAGAGTGCCAAGGTCCACACCGGTCTCGAGCCTGAAACGTATCCTCAATTAATTTACTGATACTGAAGCTGTTGGAGTACTGTATTGATACAATTGGCATGGACATTTTATAAGGTGGTTGTGATAAATTATGAGTAATTCAAACAATCTTGACAACACCATTTGCGACGTAATCGAAGAAGCGAGGTTATGGGCCGACCAACAAAACAAAGTGATAACAACTTGTGAAGCGAAAGAGCAAAGCGATTCAGACATATCACATAAATGGGCTTCCAGCAGTTCAAAGATGGTTACTGATGTGCCTTGTCCAGTGAAAGATTGTTTAGAGCGTCCGACACCTTCAATGTTGTACCATCATGTTGAGAGACATGTTTTAGGCTTATATTCGGGTACAATTCCACCTGCATGGCTCAATAAAAACAGAAAGTACATATGCTCATGTAACCACTTGGCTTCAATTTCTCAAGTTAATAACCACAATAAAAAGTGTGCTTTCAACACTATTTCGAACACTCTTCGCCATCAAATGAGTCACATAATAAGCTCAAAAGATAAACTCAGACGATGCTAAAGCCTTGCCATCTTGGAATGAAATCTTGTCCCTAAAAAGACCTACTCTAAATGCTATTCCATACAAGGCTCGCTTTATTGCTGCTCAGATTCTTTCAGATGCTTTAATTGACATTATGAGTTCAAACTCAGAGGATTCCTGGAAGAGACTGTGTATGCTTCCGAAATCCGTTCTACCATCACAGAAACTTGCCGGTAAAGGTCATCGTCTATCTGATGTTACTAAATTTTGCAAACAATGGAAAGAAGGAAGACACATTGAACTATGGAATGCAGTAAAAACGACATCCATATCTATTCAACGTCGTGGTATTAATCGAACAAGGAAAAAGCAACAATCCGCGGAATATGTAGATAGATCGATTATCGATGATGTTTTGAACAATGCTGCAAATGGTCAGTATGGAGGGGTGTGTCGTATTTTGATGTCAGATGGCATCGCTCCGAACAATGAAGAAACATGGTTAGCTCTTCAGTCAAAGCATCCAGATGGTCCACTTCCCACAATATTCATAGATGATGAAGTTTCACCTCCCCAATTCGGTCCGAACTTCAACATTGAGGCTGTCCTGAAATCTTTTCCTAAAGACACAGCTTGCGGTCCTACAGGTCTCAGAATCCAACACATTGTAGACGCCTGTGAAGTGTCTTTGCCAGTGCAAATAATGTCTTCATTGCGTCACGCCATCATTGTCCTTATCTCAGGAAAAATTCCAAATGCAGCTGCTCCTTTCATCGGTAGTGCTTCTTTAACAGCTTTGAAGAAGAAAAATGGCTCATCCGGAGATATTCGATCCATTGCTGTTGGGAATGTTATTCGACGATTGGCAAGTAAGTGCATCTATAACCTCCACAAATATCCGGCAAAAGAATTTTTATCACCTTGGCAGCTTGGTGTTGCAGTCTCAAGCGGAACTGAAAAAGTGATTCATAATATGAGAGAAATGATGAGAATGTATTGGAATGATGATGACTTTGCAATACTAAAAATTGATTTTAAGAACGCATTCAATTCTGTTTCCAGACAAGTCATGTTCGATGAATGCTCCAAAAATTTTCCAGATCTCCTACCTTATTCATCCACGTGTTATGGCCAGCATCTTCAACTGTATCACACTCTTGGATCACTTTTGTCTGCTCGCGGTGTTCAACAAAGAGATCCTTTAGGCGCGTTTCTATTTTCCATTGCACTAAACCGTCTCATTCCATCCATTGTTGAGAATGGACCTCAGCTTTCATTTCACTCATGCACGGTGGTGCTGAGAGGCGAAAAAGGTCGAAAAAATTGGGGGTCAAACCTGTTTGTCTAATGATGTAAGGAAGAGGAATAGAAGTAGAACTAAAAAATCAAAAAATATTTCATCGAGCCGTTTTCAAGATAATCAACTTCATTGATTTTTCAAATTCGATATATACTTCAATGATCGATATCGATTATACCGCAGATTTACAAAAATTGGGGGCGGATATTTTTTAATCTAGGATGCCAAGAATATTCATGCTAATAATTTGAGACCAACTATTCAAATTTACATCGAGCCGTTTATGAAAAAACGATTTTATTTACATTATCTTTTTGATATTAATGTATTAATGGCCAGAAAGTATACTTAAAACACAAATGTATACTGTATTGCAGCTAACAGAGCCAATACGTAAGCTGGACATCGATTGAGTTTCATTAGGGATAGCGGACAATAATCATATCTAACTACATCATATACATATATGATAAATATGAACAAAATAGACCAAACATTAACAATATAGAAAATTGATCTATGTGATTCACATGTGCAATTATAACACAATAAGCTTAGTCTATCGCTAACTTCACTGTCTACTGTATGATACGAACGGTACAGCTTATTTTGTAGCTTGAGTACTGATATGTAGGCAAGTCCACAGGGTCAGATATTTCAAGTAAGATGTTTGTGTATATTATATACAAAAGTACTGAATGAGCTTATATGGTTCCAACTATTCATCATTGATATGTTCGGTATTTCTAACTTTTGACAGAAGAATTAGTGCCATTGAAGTCTCACTCTCACGTGAGAATTGTTCAGCGGTTCGGTTTGCAATAGCGGGTTTGCGCGAGTAAGCGGTGATCATTGTGTGACAAAAGAAACTTTTAATCAATAAGTTCACTTCACACGCGCGTTTCATTTCATTCCAGCGTTATGTCCAAAGCACGAAGCCATGATGAATGTCGCAAGACATTATGCTTTGTATCAATCTCCACGGATGAGAAAGAAATTGTTCTTCTCGGATGAATGTGCAGTTTATGCTGCATCAAAAGACAAGAATGTGGCTATGTGGTCTAATGAAAGTCCTCACTTTGAGAACATGCGGATCAGCATCCCCGGCGTTATGGTGTGGGCAGCGATGTCTCAGGAGTATTTAATTGATTCATATTTTATTGAAGGTAGTATGAACTCTAATCAATATCTTCAAATCCTGGAGGGTGAGTTCATGCTAGATCTTGCGAAACGAGGCATTCGTGAAATCTCCCACTTCCAGCAAGATGTCGCCCCTTCTCACACTTCCCGAACAACTCGCGAATTTCTGAATACGCACTTCGATGAAAGATGGGTGGGTAAATTTGGTCCAGTTCCATGGCCAGCAAGAAGCCCTGACCTGACTTCTTGTGACAATACCCTTAGGGGTATGATGAAAAGAAAATTTCACCATGAGAGGCCGCAAACAAGAAATGACATCGAAGTGACTGTCAGACAAGCTTTCGAAGAAATTGATGCTGATAAAGAACTTCTCCGAAGAATCCACAATTGCACATTCCGAAGACTCTCTTCGTGCATTGACATTAAGGGCATACAGGTAGATCAATATGATACTTGAGCTTTTGAATGATATTTGAGTGATTTTGATATTATAAATATAACAATATTTGAAACGTAGTCACTTCTGGCCCACCCTGTACATTTTATGGCTATTAATATCAAAAAGATACTGTAAATAAAATCGTTTTTTCATAAACGGCTCGATGTAAATTTGAATAGTTGGTCTCAAATTATTAGCATGAATATTCTTGGCATCCTAGGTTAAAAAATATCCGCCCCCAATTTTTGTAAATCTGCAGTATAATTGATATCGATCATTGAAGTATATATCGAATTTGAAAAATCAATGAAGTTGATTATCTTGAAAACGGCTCGATGAAAATTTGCGTAATTGGTCTTGAAATGTTAGTATGAATACTCTTGGCATCCTAGATTGAAAAGTATCCGCCCCCAATTTTTTTTAAATCTGCAGTATAATCGATATTGATTATTTTATAGTATCGATTTTGAAAAATCAATAAAGTCGATTTTCTCGAAAATGGCTCGATGAAATATTTTTTGATTTTTTAGTTCTATTTCTATTCCTCTTCCTTACATCATTAGACAAACAGATTTGACCCCCAATTTTTTCGACCTTTTTCGCCTCTCAGCACCACCGTGCATGGTATTTGGATGATGGGGTTTTCTGTGGCACCAGAGAGATTTTTTCTTAAAACGCTGAATATTATAGAAGACGCTTCGTCATGGATTGGTCTTAAAGTGCGAATATTCTCAGCCTCAAACCTTGAAATGTCTCTTGAAGATATTCAAAAATCTCACTTGCCAAATTTTGAAATTCTAGGTGCGCCAATTCTAGCTTCTGCACTTCTTTCATTATGAAATGCATCAAAAAAGCCAGGACTCTTCTGCATAAACCCCCACAATTAAAAGATCCACAGACATCGCTGTTGTTACTTAGAAACTGCAGCTCTTTTTGCAAGTTGGCACACATTGCACGCAGTACACCTCAAGAAAAAAACTGTACGTTGTTTAAAAGTATTCGACAACGACGTTCGACGATGCTTAGAAGAGTCTGCCGGAATTGAGCTTAACCAACACTCGTGGTTACAAGCCCAGCTTGGAATGCGATTTGGTGGACTTGGCCTGCATTCTCAAGTGTGTTCTCTGCATTCTCAGTGTGTGAACACTGAGCAATCTTTATCCAATAATATCTCACAGGCAATTGACTGTTATAACAATTTTGTCAAAGAACATGATCAACTTGACATTACTTCGTTTTCGGATGAGCGTATATCCCAGTCCAAATTATCAAAGTCAATTGAAGAGTCCGACTTTGACATTTTAATGAACAGTGTATCACCAGCACATCAATACAGACTTCTTTCTGTGAGCTCACCAAATGCTTCCAGTTGGCTCCGTGCGATGCCTTCCGTTGGCCTCGGCCTACATCTTAATCCAAATGAGATGCAAGTTCTATTGAAATGGTGGCTGGGATTAGATATATTTTAGATGAATCCACCTGCCCCACCTGTCCATCAAACAAAGGATCAATCCTTGATCAATTTGGTCATCATGCACTGACATGCAAGTACGGCCCAGGTGTTGTAAGTCGTCACAATACATTGAGAGATTGCATTTTTGATTTTTGTCGGAGAAGTCATTTATCTCCAAAGCTTGAACAAGGAGGAGGGGTGGGTAGTGACCAGCGCCGCCCAGCAGATATTTTGCTTCCATCCTGGCATCTAGGTCAAACATCAGCACTCGACATTACGGTTGTGCATCCGCTGAATAAAGCTAATTTAACCGCAGCGAGCACCACCCCTGATATCACAGTTGCCGATGCTGAGGACAAAAAAATCGATAGCAATACCGAAAAGTGTCATGTTTTGGGATGGCATTGTGCTCCCATTGTCGTATCAACGTACGGGTGATGGGGTAAGATTGCCAATGATTTTTTGTCTCGAGTTTCGGTGAGGCTGTTCATGAAATCCGGACTGAAGACCAACAATGCATTGCCCATAATATCTGAGCGCCTCTCAGTGACTCTCATGAGATCCGAAAGTTCGAGTTAGCCCGTATCTTTTTCTTTTTTACTTTCATTGAACTTTTTGTCTTTGACTTTTAGTGTTTTGCATCCTTATCTTGTACTTTATATTGTTTTGTATTGGAATTTAGAACATATTTCTCCGGCGAAAAGACAATAGATATGTAAATATATCCTATCAACAGAAATTTCAGAAAAAAGTTTTCTAATGACGCACGGTTTGCTTTACGAGATAGGAAAATCCATCTATCGCCAAGACGCCTCGCGGCTTGCTCTAGCCACCCCGAACTGAAACCTGACACCACAGGTTGCCAGATGCTCGTGCAGAGAAATGATTGACTTCCGACCTAGCCATCCGACAATTCTGACCTTCTGTGAGGACAATTTGACCAAATGAACATCAAAACGCCTTATCAGTGCACTTTCATACTTTTTCAACCATGAAATCGAATTCATGAATGCATTTGGAGATTAATGGCATTTTATTTACTGCAAAACGAGTATCGGAAACGAAGATGAGAAAGTTGTTGTTGTTCTGTAAAAACGGCTGCTAGGTAATTGTTATTGTTCTCAGCCTATCTGATAATCTTCGATAGAGTGACACTCCCGATTACTACAGAATAGACGATGCAAGTGAATAAAGGTCGTTTTGTGAGCTAAGTTATGGCAAAGTCAATCCGTGCGTCAATTCTATTTTTCATGATCTGTAACTTGTGCCTTGTTGTCACCCTATGAATGAAAATGTGTAAATGATGTGTGCGTCCTTAAAAACCCTTTTCCTTACAGATGTGAAATATCAAATGATAAGTTTTCGCAAAACTATGTAGCTTATACACATATAACAGTTATACATATATATTTAGTTTCTACATATATATGTAGACCTAAAGAAATTATGTGGTCTATAGCAATGGTCATATCCTAGCGATTAATTTGCAGTGTCAATCACTGAAAAGTATGCATTACTTCATTTGCAATTGGAAAAATTAACTTTAACAATGTCGGTCTCTTTCATCTGTCTTTATTTGTTCGCCTCTCCTTGAAGCATTGCGATAAAGTCATCAGGGCCCTTCATATCGTTTATTTGACGCAGATCGAAGAATTCTTAACCAATTTAGTTGAAACACACTTCATTTAAAAGGAAATTTCACGAAGAAGACGATGGTGGTAGCCTATCTATTTTGCAAACAGCAGTCATTTTTTTCTCCTTGAAAATAATAATAATAATAAGGCGTATATTCTTCGAAATGAAAATCACATGGTACAGCAGAAAGATACAGTTCAAGTAAATTCAATTGAAGTAATTGCTGGTAAAACACAAAGAACTACTGAAATTAGCAATTATTGTTCGTTGACATACACACATAGGGGAAGAAGGCGTTGAGACGCCTTGATGTGGAACAGATAGGCATTCTGTATTTCCCAGAGTTCTTAAGTCTTTCAGGCACATATCTATTGAGCGGATGATGGATGGAATTGCATTTTACCAAAATCTTTGACCACATTTCCACATGAATGTCAATGAGGTCAGGGATAACAGAGCACTCAAAATCTTCGCCACATATTATTCGATGAGTTCGTCTTCACAGTCTCTCTAGATGTTGGATGGCGGATGCAGGTAGTTTGTAAAACACCGGTGCAGCATACAGCAGAGCTGAAACGATAAATCCGCTAAATACCTC
Source organism: Prostheceraeus crozeri (assembly GCA_907163375.1). Lineage (NCBI taxonomy): Eukaryota > Metazoa > Platyhelminthes > Polycladida > Euryleptidae > Prostheceraeus > Prostheceraeus crozeri. Next base: position 1,291,586 of record CAJQUW010006363.1, on the reverse strand, counting down.
GATGAGACGCTTCTTGGATATGTAAGATTTCAGGGCGCGCAATGTATACAAACGCCTGGCAGCAGTTAGAATTGTACGGTCGAAATGCTCAGTCCAACTCAATGTATCACTGAATGTCACGCCTAGGATTTTGACATGTGAAACCAATTCAATATCAGGATATGGAATAGTTGGAGCATTTCGGATTCTGCGAAACAACATCTGCTTGCACTTTTCATGATTCAAATGCATTTTGTTTGCGTCAACCCAGCTTTCGATTATGGATAGATTGTCCGGATTTGGAACGCTTTTAGAGCACGACTCAATCAGAGTAAGGTCATGGGTAAATTTCACCAAGTGCGCACACTGCGACTCTATTTGCAAAGTAGAAATAAACATGGCGAATAGGTAAGGTCCCAAAGCTGTTCCCTGCGGAACTCCAGAGTTGGCATGTATAGGTGGACCACAAGAGTCGTTGATGGACACTCTTTGAAACCGGTTTGCAAGATAGGACTGAAACCAAGCCAAGAAACCTCCGTCTAAGTCCTTCATAGCGAGAATGTTCAACGGTCTAATATGCTGAATCTTGTCGAAAGCCTTCGAAAAATTGAGACATGTCATTCGAACACACGTACTGTGGCTAGACTCCATGTAGGATGTCACTGAGTTGTGGATGTCTATCAGGGCACTACTTGTAGATCCTCCAGGTCTGAAGGCATGTTGGGTATGACCGAATAGTTGGATGAAGGAATCTCTCATTTTGAAAAGAATCAATCTCTCGAAGACTTTTGAGACTATTGGCAATAACGAAATTGGTCGATAGTCTTTCAGTGTGGGATTTCCATTCTTCGGGATTGGACGAATGTAGGCATTCTTCCATAGCTCTGGATAAGTCTGCGTGGATATTGAACAGCGATAGATGTCTGTCAAAGTCTCGTAGATGATATCTGCACTTTCAAATAAGATACGCGCGTTGATGTCATCGTAACCAGATGACTGTTTAAATTTCAAATAAAATATATAATCAGTGGCGTCTTCTCCGTACCTGCGAGGCATTCGGCGCATCCTCAAAAATTATTTACCAACATTTATAAAGATGAAAAGTGTCATCATTCATTTAAATTCGACAGCTTCCGTCTCAAAATCAGACGCTCAACCTCAAGAGTGAACAGTTTTGCAGCACGTGCTTGAATCACAGCTGTTTTCTTCAAACAATTAGACACACAAGCTAGTCGTGTGTTCAGACGGAGCACTGATGTTCAGACAGCGAAAGAGAGTTGTGTGCGTGTGAGGCAGTAAGCGCACGCGCCCGCGTAAATATTGGCTTTCCCGATAGATATGATGCTTTGCCTTCTCCAATTTTTGCAATGAAATTCTACACAGTTCTTGATCGAGGCGCGGTGCCTAAATATAGTAAGGGAAGCGCAACCCAATTGTTCCTGGATTCGCTTAATGTGAGAGAAGCCAATACCTCAACAGTGGCAGATGGATGACGTTCAGACCAGGGGCGTAGCGCCTATAGTATTCTAATAATCTGAGAATACACCGGAATTTACAAACGAAAATGAAATTACAAATATGTGATGATAGGATTTTGATTAACATGAAGGTCATATAATCTTGTTCGATGTTTCCGTTTTCCAATTCACAAAACTTCTTTAACACAGGCGGAGAGATACGAGTATTCTATCTCGCGACAGAATCACACCTGTACAGCAGTAGAGTTATCAATAGCGCGCCTCTGATTGGTCTGGATGCAGCAAACATTGTAATGATACGTCTCTCTCTCTGCGTCGCCCTCCTGCCATGTGTCTGCTGTCTGATATTCTAGAATCAATATCTGCTAGCAGAGTGTAACCACCCTCTCCGGTCTTCGCTATTACTCAATTACATCGCTACTTATAACGGAGAATACTCATGGCAACTGTCGAGGAATTGATAAATTTACAAAATTCTCCTCTATCCTACGCAAAGAAAATAGAACTAAAAACTAAAGGAAGAGATAAGCCGATTTTCACCTTTGAAGGAAGGAGAAAGTGCAATCTTAGTGTGCAATATCAAAAATACGAATGGCTGACTGGTTGCCCCATTAGAAAGACACTTTTCTGCTTTCCGTGCCTTATCTTTAAACCAAAAACGACAGTGTTTTCATCGACGAGAGGATTACTCGACTTGGCGAATTTCTCTAATCATGTGAAGAGACATATAAAATCTCCTACGCATCTGGCCGCGATCACCTCTCTTAAACTTATTGGCAAAGTAAGGATCGATGAAATGTTAAATGAGGAGTTCAAAACTTTGAGAAATATGCACAACGAGGAAGTGAGGAAGAACAGAGAAATGATGCGACATCATATTAAAGCCGCTCTTTTCCTTGTTTGCCAAGGCCTTTCTTTTAGAGGTCATTCAGAGAGCACTGACAGTCCAAATCGTGGAAATTTCATTGAATTGATTAAGCTCCTCAGTGAATTTAGTTCTGATCCGCTGATTAAAAATTGTGTCTCTCCTGATCACAGTCTCCCATTTTCAGGATTATCACCTGATATTCAAAACGACTTGATTAAGTGTTTGTATGATCAGGTTCGCGGTGAAATCGAGAATCGAATCAAAGGTGCTCCTTTTATATCTATAATTGCTGACGATACAACGGACATTTCAAATACAAGTCAAATGGCTGTCAGTGTCCGACTTGTTCACAATGGATCGGTCTTCGAACATCTGATTGACCTTGTCAATGTGTCAGCAGACAGATCAGCTAACAATCTTGTCTGTGTAATATGTGAAAGTCTTGAGTCCGTTGGTGTAACCAAAAATACTTCAGTGATCGGCCAGTCATACGACGGTGCAAGTAACATGATGGGTAAGCACAATTCAGTGCAAACTAAGATCAAGGAGATTTGGCCCTCAGCAAACTTCGTTCATTGTTATGCACACAAATGGGCATTAGTAGCACAAAGTGTCAGTAAGAATATTCCGTTGGTATCAATATTTTTCGAATTTTTGCAAAATTTGACAACATTTTTTCGCGCTTCACCAAAACGTGCTTCTATGTTATCCAGTCCATTGCCTCTTGCGTCAACTACGCGTTGGTTGACGAGAGGAAAATCTGTCTGTGCTATTTCTTCTAAGTATTGTGAAATTTTCAATGTTTTAGAAAATATTTCTTCGGAGTCCTCTGCTTGCTCAATTGATTGCTACACCCGCGCTGAAGCGAAAGGATTGCGATATCAATTGGGAAATTGTGAGAATGTGTTTCTCTTATTCTTTTTTCGTAAAGTTTTCGCATTATCCGACATGATGACAAAGAAACTTCAAGGTGTGATGATTGATCCAGCTGAAATATCTTCGAAGGTAGCAGACTATCATGCAAACTTGTGTGAACTACGCTCTGAAGTTTCCTTTCAAACGTTCGTCGAGGAAGCGAAGCAATATGAGCCTTACTTTTTTAATCATGAAAAGAGAGTCCCACAAATCAACGAGCAACATCTCCTTGACAGCGGTTACACTCCAAGTAGGCCTAAGCCATCATCTTCGTCATCCCAATTTGAGAAGGATAAACTTAAGCGATTAATGTACGAAATCATCGATACACTAATTTTTCAGTTAGACCAACGATTTGAAAACATCGAAAGTCTTCAGTGGATAAAACTATTTCAGCCATCGAGATTTGATGTACTGAAAGCTGATACATTTGAAGTTGTACGACTTGTGAATGAACTGAAGAAACATCACCCAGATTTAGTTCAAGAAGAAGAAGAGAAGTTGCGCAACGAATTACACATTCTATTCACTGATTCAGATTTACGAGTGGCACTTGGAGAAGCAAATGATCCTTCTACCCTTCTTAAACAAATGCATTCCTTGGATTTGTGTGACGCTCTACCTCTTGTCTCTAAAGCATTAATGGCTTCACAAACAATTGCTCTAACATCGGTGACATGTGAAAGAACCTTCAGTGTGCTTCGGCGAATCAAGACCTACCTGCGTTCCACCATGACTCAAGAACGCATGAAACAACTGGTATTTTTAAGCATCGAAACTTCTCTTCTCAAACACTTATCAGGAGAGTGTTCGTTCGTTGACACAATTATCGACAAGTTTGCTTCAATGAAAGATCGTCAAGTAAAGTTGTTATATCGTAAGTAAATACATCAGGTTATAGTGTTATGATTTACCTGTATTGTTTTTGGTAATGACTATAAGTGGAAATGGAGTTGTTATGAAAATTGATTTTGCTCTTTAAATTATAATAATAAAAAATATATTTTGAGCAATGCGCCTAAAGGACTAAAAATTGACTTGGAATTTACATGTAGGCCTACGTTCTTTTCCCGGTTCTTTCATTGGACTCAGATTACCTCATCTGAGGTGGTCTGCTACGCCACTGGTTCAGACAAGACTGCGATCAGATGATGAGCGTTCTCCAATGAATGTAGAGTAGCCTAATGCATCTGACTCGAACACCCAGATTCGGTAGAACTCCATAATTTGTTCTTACGTGATTGATGTGACACTCTTAGTACTGCAGGATGAGATCATAACCACGCCTTTCGTCCCAAGGGAATATACTGAAAAGATGACAGTCGTCATCAAGGTAGACCAACACCTGATATGAAATTGAAAGTACTCACACAGAAAGAAATAAGAAATACACAAGACATTTTAATGCATCAAAATTTCAAACATGTGAGTGGCTGACCGACCGTCAAAAACGCAAGAAACTGTTTGCCTTGCCTCCTTTTTTCTCGAGAAAATGTGGTCTGGACAGAGAGGGGATATAGTAATCTCAGCTCCTTCAGTAAGGCGGTTAAGTGACATGAGCAATCACTTCTCATGTGCACTTTCACTTGACCTTAAAAAATGTTCAAGAAATTGTTATTAAAAATTCAACTTTTATGAAAATTAATGTTGTGACATAAAAGTGCTTTGTATAGAAATAGTATCCCAATGCCGAGTGAAGGCCTATGGTCATGGAGCACGCGACGCCACTGTATATAATAATTATATATATTAATTATTGATATTAATAATTAACTATTTGGGTTCTAGTTTTTCATATATATTACTGAATACTGCGTTTTACCTTTTATATTTTCTGTTCATATTACCAGTATTCAAGATAAAAACCCGAAAATCAACGTCGAAGTCAAATCTACAAACGATGAATTTACCGGAAAATGATGTGTTGAATACATTGCTGGAAAAGTGCAATGATTTAATTGAAAAAACGATGCTAACACAAGAAATTTTGAAAGAAAAATTCAACATTTTGATTAACAAAACTATCTGTACGAATGAGTTATTACAAGATCTGATAAAGATAAATGAAAAGAATTATGTAGTACCTGGAACCACTGCAATGACAACAGAGAAAATGAAAATAAATAGTCAAATTGAAGAATCACCTACATCTAGCATCTTACAACAAGATGAAATGCGTAGAGAAGTATATGAAATTACTCTCAAGCAAGAGGCTGAAAAGACAAAATTGAAATTGAACTCATTCTGGGAGGATTGTCTTCATAGACGAAAAATGACTTATTGGAATTATTTGCATAACAAAAATCTCGCCGAACATTATCAGACTTGGATAGAAAAAGAAGTACCTATACTTCCGATGAAATTTCGCATCAAAGAAATAAGAAATGAACCAAAAAATGAAACAAAAATCAGACAAGACATTGCAATGGAACGGATGAAAGGAGAGATTCGCATTCTACAGACCAGGGCAGAAAAGCACAAAGCAAAAGTTAATGAATGTGATGCTGAATTGAAAACTGAAATTTCGAAATTCTCAAGTGGCATTGTGAAAGAGACTCTTCTTCAAATGTGGAACACTGATTCTAAAAAGGAAGAATCTTTGTCCTACAACCGATGGCGTTACAAATAATCATGGTTATTAGATTATGAGAGGAGATATGGTAATAGCAATATAAAAACAAGAAACCCTTCCAATTTTGTGAGAAACCAAGAACTGAAAACCAATACGATTGCGAATAGAACCTATGCAGCAGTTGTGAAACAAAATATTCCACATTACGGTAAAAATCATTCAACTAGAGTGAGATCTACTTTTCCTCGAGAATCACAAAAAAATCAAAATCGACGATTTGAGCCTAATGTGTACAGAAATTCGAGATTGCCGAAACAAAATGAACATTATCCACATCGTAAAACAATTCAATACCAATCCCCATTGAATCGAAATTTCTACAGTTCAATTCCTTATACAAAAAACCAGCAAAATACTCAACTACATTTTTTAGGAGGAGGCAAAGTAAATTGTGCTCGAGAAACCTTTTAGTCCGGCAGCCAGAGCGAGTTTCTGCAGGGAATGAGGCCGAAAGTGAGACTTTCACAGAATGATGTACACCCTATGCCTACTACGAATCGGCACGTCTGCCGAGTTCTAGTGAGTTCCTCTTCTTGTAAGACAGGATCAAAGAAAAACACATGTAAATCCAATGGGACACAGATTGCAGTTTTTGGCTAAAATGAAATTTTCTATGTTTTCTCTGATTAAAGGAAAAGCAGTAAGCCCAGGGTCACAATTTTTGGCATGGAATGTCTTCAGGTCATTTCCTTTGATGTGCATGTGCTTTTATCATGCATCTAATCGGCAATGTATGTGAGAATGTGGTTGAATGTGGATAAAGTTGCTCAAAATGTTTGTGTTTGCCGACATTAAGAGGCTCGCCAAATGTTTTCTCTGATTAAAGGAAAAGCAGTAAGCCCAGAGTCACAATTTTTGGCATGGAATGTCTTCAGGTCATTTTCTTTCATTTTCATGCACCCCTGTCTATGTAGCTAAACGCACTTAGATTTGGCGAGCCTCTTAATGTCGGCAAACACAAACATTTTGAGCAACTTTATCCACATTCAACCACATTCTCACATACATTGCCGATTAGATGCATGATAAAAGCACATGCACCTCAAAGGAAATGACCTGAAGACATTCCATGCCAAAAATGGTGACTCTGGGCTTACTACTTTTCCTTTAATCAGAGGAAACATAGAAAAGTTCATTTTAGCCAAAAACTGCAATCTGTGTCCCATTGGATTTACATGTGTTTTTCTTTGATCCTGTCTTACAAGAAGAGGAACTCACTAGAACTCGGCAGACGTGCCGATTCGTAGTAGGCATAGGGTGTACATCATTCTGTGAAAGTCTCACTTTCGGCCTCGTTCCCTGCAGAAACTCGTTCTGGCTGCCGGACTATTTATTGCAAAGCCAAGAAACAAAAACTTTCCATACAGAAGAGAATTCCAAGACAACCGATTATCAAAATACCAATAATTGTTGAAAATTCATCAAACACACAATCAAAATCTCATGCTGATATTCATTCTTATGAAAGAATTAATAATTATGATAGATCTTTTATTGGCGAAGTGAAAGATATAAGTAAATTGGACAATGATGAAAAACGTCATGAAACAGTCAATGAAATGGTAATTCAACAAACTTCTGACGATGATGCACAAGACGAAGTAAGTCAAAAAGACATAAAAGTTTTAAACTTATCATCTAGAACTCTGAGTACTAGTGAAATAAGTATTTTATCCAAGGGTTTGAAATACTGCCCTACTCCGAAAAGAAATAATAAAACTTTGAAAATCGATATTAAACAGTATACCCGCAAATTAAGACTTACGGAATACTTTCATGATTGCAATGATAAAAGCATAGAAACACGAAGCTTAGTGAGCAACAAATCAAAGTTTATCCCTCCAAAAGGAAACAATGCTTTACTTGACAACGTATGTGATTCAATAGAAAAAATTGACTTCGGTAATATGCATAGCAAAAATGTAAATTCAAACATAAATCATGAGGAACAGAAAGCTTTAAGTCAGCTTGCTGCAGATAAAAATGTTATCATCAAAGAAGCTGATAAAGGTGGTGCGGTTGTTATCATGAATGCGGACTTTTATAAAAATTCTATTCTTATTATGCTTCAAGATTCAAATTTTTACAGAAGCATATCTGACAATGATGACTTCAATATCATACAAAAAATAGAGCGTCTTGTTTTTGGACCATTAGGCATGAATCTTACGTCAAAAGAAAAAGACTATCTGACTAGATTTGAATATAAAACCAGTAATTTCTATGGGTTACCCAAGATTCACAAATCTGCCATAATCAGAAACGCTATACAACTTCATAAATGTGAATATGTGCAATGTTTAAATCCTCCAGATTTACCTTTCAGACCCATTGTAGGAGGTCCAAATTCTCCTACTCAACGTCTAAGCCAATTCATCGATATAATTCTGAAACCTCTGTGTAAAAATATTGACAGCTTCGTTTGTGATGATTTGGATTTCTTAAATCATCTTCCAAAAAGTGTCCCTCCATCTTCTATATTAGCAACTTTTGATGTTATTAGTCTATACACTAATATTCCTCATAATCTGGGTATAACCGCTGTGAAATATTGGCTTAGACAATTCCCAAATCTGACTTGTCGGAGATTCATTGAAGACTTTATATTGGAAAGCTTACAATTGATATTGGAAAAGAATACATTTGTATTCGGAAACGGAAATTATATAACCAAATAAAAGGTACAGCAATGGGTACTAAAGTAGCACCCACTTATGCCACCCTTACCCTTGGATACTTGGAGGTAAAATTAAAAGAAATACTCATCGAAACATGGGGAGAAGATTTCGCAGAATCAATTTCAAAAAATTGGAAACGTTATTTGGATGATTGCTTCCTAATATGGGAATTTGATTTATATAAATTACATGCTTTCCATCATATTTTAAATGAATTTAAATGCTGATATAAAATTTACCATGGAATTCAGTGAAAATGAGATCCCTTTCTTAGATATCCTTATCATTAAAAATGAAGGTAGGATTCTCACAGATGTTTTTTATAAACCAACAGATACGCACCAATATTTGAATTTTTGTTCTTGTCATCCATCTCACATTAAGCGTTCAATTCCATACAGTCTTGCTAGAAGAATATGTATCATTGTTAGCGATATATCAATCCGCAAAAAGCGACTAGATGACTTGAAATCATTTTTGAAAAAGCAATGTTATCCAAATTCTTTAATCGATGATGGTATATCCAAGGCATTACAGCTTGATCGTTCAACCTTAATAAATGATAATGATGTAAAAAGAAGTAACAACGATTCCCTGATTCCTTTTGTATGCATGCATAATCCTCGAAATATAAATGTTCTTCCCATGATTAATCATTTTAACTCAATTTTGAAAAATGATCCACAGACTAAAGACATCTTCAAAGACAAATTATTTCTTAACAGCAAACGGCAATCCAAAAATTTGAAACAAATCCTGTGTAAATCAAAATTTTTAGAAAATGATATTAACATTTTTTCTGTCACTAGATGTAATGACCAACGTTGTGGTACATGCCAATTTTTAATGGAAGGTAACTCTTATAACTTCAATGGAAAAACATTTGTTATAAAAAGTGATATGACTTGTGCATCTTCTAATCTGATTCATGTTATAACTTGTCATGGCTGTAAAGAATACTACATAGGTGAAACAGGTACATCCTTAAGAGCTAAAGTTAGAGTCCACAAACAGCAATTGAATAATCCAATCTACAGACAAATAAAGCTGAGTGAACATCTTGGGAAATGTGGCAAGGGACATTTCAAGATTTTCCCATTTTATAAGATTCAAATTGATAGTGATATAGAACGCAAATGTAAAGAAAGATATTTCATAGATCTATTCAAGCCTAAGCTCAATACTTCATCTACAAGAAATCTATGAAACGTTTTATATCTATAGCCTATTTTTTGTATTATGCATGTTATCATCTATAACTTTCACTTTAAATGTATTTTTGAATGCACCTGAAGATCGATTGAAATGAAAGTGCTTGTGCATCAATTGTTTTTGATTTGACTATATGGGTTCTAGTTTTTCATATATATATATATATATTTCAAAGTAAATGTTCATATTTTCAAGAATTCAATACAAATTTTATGGAGTACACAGAAAATTCTAACAGTGCTGTAGAATTTGAAACAGGTTCACATAGGCATGTTTAATTATATTTTGTGAATACTTGCAAGTTACTCATACTTAGCCCGTACGTCTGTATGATGGTTCTAATGATAGATGAAAGCAGAAATTAGGCTAGATGTTGGCCTATGCAGCAAAAAATAGTAGAAATCTACAATGACTAAATGACTAGGCCAGTAGTGGACGAGACTTCGGGGTTTTAATTGATTCTTTTAGAAATATACATGTAGATAATAACAAAGAAAGGGCCTATTTTTTTATTCATTTTTTCAAAAATACCTGTCCACATCAATAAATGTAGAGAGATTCAATGCAAAACCACCGTTATTTACAAATGATTATGCAGGCCAACAATCTCAACATTGGTCAGCTTCAAGCAGTCTCTCTGTGATGCGACAATGGTACCAGATGAAGAAAAAATCCTTCGAACGGACCGCTGCCCACTGGAATATTAAGGTAAGCTATATCTTAACAAGAGGAGGAACAGCAGGCTTCACAGTAATCACTATGAGATCACGAAATTATGAAGTCGCGTGAATTGAGATTTCACAAATTTTCATTTTTTCATAGTTCTTCTCAACGTCAGGAAATGCATCGGTTATTTCATGATATAGTCGTGATTTTCAAAGAGTTTCACTTTCATAATAAAGAAATGTTTGAATTGAACTGATGAATAGAATTGAATAACTTTTTCTTAGTTGGTGTGCTGAAGAAATTTTTCTTTCCATTGTTGCAGCTAGAAAGATAACAGATGAAATTAGTTAATTACCATTGAAGCTACACAGTAGGCCTAAAACATAAATTTGATCGAAATTCGCTCATTTCGGCGCACCGGCCCGAAAACCGGCGCACACACTGTAATACAGTGTGATATACGTGTATATCAAAACTACGAACATTTATAATCACAAAGCAGTGAAATGATAGGCTATTTATTTGAAAAGCGCACGTAAATTCTAATTTCATTTATTGTCAGAAAAATTTAATGTGCAGCTATAAAATTTCTATGCAATGCCTTTAGAATTAAAATGTGCAATTATCACTGCTTTGACTTGTATTCTGTCTGCATAAATGTCACCAACATTGTTTCCTGTTCAGCAACGTTCTCCCTGCGGTTTTCCCAGAACAACCAAATGAGAGATATCGGTGTACAGATTTTATTTGTAATTTTATCCAATATCATTTAGACGCTGGTCATAGCTCTTTACCCCTGATAATGTCAATCCGAAAATTTACAGGTCATCTCTTGTACCACTCTAGCTACAAGAAATCACAACACTGAGCTGTGTTGCCCAATGAAATTTTTTCTATGAAAAGAACACTTAATTTTTACAGAAATGAATTTATCACTCAAGATAACAAAATACAACACAATGAATCCTTCGAGAGTGATTGCTAAAATGATGTTCGAATTCAAAATCCTACAGTTTTATTTCGCCATACTACAACCATCAGCTGCATGTATTACTGAACAAAGGAAACACGACCTCATAAAAACAAACCAATAAAAAGTTGGAAACAACAAGAATTTGGAAATCAGACTGCTCAATCGAACGGTCACGAAAAAGAGGTTGATATATTATTGTCAATAGTATTCGAAAAGTCTATTTCATGTGATATAAACAGACATCAAGTGCTACCTTCGGAGGCAATCCCATCTGAGACCAATCACAACTAGGATTAGGAACTCCACAATCGGTGCATGCTTCATTTTCAGTCACTTTGCCTTGGCTGCAAGTAGCTTTGCATTCTCCACCACATGTAAGTAATTGAAATCCTAGTTCATGCAACAGTTTTCCCTGAAATTATAAACAAAAAGCTACAATTCTATAGCGTTTGCCATAGCTTCGCAGCAAGCATATCACTGGGGGGGGATAAACATGAAAGTGTTGAAATGAATTGAAATAGCTAAATTAGAAATACATGCAGATACTCGGATAGTTGGAGGCGAGGAAGACTTAAACACAAACATACAAGAACTTTTTCATCGCAATGTGCATAGTTATTGAACAGAAATGCAGAATCAATGATATTTTATATACCGGTATTGTATTACTTTACTTGCATTTGCAATTATTATATTTTTAGCTGGATTTGTTTTGTTATTGCTAAGCTCATATGAGAGTCGGATATTGTGGTGCTTCATCGAACGTGACATATCGTTTATGAGCATTCATAGCCGGCCAGCGATTATCAAAAGATTAATGGCATTGCATCTATATTACGGCTTTTTAAAAATTGCTTTTAGCTGATTGCTGTGATTGAGGAATTGATTGACTGTTTAACTTGTCACCACTCACCATCGTAAGGATGGAAACATCGCACCTTCAGTCGTTTTTCATGATGTAGTAGTGGTAACGTTTATTTCAGATAGTGAAAATTACAATGTGCACGTTATGTAATCATAAAATATGCATGATCAAACGCATATGAGGTCAGACGATGCAATAAAAAAAACGATCACATTTAAAACAAAAACATCATAAGTAAAAAAAAGAATTCACATTACACTGGTTCGACTTCTCTTGGAATTAAAAGCAGTGGTGATCCAAGGAAAAAAGAATTCGCTCTCCTAACAGTCATACTGTGTGGTACTCTGAGCACTTGTGTGACTGGCAGTCTGTCAGGTACGTATTTATGAATAGGGTAGAATGAGTTGTATTCTGCAGACGCTAACAATCGCAAACCTGAAGTGTCCATCTTCAAGGATAGCAACGGAAAATGTTCACACATGCAATTAGAGCCGCACATAAGTCTATGTGCTCTCTTTCGAAAATGTTCAAGCGTTCTCAACAATGCTAGAGACAGATTACCATACGCAGGAGATGCATATAAAATATACTGCGTAATCTGAGTATGATAAATGCGAATAGTTCATCAGTTGACACGAGGGGCTTCAAACACTTTATTATATACAGTCTACGACATGCAACTTTTACGATTTCTGAAACTTGCGCATTCCATTCCATTTTCTCAGTAATCCTTACACCCAAAAGTTTACATGAGTTCACCCTAATGAAGCCATTATTGATATAGCTTGTAGGGTTGTGTGAACGATTTATGGTGAGCATTTTGCATTTGGATCTATTCAGAATAAGACCTAAATCTCTAAAGACCCTTTCGCAAGCATCTATATTCACAGTTGATGTCATTTGTTGGTCCACAGTTTCAATTATCATGATGTCATCGGAAAATTTGAGACACAGCGTATTATGAAATGGAAAAGTAAATTAATGAAAATAATAATAATTTTTGCTCATGAAAGCAGCAAAAATAACCAGCCGAAAGTGTGGGACGCCAGAATGTGCATGAACAGCAGGACTGAAGCTATTATAAACTTTCACTGAAAATGATCTATCCTTCAAATTTGATCGGAGCCAATGCAAAAAGCCATAGGTATCACATGTTCTCGTGATTGATCAAACGATTGTGGTGCAATTTGTCAAATGCTCTGAAAAATCCAAGCAGAAGATGTTCACAGCTGATGTCGATTTCAGATCAAGACACGTGTTCACATAACTCAACTAAAGCAGTACTAGTAGATCCAGACTCACTGTACGCATGTTGGCGACGACCGTAGCAGTTAGTCTGGGCTTCATGTGGCTTAGAACAATCTTCTCAAATATCTTTGATAATGGGAGAAAGTAATGTAATAGGGCGAAAATCAGTTATTGTAGGTGGAGAACGCTTTGGAATGGGACACACAATTCCAATTTTCAAACGTTTAGGGAAAGTCATGGTTGCAACAGATCTTCTGAACAGTTCAGCAAGCGGCTTACACAAATAGGAAGCTCCAATCGACGACAACTTAGAAAAAAGCAATCAAGTCCAACTGACTTTCTTGCGCTTAATTTTATTGAATGTTCGAATACGTTTTGCTCACTAGTAGTAATTTCCCAAGATTCCACATGGAAATATTTTTAATCAACGTCATCATATTCTTTAAAATTCTTGACGAATTCATTAGACAATCCCATTGAGAGACTTTGCAAACCACCAGATTCAGCAATTAGTGAATTCCACGGATCTTTGGTTGAGGAGCCTCAAACTGCATTTACCACATTCGAAAGATCTCTGGGCTTTGATTTATTCGATGACCAACCCCTCTTTGCCTTTACAATTTCGGTCTCAACTTTTTCTTTGTCATGTTTGAATTGTTTCCAATCACTCAATCGGAAAGCTTCCCAGCATATGTTAATGAGAATCTTTAGCGCATGAGTTATCGACGGTTTGTCTCTCGATGTTAAGAAGTCCATTTCGCATGGCACTGCAGATATAAAGGAATACAGGATGTCATTAAGGAAGTCACACATATCATCAACGTTATCTTTTTCAGAGATCATGTCAAACTCGGCACAAGAGTAGTATATAGTGTGACATCCGGCGCGACGCTTCGCTTCGCTTGCGCCGGATGTCACACTTTTGCGGGTTTTTTCAAAATTTTCAAAAAATCAAAATCTCAAAAATTTAGGTAGACTTCAAATTTCACGTGGGCGAAGGCCGAAGGGCGAAAATTTAGGTAGTGACAAATTTTCAAAAAAATCAAAATTTCAAAAATTTAGGCAGTCTCAAAATATCACGTAATCGAAAATTTAGGCGGTCTCAAAATATCACGTGGACGAAAATTTAGGCGGTCTTAAAATATCACGTAATCTAAAAAATATCACGTGGTCGAAAAATATCACGTAGCCGAAGGTCGAAAATTTAGGCAGATGAAAATTTAGGTAGCCCAAAAAATATCACGTAGACTTAATATACCAGACGATTGTATTCAAAATATTTCTTTAAAAATGGAAACCTCAACGGGGACGAAAATAGAAGAAGCCTCAGAAATGGAAGGAATAAAAGTGGAAGAAACCGCAAGAATATATCCTTCGTTATCATATGAAATGAACATCGAAAAGATGAACAAAGAAAAACATAAAGATAGAGTAAGGTATATGAAAGATAAAGAATCTCAATTATTATTAAGATTAGAGCATTATAAAAAATTAAGAAAGAGATAGTCTAATGTTAAGAATGTAACACAAGGTATTGGAATTGTTCGTGATGAGACCTCTTTTTCCTCTTACTCATCAACATAACTGACAATCGCACTTCACAGTTGTTCTCGTGATGTGGCTAATTGACTGAGTGATCTGATGTCCATTCATTGTCTTTGTTCATTCGTGAAAAAATTTTTTTTTATTTTCATGAGAAAACAATTTTTATTTCCATGACATATATATCTTTTATTGTTTAAAAATGATGTTACCAAATGTTGGTGGAGGTGCATATATCCCGAATAATCGTGAATCAGAAATAGAAATAGAAAATTATATCATGAAAACTGGAGACGTTTTATCTGGCCCATTGCATCTTTCTATTCTTCCGCAACAAAATAAAGAGTTAACAAATAAACAATATGTTGATACACAAATCAATGACTTAAAAGAAAAATATATAAACGATGTTTTGGTTCCACTGATGAATGAATTAAAGTTGCTAAAACTTAATGACAAATCATTAAACGAAAAATTATTAAAACTTGATAAAAAGGATAGAGAGCTAGAAACAGAAATAGCAAAACTTTTTTAAAAAATTTCTGAACAATCAAAAATTTTAATATTGCTTTCTATAAATTTAAAATCTGGAGTCATTAAAAATAAACATCAGATAAAAATGTTAAAAGAACAATTAGAATATGAAATAGAAAAACTTCCTGAAAGAATTTAAAAAAATTTAAAACAGATACAATCTACATTCCAAAAAAAGTGTTGATGAATTAAGTTCTAAAATTACTCAACAAATGAAAAAGATGAATAGAATAATCAATGAAGTAAACTCACTTAATCAAAAAATTGATAAAATGAAAACTCTTAAAATCAATTTAGAAAATGAATTAAAGAAAAATTTACAAGAAAACTCTAAAGAAAATAAAGAACAGTTAGATTCTGTTAAAAGACAATTAGATGGTCTTAAAATTAAGTTAAATGCTCTTAAAACGGCGTTGAAGTTGAATCAGGAGAAAATGCAAGTTAATAGAAAAGAAATTAAAATACATCACACGCTGCTTGACGCAATAGATAAAGTGCAACGGAAAATTAATAAAGTTATCACGAAGTTGTTGGACATTCACACACGTAAATCTTAATAGAACCTTGTTCAGAGGATCATAAACGTAAATAATTTCCCCCAAAAGACAAATTTATTCCTAAAAAATGTCTATAATTTATAAACACAATCTTCAAAATTTTGCTTGAAATAAAAAAATAGCACATGAACCATCTATGAAATCTGTTTACCATTATAACAATGTAGAAACAGTTCAAAAAGAAGGAGCCGGTATATTTTCTGGCATAGGAAGTATCGTTAACTTAATTAAAAATAATGAAGATTTGATTACATCTGCTGCAAAAGGAGCAGCTGCTATAGGTAGTACAGCTAGTGCAATATCAAATGCTGTTAAGTCTCAAAACGAATTAAAACAACTAGAAACTATTCGTAAACTTAGGAATGATTCTGAAGAACTAAAAAAATTGAAAAAACTTTCAGAGGAAACAAAAAACAAAATTGCTAACATAGCTGTAGGGTCTGATAGTAAACAGGAGAAGAAATCAGGCGAAGCCATAGAACCTACGGTTCGTTCAATTGAAAAAATAAGAGGCAATGGTCTAGCAAAATTCTAAAATTATATTTTAGAAAAATTTTTTTATTAAACTTTTTTTCTGTGTGTGAGAAAAAACAAGAAAGTCAAATTATTTTTTAAAAAATGTCTTCTCTTATCGAAAATAAATTTAGATTAGACGATCCTCCGTTCGTCAGTTACAATCAAAAAAAGAATGACTATATAAGAGTTGCTATGAATCCTGGATCTTCAGGAAGAGTAAATACTGGAGGTGATTTAATTTTTGAAGTTGATAATCAGCAGAGTTATTTATATTTACCTGGTTCCTTTTTACACTGTGAATATTCTTTATATAGTGATGCCAATTTTACAACACCATTACCAGATAGCGATAATATTGCATTAGAGAATAATTTCTTTCCAAGATTATTTACACAAATGCGTTTAGATGTTGCAACTCAAAATATACAAACAATAAGTGATTCTCCAGGTGTAATTGATACAATGTTTAGATTTGTAACAATTGGTGAAAATAATAGAAAGTATGAAATCGAAGGTTGGTTTCCTGTAACTAATGATGGTATAATTGTTGATGATTTAACTCACACTGGAACAGATTCAGCAGGAATTGCGAAAGATGTAGAAAATATTGCAAAACATTTAAATAAAACAAACAATAGTGCATATAAAGAAAGACGTGAATTTAACAAGAAAAGTAAACAGACAGTTAATTGGTCATTGTCTCCATTATTCGGATATTTAGATTATGATAAAATATCATATCAATTAAAATTTAAGTTAATAATTCATCGGACAGCAAATAATGAATTAATCGTTTTTGGTAAGACTGGAAAAAAGCATATTTAAAAATTGATAGACTTGAATTGTGGATTAAGCATATTACTCCTAGTTTAGAGGTCGAATTAGCTATTGCAAAAAGATTAAATGCTAACAAACCAATTCCAGTAAATTTTCTAAAGCGTACTGCTAGTTCAGTAACTTTTTCCGAACAAAGATTTAACTGGCATTTTACTAGAACTTCGAATACTCCAAGATATTTATTACTAACATTTCAAAGAAATAATTCTCCAAGTTTTGATAAGAACAATAATCTTTTTCATATTGATACAATTCGAAGTTTACAAGTTGCTTTAAATCAAACCCGATATCCAATTGATCCATTAAGATTCGATGATACCAATAATCAATTTATGGAAGGATATGATGCTTATAGAAATCTTTGTATAGAATTTGGAGTTGAACAACAATTAACTCCTGGAGATTGGAGACATTTATATCCTGTTTTCTGTTTCGATTTAAGTGCACAATCTGAAGATATTATCAAGACTGGTTGTGATGTAACAATGTAATATTGAAATAATATGTTGTGTAATATTGAAAAAAAAGATTCCACAACTTCACTCATGGCTTATGGTTTATTGCTAGAAGATGTAAAATATTCTATTGAAATTCTTAATGGAAAGATGGCTAGGATTGGTTAATAACCTTAGGACCTTTGGTCCGATCGGCTCAAGCCAGAGGAGCTTCGCTCCGATAGGTTAGTAACCTGAGGACCTTTGGTCCGATCGGCTAAAGCCAGAGGAGCTTCGCTCAGATAGGTTAGTAACCTGAGGACCTTTGGTCCGATTGGTTAATTAAAATTTTTCCTAACTTAAAATTTTTTTATTAAAAATGTCAGAAGCGAAAAGTAATAATAATAAAACTGTTGAATTAAAACTACGTAATATTGTTGACAAAAATACACCTAAAACTATTACGATTGACAAAAAGAAATATTACATAAGTAAACCAATGATAAAGAATATTCAATTACAAGAAGAAAAGAATGGCGGGATTCTCCCATTAATTCCACTAATAATAGGAGGCATAGCAGCAGCAGGGAGTGTTGCAGGTGGGACAGCTGGTATTGTCCAAGCAGTAAATAAAAATAAATCAGAGAAGGCAGCATTAGAAGAACAAAAACGACATAATAGAGAGTTAGAGAAAGTTGCTAGGGGTGAAGGAATAGTAGATAATTTTATTAGTAAATTAAATTTGGTTTATGAAGGAAAACGAGTTCTTAAAAATATTCTCCACAATGTTGATGATTTAATTGAAATTAAAGAAACAAAAGATGGTTCTGGAATATATCTAAGTCCTAGTATGATAAGGTAATAACCTCAGGACCTTTGGTTCTATTCGGTAAAACATTTATTTTATATTTTAAAATGAATTCTACAAATTCCGAAAATTTAATTAAATTAAAAATTGCTAATTTAGATTTATTAAATTATCTATTAAACAAAAATAGAAACTCAAATTGTAAAATTTATGAAGGTAACGACATACAAAAAACATTAGAAAACTTTCCTGGATTTATTTGGAGTAAATATTCGAAAGAAAAACATCTTCTTGGTCATTCATGTACCGGTCCAGGAACTCGATTAGATATAAGACTAGATGAGAATAATAATCCAAAACCAGGTGAAGAACCAATAAACAGAGTAGATGCCGCCGCTTATAGACATGATTTAGCTTATCGAAATCATGATCTAAGTTCTCGACATGCAGCTGATAAGAAGATGATTCAAGAATTAGATAGTATTCAAAATCCTACATTTAGAGAAAAAATTGAACGAATGTTTGTTAAGAAAGCTTTACAAGCTAAAATATTGCTCGGTCAGGGTATTGATCCGTCAGGAAATGAAACGACAGCGAAGCTGTCTGAGAGCAACGCTCGAACCTACGCGTCTGAAATGTCGAATGACCCAAGACGCTATGCCTCCGAAATTCATAAGGAATATAGAAGGCCTAAATATTTATTGAAAGTAAAAGTATTTAATAAAGATGATATTTGGAGTGCCGATCTTATTCATATGCCGAATGAAAAAGATTATAAATACGCATTGACCGTTATAGATTTATATACACGATACGCTTGGGTAAAGCCTTTAAAAAACAAAAGTGGTCTATCAGTTAAATATGCGTTTGAAGAAATCTTTCAAGAAAGTAAGAGAAAGCCAAGGAAATTGTTTGTTGATAAAGGGTCGGAATTTTATAACGGAAATGTTCAGGCACTATTTGAAACAGACGAAAGTCATCGCCAAGGCACAGTTTATTCAACTGAAAATGCAGGAAAGGCTGTAGTAATAGAGCGTTTCAATAGATCATTGAAAAATAAAATTTTTAAGAAATTTACTGAGCAAAGAAAAAAGAAATGGTTGAAGATATTACCAGGGTTGTAGAAGAGTATAGCAATAAGATTCATTCACGTATTGAAGAAACCCAAAGAATGCTTCTGACGAACCTGATTTAATACGAAAGAAAATATTCGAAAATAATTATTCGAATGAGAGTAATCCGAATTTGCAGAAACTTAAGCCGAAATTTAAATTTGGAGATAGAGTTAGAATATTTAAGTATAAAAATAAATTTGAAAAAGGCTTTGTTGTCTATTGGACTAAAGAAATATTTGATGTTAGTAAAATAAATCAAACTTATCCGATTACTTACGAAATCAAAGATTTAGATGATGAAGATATCAGAGGCCGATTTTATCAAAATGAATTACAACGAAGCGAGCTTTAACCTTTAGGTGGCGCTTTAGCTAGCTAGCTTCGCTTGATGTTTAATTATTATTATTATTATTCAATTCTAACATAATATCAAGAAATTGTACTCCTTTTTGTAGTTTCAATAACACATAAAGACATGATTGACCACAATAAGTTGTTCCTGGTTTTGAATTTGAAATGTATTATAAATTCCATTTCCAAGTAATATTTTGACTTCACTTGTTGGAGGCAATCCATAAGAGTCGAAATAATAGTTCTCAGCCTCTGGGCGGACGAAATAACAATTAGAACAGCTTTTATTTCTTTGTCCTGCAGACCAATGTACTCCTTTTTGATCTGATGTGTGAAGATTTGTTATGAAATTTATAGTTGGAACTTTGTGCCCGGAACTGAAGGTTCCTGTTGGCTTATTTTTGATCAATTGTAATTCGTCTCTCATTAGGATATGAAAATTCTTTATTCCTAATTGATTTGCGATCTTATTTAAATCGAAATTTGTCGGGGTTTCTTTGCTGTATTGTTTTAAGAAATCATTTATGTTGCTCATTTTAAATGGAATAAAATGTCTTGTTTAACAATGTTCCATTTTATTTTTATGAAGTCTCATTAAGAGGATATTGTTTGTTTTATCTGTATTAAGACAATAGCAACATCTGTTACCACATTTCTCAAACCGCATGATTGTTTTAGGGGATCATACGGGTTGTGCATTCATAACATAGCGTTAATAACATAAAAGCAATCTATTAATTCATTCTCTGCTTTGAGGGAATATTCTGTTGTTATAGCAATCATTCAATAGAATATCGCAGTATCGACAGTCGAGACCGACTGTCGAACCAAAACCAGAAAAGTTCTGGTTTTGGTTTCCGATCTGGTTTGCATTTTGGTCGATGAAATGATTTACAATGCGGTGCAATTTCCCCATTGTCATTCAAGTACATTTAATCATACCCGTCATGTCATACCCGTATGTTGTCAAGCAAACTTCATTCACCTACAATGCCGCTTTGCTTAGATCACCATTCATAATTTTCACTTACTATTTAAACACACACACACAATTCATAAAACGTGACACATTACAATCTTAGTTTAAATTTTATCATCACAATGGTTGGATCTACTGAAAGATCTGTTCGATTGGAGACAAAGCGGAGAAGAATTCAGAAGTTAACAAGGGAAATCTTACATCTGCAAGCACGAAGTAAAATATTCTTACACTTGGATATAAGAAGAATTTTTGAATGGATCGGAGACTCGCACATAAATTTTAGATGTAATAAGTTTTTAGATGTAATAAGTTTTTAGATATAAATTTTCTAGACATAAATTTTAGATGTAATAAGTTTTTAGATGTAATAAGTTTTTAGATATAATGAAAAATCATTATTCCCACGTGTCATCATCATCACTTAAATTACTCTCACTGACGATTGTTTGAAATATTTCAGTTTGAATATCTTCTCCGTTATAAGGTAACATAATTTCATTTTCATCAGGTGCTTGACGTTTAAGAATATTTATTCGACCAGAAAATTTTTTTTCTTCAGTATTATTATTTTTATCAGGAATACTAATTCCAGCTTCTAAAGATCTTTTCCATGGTTTATTAACTGTAGTCGATAATGTTTTACCCGAATATAATTTTAGAAAATCTCCTACTTTTACTTTATCTTGTGAATATCTTTTGAATGTTTTCTTTTCACTAAGTCTCCCTTGTTCATCTACAGCAATACAATATTTTATTTTAGGAGCAATAAAAATTGCAAAAATAATTCCACCATTTCCATAATCATTTTTTCCTTGACATAATTCTCCCCCAACATATTCAGCAGCATCTAATTTATTGAATAGTTCATTAGAAATGTATTTTGAATCAGTGTTTTTTACAATTAATGGAAAACCACAATTAAATGTGCCATCTTCTGTTTCAATATCATAAACATATTGTGGTTTATTAGTTAAGTATCTTACAGTGGTGACATCTTTGGTAATATTATTTTTAACTTGACACGCACTAAAGCACAACGATTTATCTTGTCTTTCGCTTACTACCAAATTAATACCTAGAGATGATGCCAAATTGTATAAACCACTAAAGGTTTCTTTATTTTTCTGTGTAAAAAAATAATTGCATATTTACTTGTAAAAAAAGATTTCTTGCTCCCATCTGCTGCATAAAATCCAACAAACAACCAATATCTAATATTATATTCAGCATTTAGAACATACCAGGGAACACGTTTTTCTTTGAACTGATTATAATAATTTTCACTAAAGTATGTGGCATATTGTTTTGGATTTTGAAAATTAAGTTTGTATACCCTAGATGATCTCATCGTATCATATATTTTACAATCATTGTTATAGACTTCATTAGTATGTGTTTTTAATTTAATTAAGAGGTTAACATCTTGGTTATATAAAGTACAACAATATCTGACTCCTGATTCATAATTATAGATTCCAGCAGAGCCATCTCCTAAAAAGAACCCCTCTATAAATGCTTGCTTACATCTTAAATTAGGTGGATCATTAACATAAATATCACTTACAATTTGTTTCAATGTGATTGTATTGTCGTGTAAAAATAATTTATTATGTAGTAAATTTGTTCCTATATTTAATTCTTGTGGCTTTATTTCATTACCTGTTTCATCTAACAATGAATGATCTTCAGTAACATCTACTATTCCCATTTTTGTTCTTATTCTATAAATACTTTTATTTGTGTAAAGTCTAATAATTTTTTTTTACTTTACTCCATCCATTATGAGTATAAATTTCTAAATTATCAACAAATGAAATTTCTTTCATATCACCATTAATTTCAAACGGATTAATTTTATAGTTGTTTACAATACTATCTATTCTAGAAATAAATAATAAATTATTCTTTCTCAATATTACAGGCGTGTCAGTTGTTACTGAATCTGTATAATGAATGTATTTTTTGTTGAAACCATTAATTTCTAAAATAAAGTTATTCATGATTATTCTAGAGTGAGAAAGAATGAAAGAACCTAAGTGTGATGGCATGAATGACGTCTTCCCATCTTTTACAATATTAGTTTTAAGAAATTCATCATCTTCCATTTCTACTTTCGCTAAATATTGTTCATCATTTAATTTTTCATAATCTTTTACTTCTTGAGTGAAATTTTTTCTCAATGTATTCTCATTCCATAAATGATATTTAGTGGTTATATCTTTTTGTACGGTTTTTCCATATAGTGAATTCATCAATAATTTAATTAACTCATCGCCTACAGTATTTCCTTCTGTTTTATATCTTTTTCTCACATTAAAAAGTTTTTCAATATAATTTAGAAATGGTGAAACTTGATAATTTTTTTCATAAATTATACCATCATTGATATGTAAGATTTTTCCCCCACATCTAACAATTTCTTGTATGTCTACAGAAGTTGATACATCATAACATATACCATTTCTAAACCTGATTACTTTTACATGAGAATTATTATTTTGATTTTTAACTTCATCTTTTATAGGAACTGGTTGAAAAAACAAATCATTGGGATATTGAAACACAACTGTAAATATTCCAGTTTTAGGTCTAAAAGTTTGAGTATTAAATTTATATACTATTTCTCGTTCTTCTCCTTGACGAAATTTTCTAGCGGATTCGGCTTTAGGATATTCTGAATTTTCATCATACATAGCTGATGGATATAAAGATGTTGCATCAAAAGCCATTAGAAATTCATTTTTTGTTCAAGTAGTTGATTTGAAATTTTCTTACAAATTTCAGTTTTATCTCCCAAATCTCGATACTGTTTCATTAAATCTATTAGATTACTTCCAAGGGACAAAGTCCCCCCAGCGTAGCGACCAGGGGACAAAGTCCCCCCAGCGTAGCGACCAAGGGACAAACCCCCCCCCCAGCGGAGCGACCAGGTAAATACTGTTTTAATATTGGTAACAAGATGCTACAAAATGGCGATATGTATTTTCTTATATTTGCTGAGACTCTTCCACCTTTAACAGATTTTCTAATATAATTTCTAGCCCATAAATCTATATGAGAATGAATATTTATATTGTCATTTTGTACGCTTTTCATCCAACCGTTAAATGTTAAAGCAGAGGATGTCAAATTAGTAGTTATATCTTCACCAACTAAATCTCGCATGACATTATTATATTTGTAGATACAAAAAGCTAAAGAAAGAATATCGTTAACTAAATATGGTCTCCATTCATTTTCTTTTTCTTTATAATTTTCATGTGTTATGTCTCCAATTTCATAATTTAATTTACACACATTCGTAGGAATTTTAAAATTCTCACACCATTTAGAAAGACTTGTTTTTACATGTTGATAACTACATTTTATTATAATAGTTTGAAGTGCTAATTTACCTGAAGGTGAATCTTTTTTCATATTGTTTTTAATTCTAAAAGATTTTTGAATGTATCTACTAACACATTCATTGGTATAAGGATTTTGTAATGAAGCAGTTAATATTCCTCTTGAAGTTTTAAGAGGCGGTTTAGATAATTTAAAATTAGCTTTCATCGGAAAATAGGTATCAAAACCTGATGAATTGTGAGCTATTAAAGTTACTTTCGAATAATTAAATTTTCCAAGAGTTTTAAAAAATTGATGGATCGGACATACGTCCTCTGGGTTTCCCCCGATCGGACATTCATCATCCTCAGTTCTCGTAAATATTTTCACACAATTTTGAAGTTTATTAAATTCTAATTCAGTTAAATTATTATACTCATTAATCTGTTTTTTAAGTTTTTTAATTTCATCTTCATCTCTTGTTCGTTTAATTTTAATCATATCACTTAACAAACGTGTTTCTAATTCTTTCAATCTTTGTTTCGGTAAGCAACATATAAATTTATTAAAATTAATAGCTCCTACAGCATAAGGAATAGGATGAGCTGTTGAACAGTTAGGATCAGGAAAAGTTTCGAGATCCCAAATATATGTTGAACTATAGTCAATTTTTTTCTTTGTTATGATTTTATATGGACGCGTTGTTAGATTTTCATCAGTAACTGTTTTATATATGGGTTTGAAATTATTTTCAATTTCTCTAATAGCTTTTAATTTATGAGATTTATTAATTAAACAATAGCGTCCAATTGTTGAAGCTTCGTGAAAATATTTGTAATAATGAGTGAATACAACAAAAACATTTTGCTGAACAAATTATTTTTTTATTGCTTTGTTGTCTGACATCTTTTCGTTTAAAGTTTTCTCGTTTTAAGTTTTGTTTAATAAAGTTTTGCTTAAATTTTCGCTTAAAGTTTTCAGCTCCTCTAAAAAAATTTTATCATTTTCTTCATTAGAAATTTTACCATCACTAAAAGTTTTACCATCCTGTTTATTCTTATCATCAACTTTTTCGGTCTTTAAATGAAATGATATTTGATTTACTTCATTAGCTATTTGATCAAATTTTTCAATCTCATCTAACGTAATAACATTATCATCACATACTATTTGAAAGTAGTAATGCAATTTGTCATAGACTTCTTTAATATGTAAATGCTTAGTTTTTAATGATTTTCGTTTCTTAGTTACTAAAGATTTATCTAACATTGTAACAAGTGAAGTTGCAAAAACACCCGTACCTGTTAAAACTGTAGCAACTACTGGAATTACTAAAACACCTGAAGATATAACAATTGTTAAAGCACCTAAACTTATTGTTAAGAATATGCGAATTCCTTGTGTTACATTCTTAACATTAGACTATCTCTTTCTTAATTTTTTATAATGCTCTAATCTTAATAATAATTGAGATTCTTTATCTTTCATATACCTAACTCTATCTTTATGTTTTTCTTTGTTCATCTTTTCGATGTTCATTTCATATGATAACGAAGGATATATTCTTGCGGTTTCTTCCACTTTTATTCCTTCTATTTCTGAGGCTTCTTCTATTTTCGTCCCCGTTGAGGTTTCCATTTTTAAAGAAATATTTTGAATACAATCTTCTGGTATATTAAGTCTACGTGATATTTTTTGGGCTACCTAAATTTTCATCTGCCTAAATTTTCGACCTTCGGCTACGTGATATTTTTCGACCACGTGATATTTTTTAGATTACGTGATATTTTAAGACCGCCTAAATTTTCGTCCACGTGATATTTTGAGACCGCCTAAATTTTCGATTACGTGATATTTTGAGACTGCCTAAATTTTTGAAATTTTGATTTTTTTGAAAATTTGTCACTACCTAAATTTTCGCCCTTCGGCCTTCGCCCACGTGAAATTTGAAGTCTACCTAAATTTTTGAGATTTTGATTTTTTGAAAATTTTGAAAAAAACCCGCAAAAGTGCGACATCCGGCGCAAGCGAAGCAAAGCGAAGCGAAGTGTCGCGCCGGATGTCACACTATATACTACTCACAAGATAAACGATGCATGTATTCGGAGATGTTTGAATGACGATGGTCCCATACTAAAGTAAAGCGAACTGCATCAGGAGATTGACGGTGACAGGAGTCATACGAATGGTATTGTGATCGGGATTTCTCAGTGGTGGGCCAATAATTGCAGAATCATGACAAAGAGGAGAAAGAACATCGTCCATCCAAATGTGATCTATGACACTATCTCCTCTAGTAGAATCAGTGACCTTGTTTATGAAACACAGTTGCTTACTCAAAAAGTCTGTCTTCATATCATTGAAGTCTCCGACAACCAGAGTTCATGACTGCAAGTATGTCAATTGAAAGTTATCAATTTCGGTAAGGAGAAAATCAACGATAGCATCATGCTCACATTTGCGTAATCCAGGCGGAAAATACAGCACACAAATAATAATTGAAAGGTCATTCCAGAAAATTCGAGAGAAAATGACTTCAAAATTCTTTGGCAGATCTAATGTAGGTGACGACGCAGTAACTATACCGATTATTTATCCACACACAAACGCCTCCACCTTTGCACTAAATGCGACTACATCGAATAATATCTGTTTTTCGCCCCGCCAGATGCCATCCATCATTGGCATGTTGGGCTAAGAAACCTCTTCCAGTTTCATGTGCTTCCTTTTGTCCTAAAAATTCCAAAAAACAAATTATATTTTCGGTTAGGTTCTGCTATGTTTCCTCAGGCTTGGAGAGACCTTTCATGTCGTACATTCGATATGGTTGGCCTGACCCCGCCATGTGGTATAGGTTGGAGGTTAGGGACCGCAACCTTGCTTCATGCAGCCACATGGTTCCTCCGTGATGACTCCATACATAGCAAACTTAATTCTGGTTTTTTTTCAGGTGTCTTAGCTTCACCTTTTGATATTTTCAAGTTAGCTTCTCGTCAGGTCCATGACGAACTCGTATTTCAGTTCTTATATGGTAAAATAAAATCGTTTATAAGTATTAATTTATTTCCTTTCCCGTCTTAAGTTGAGTCGACTAGCCTTTATACGTATTGCAGTCCCTACTTTATACTGGAGTAGGTTGCTGTATGTTGTTAGTATTAATTTATATTCATTCGTTCATGACTTTTAATTGCCTAATTATTGACAGGATTCTCCACTAGGGTAGTTGTTTAACTTTGGTATCTTCCGTCTCCTGGATCCTTCGAATTTTTTTGACCGTGTCGTGTCTTAATTCGATCAAAATTGTTATATTTCAAGATGATGTCATCAATGTCCGGACATATGCAAGACACAGTAATTCGCAGCTCATCAAGTTTCGAAAATACCAATCTGGCGTTTGTCAAAAATATGGACGGACATGGGGATTGGATAAAATCATTGTTGAAAATGTTGAAAATCCGAGCGCTTGCAAAGATTTCCACGATAAAGTACAACATCTTCACCACTGTCACTTTCGTCGTTGTAATTCCAATTTGCTGACTTTGTCTTTTTCTCGTTGTAATCTTGTTAAATCTAGATGGATGAAAATTTTGTTGAATTTCGTACCTCTCAATAGCTTTGCTTTCCTTAATAAATCTGTCTTTTGCTCAACATTTTGCAGAGTAACCCTCAACATGCGAGATCCATCTCTCTCTGGTTTGTCAAGCCTTCTCGTAGAAATGATCCGAACATCTGCCTTAAGTTTGCCCAAAACTTTTTCCCATTATTTCGCCATCCCAATCGCATCTTTCATTCAAAGACCCATGAATTTCGCTTAAGCCATGAATAATGATATTGTTCTTCTTGTTCAGTCTTTCCTCCATCTTGGCCAAGCAATGCTCGGTTGCATCATTTTTTATCGAATGCACTTCATTTCTGAGAGTTGTCAGTTCTGAATTTTACATCTGTTGCAGATTTTGAATCGATAATATAAAAGACTCGACCATATCGAATCGATCCTTCAGAAATCGCACTTGTTCCTTTATTTTATCAATGTCTTCGCTTAGCACTCGTATTACTTCATCTTTGGATTCGCTAATCAATTATTTTAATTCAGACAGAAGCCCTGATTGTGACCTTATCGATTTCGGTGTGGGCAAAATCGTAGGCACAACGGAAGTAAAGACTTCCATTGTTCCAGAATAGTATTCGAACCAAAACAGGGGTTCGAACTCTCTGCTGTTGGATCTTTACACAGTGTGCTTATGCAGAAAACCACGCAGCGAATAAAGAATCTGTCGTCAATTGATTAGATAAATCCGCTGAAGAATACTGACGTAATGTGACTGCCAACCTTTCTCTCCAATTTGTCGCTGTCGATTTTTATTGAACAATACTCACAAGCAGCCGGAATATGATTGAAATATAGGAGTTTTGGGAAAACTACATGATATGCGAAGACGATGAAATTATGATGTCACGCAGCACATTCAGAGGAATCCACTGATACAAAAAATATGCTAAAACACTTCGTAGGACAGATAGACGACGATACTATTCTACAATGATTAGCGAGAGAGACACTAAACGACCGCACATGTCATATAGATACGTATATATCACAAAAAGATTGCTTCGAGGATTTTAGAGCGATTTTTTCGAGGATGGGAGGATGACTTTGTTGCTTGACATTTGATAAAGTAGCCATTTTCCTTAAGAAAATCCAGCTTTATATTTCAGCACCGTCGCTGCCATGATCACGATGTGTGACTTGAAAAGTTGTGTGTGGCCTATTACGTAAAAGTGAAGCATCAAAGTCGAAAATCCAAATCAGGTATTAGTCTGTTCAAATGGTGATGATAAGCAATTGCAATTAATTGATTGATGACAAAATATATATTCGTGTACCAAACACATAAAATCAAAGTTCAATTTTTAATTCTTGGAGCCAGTTTTCAAAGTCAGTGTCAATTACGAGGGAGACGAAGGTCACCATGGGACCTGTAGGCTCTGCAATGCGAGATGATGTGTTCACTGTTTCAGCTGGATGACCACAGATACAGGAGGCGAATGTCCGCATAATGCACATACATAATGCCCGCGAGGACCGGGAGGAAGATTGCCTCGGCGGGGCGTAGACAGCCTGTGATGATCCTCAATGTGTCTCGATGAGCGTTGAGTCGATGACAAGGTTGCTGCTTGGGTATTGAACCCAAGGCTTGTGTGTCAAACTCAAGCCCAGACCGAAGTAAAACTTCTGCTGTAAGTCTGTGTAAGTATAATATTTTCTCGCTCGGTCACGTGCTATTTGTGTGGTCTGGCCAACTGACTTTGATCTAAACTGGCTTTGTGTGGTCATAATTTTCAGAGTAATTTAAGTACTACAAGGTATGTATTTTCCTCAAATTCCAAAAATAGTAATATTTACTAATAATAAATCATAATAATAATAATAATTAAAAAAAAATTCGAAACTTCGTCGCGTGCGGTCGTGTCTCAATCAGTGCTGCTGTGATTTTAACGTTTTCCCGCCTGGTTGGCGCTCTGTGCGAGCTTTCCTTGGTGCTTCCACGACGATAGTGTTCCTCGTATTGCTCCTCGCCTTTTCTGTGCTTTTCTCCGTCTTCGCCCCCCTGGTCTGCCTCCTTGGGGCCATTCAGTGTTCTACGCTCACATTTAGTGCCTCTCCTCTGTTTGTGCCTGCTGTAGCTCTGTTTTGTGTTGGTTTTGAGTCGTGCTTTTTCGTTTTCATAATTGGCTACCCATGGTCTGCATCTCTTCCAAGAGTGGGAAGGATCAGCTCATCGGTTCGGCCGTTTTTCTTAATTAGACACCTTCCTACTCAATTTTATATCAGGGAGGCTCTCCATGTTTTGTATCATTCCTTGAGCCTCTTGTTCATCTCTATTCACCTCTACATTCTCTCAATGCGATCTTGCGACGAGCCTGCCATTGCCACGCATTTTCAAATTTTCAGACTGATTGTTCATAGATATCTACTCAGAGTCTTGCATTTCCATTCAGCTAGTCGTCGGCAGAAGCGTTTCGATTGTTTGATGACATATCAATCAGTCTGCTGCTGCATCAAGCTTTCTCTCTCATCTGCTCACAGACATCGATCCACTCATGTCTAAATGTTGCTCCTGCAATGGCTCCAACGCTAAATGCGTTAGCTGTGTCTGTGCTCGCAATAATGTCAGCTGTATATCTTGCTACCCCAAACGCCATGGCAGATGTCAAAACACAGATAGTGTGCCAATTGTCACTGCGTGTAGGCCTACTCTTGTTTCAGGCAAGATCAAGGACGGAGACGTTCGTGGGGCGCAAGAATCGTAAGCTCGGAGGACAATGTAGCGCCTTACACACCTACTATCCTCTCCGCCTTGCAGGCGAAACACCCCAGTAGACCAAGTGATCGCCGTCCTTTTCCGTACCCAAGTGAATTGCATTCCTTCACAGTAGACGAAAACAGTGTTATGAAGGCCATCAAATCTTTTCTAACCGGTTCAGCAGGTGGCATCACCCGTTTGCGCCCTCAACACCTGAAGGAATCGCTTGGCATTGATGCCTCCAGCCAAAGAGATCAGCTTCTATCGGCCTTGACTGATCTGACCAATGTCATCATCTCTAACAAGTTGCCCCGGGCCATTAAGGCTGTTTTACTAGGAGCCAATGTCACTGCTCTAAACAAGCGAGATGGAGGAATCAGGCCCATCGAAGTTAGGGAGACTTTTAGACGCATTGCCTGCAAATGTGCAGTCTCTCATTCAGAGCAGGCATTCAAGGAATTGTTCGCTCCTTTACAATTAGGATGTGGGGTGCGAGCCGGTTTGGATGCGGCCATCCACTTCACCAGAAACCGCGTCTATGCTCGACGTGAGGGGGAGATTCTGGTAAATCTAGATTTTAAGAATGCTTTCAACACCATCAGGAGAGACTACATCGCTGAATGTTTGGACAGGTATGCTCCTCATCTGCTTGATCTGTTCACTGCCTGTTACTCGGAGCCCACAGTGTTGACTTATGGTGATCTTTCCTTTGAGTCTGACGAAGGCCTACAACAAGGAGACCCACTTGCCCCGGCTCTTTTTTGCCTCGATCTCCACGATGCCTTAGCAAGTCTTAGTGGTTGCTCACTCAAGATAGCCTATTTAGATGATGTCACACTGCTAGGGAAGCATGATTCGCTACTTGCCGATCTCAAGAAGTTTATTCCATCATGCAAGGATGTTGGCCTGGAGTTGAATAGTAGCAGCAAATGTGAATTGTCTGTTATTGGTAGCCTTGATCCGGCCATCCTCAATGATTTCAAAGAGCTCCTACCGAACTTGACCTTTGTTCCCAAAGATAAAATCACTCTTTTAGGAGCTGCCTTGGGGGAAAATTCGCTTGAGACCCTGATTCTAGATTCACAGAAAACCTTTGAAGTCTTGGGATCTCGCTTGAAGATTCTATCGTGTCATGATGCTCTGTTTTTACTGCGCAACTGTTTTTATTTGCCTAAGCTCCTTCATCTATTACGAACGCCACCTTCGTTTACAATAACGGACCTTCTTCTACTTATTGATGAATCGATGATGCATGTTGTATCTTCCATTTTGAATGTTGAGTTGAGCAATTTTCAAAAGAGACAAGTTGCGCTCCCAGCCAAGTTAAGTGGACTGGGTATTTCCTCGGCGTCCTTCATAGCTGCTTCAGCATTCTTATCTTCCCTGTATGCTTCAGACTCTGTTTGTCAGCTTCTTTCATGTCACTGGAAGCTCGAGGAAACGAAGTCACACGACACAGCGCTCGGACATTGGTACTCGCAGTGTTTATATCCACTGCAACCCCTTACCAAGCAGAAATCATGGACACTTCCGCTTCACCGCCAGTCCTACGACGACCTCCTCCGAAGTTCCAAGCTGCTTGACCGCACGCGACTGCTCTCCTGCGCCTCAAAGGGATCGGGCGATTGGATTAACGTCCTACCGTCCACATCGCTCGGTCTTCATTTGACGGACGACCAACTCCGCGTCGCTTCTGCCATCCGCATCGGAGTCCCCGTATCCATTGAGCACATCTGCGCTCGTTGTGGCTCTAAGGCGGACGGCGGTGGCGCGCACGGCTTCGTCTGTCCCCGCAGCAAGGGCCGACATCTGCGCCATACGCTGATGAACGAGGTGGTGGACCGGGCGATGCATTCCATCCTACTGGACTGCTGCTGGACAAGAACCTGAAGCCGGACGGCATCAGCCTGTCCCCGTGGGAGCTCGGACAGCCGATCGCGTGGGATGTCACGTGTGCACATCCATCCGCGAAATCCTGGAGCTCTACGACTTCAAGTAGCGGATCAGTGGCGACAGCGGTGGAGAAGAGAAAGTCGGTGAAATACTGTGACCTCTATGAGGACTTCGCATTCCAGCCCGTATCCGAAGAAACTTGCGGTGCTTACGGCGAACAGACATTCTCCTTTCTGAGGAAACTTGGAAGCCGTATTGCCGCCAAGACCGGCGAGAAAGACGCATGCCTTTACTTGCGCCAACGCCTCGCTATTGCCATTCAAATAGGGAACTGTGCATGCATTCTTGAGACCCTTCCGGCACCCGGAGCTGCACTTCCCGACTTGTACTGACTTTTGATTTGCTTTGCTTTCTTGTTTTTGTGTTTTAATGCTAATAAAGGCTTTTTCGATTAATTCTAAAAAATATTAGTAGCATTATAATAATAATAATAATAATTACTAATAAATCAGCTGAATGCAACTCTGTAAAATTTAGTTTTCTAGATACTAGTGGCCACGGCAGTAGTTAGCCCTTTGAATCTGCCTATGGCAACTGTAACTATTTGTCATTGCCATTGTGGTCCTAATCATGAAGAGAAGCATTTTAGCACATTGCGGTAATATCTAGCATGTAGGCTAGGCTCATCATGCACTACAGTGCACTGTATAGCCTATATTGTACTTTTTTACGGCGAGGCGTAACTAATCATACAGTAGTGGCTTACATAACTTATTAAGCAAGCACATAAAATAACTACCGGTACACACAAGCTCATATTTTGTGCAGCAGACAAGACCTAATTAAATTATAGCCTAGTCCTAATAGCTAAACTACATATTGTTAGAGCCTACACGTAGACATACCTAAGTAGACGGGGATTTCGATTTATTAATTAACTAAATACAGGTATACAACAAAAGAGAACTAATAAGAGGCCAATTGCTAGACATTCCCAAATACCTAGATGTACATCTAAACTGCACTGGCACAAGCTTCGGCTTTATCGCAGATAATGTCTATGCTTAACAAACCCATTCATTCATGAGTTCATTCATTCACCCAACAAATTCATGAGTTTATCAAGAATCAATTAACAAGTAAGTTGTAGCCTATAATGTAGGCCCAGACTTGCTATCGGAAAGGTAGGCTAGACTTAGAAAATGCAAAGTCATGACGGTCACCTTTTGCTGTAGCCTGCAATTTATCCTATAGGCTAATTAGATTAGATTCGTTAGGACCGACAATATGAACCAAAACTCTATTTCGCTTGGCTTGATGGAATGATCCAGAACTTAAGCCTGACTGGCAAGCCCACAGAATGGCTGGGCTACACAGAATGGTCTAAACACATGTCCTAGGTCTAGACACAGGGTCAGTGCATGACCCGGTTACTATACAGCCAGGTCAAGGCGTAGAGTATAATTTATGTATGGTATAGGCCTATAATAATGGTATGGAGCCTATGGTAGCTAGAATTTTGCATTATGTTAGGCTTGGGTCATCAAAATTATTGCTTGGGTTGCTTGGGACTCGGGACTTGGGTTAATTCCGAGACGCTTGGCTTGGGCTGACCTAACCTAAGCCCTATAGCAACCTTGTTCGATAATGCGGCTCCATTCACAATTATTGATAGCTGATGTTGGCTATCGCTGTTGCTCAGATAAAAAGCAGTCGCACTTGTTTTTTTCAGTGCTCATTTTCAGACGCTACGTAATTAAGCAGTCGTGTGGCAGTTTCACATTTTTGTTGAGGGTGTTTTCAACTTGGGACCAACTCCCATTTGACGTGGGGAGAGCTAGATCATCCGCATAGCCGCACCACCTGGAGGTGGTTCACGGAGTGTCGCTGATGTATATGTGAAAGACCATAAGAGATATAGTAGAACCTTGTGGTACTCCATTGCGAAGTCGTCGAAGGCGGCTAAGTCATTTGTCCTTAGCTTATAGCTTTGACAATGCACGATTACCATGGTGAATTCAACGGCATGGACATCACTCAAAAACCTCAGGAGTTTGAGGTGCGGTCCTTCAAGCCATACTGCGTCATAGGCTCCGATCATATCAACGAATACTACTCTGACTTTTTGCTTCTGTTCGAATTCTGTTTCAGCATCATCAGTAAGCAGAGTAATTTGGTCGGTGGTTGAGCGGCCACGCGGAACCCCACTTGCTCGTGAGGAGTCAAAAATGGGTTTGAGGCGTGATAGCATGGGTCTCTCAAAAAGTTCCAGGGCCACACAAGATCGGAGATAAGAAATTCCGGAGAGATAAAGTCAAGACCGTGGGATTTGTCGTTTTTTATTTAGGTGATCGCTTTCCTCATTTCAGCCTTTGTGAAAGGTCCGGATTGTGATTTGTCCTCCGGGCCAGCATTTTTCTTCAGGTCTTGAATCTCGTTATTGACACCCTATTAAAGTTCCTGTTCGTATTTGTTTGCCGTCCATTTTCGAATAGCTTGCTTGTGATTGCGGTCGCGCTCACTGGGCATGCTTGTGGTGAACGTCCTGAAAGTCAGTTGAACGAGAGCCATGCTTTCCGACTGGAGTGGCTAAACTCAATGGCAGATGTTTCTTCCTATCAGCGCATCAATCACTTGTCATTTTATGCTATCATCAGGTCGACCATCGAAATGCGATCTGTGTCTATTGCAACATTGACGAAATCGGTGTAACGCTGTTGGCATTCCTTCTCTGAAGTCAGGATATAATCTTTGCGGAAGCAATTATCGGCAATGACAGCAATCAATTGCAATAAATAGGCGATCGCAATTAGTTAATTGAGTCATGGTGTAATTAAAGTGGATGGATTGCTGAGCAGAATTTATCTATTAAAATTATTATTATTTAAAAAATCTATTAAATTGCATGTATGTAGTTTATACTTTGAATTTAAGCTAATATCTCCTCATGGTGTGCCAGATTAGGGGGTTTCATTTTAAAATTTTCCCTCAAAATTTCTGATGTATTCATGCTTGAATTTTTCGAAAATTACAGTCAAACGAATCATGCGGTTAGCCCTTTTTGAGGAAGTGACGGAAAGATGGCGGACAGAAAGACCGAAACTGCAATCAGGGACTCGATTAAGAAAATTTCCATTTATTTCGTCAACAGTTTCCTATATAATTTGACCCTCTCTTTTCAAATATAAATGCTAGAATATCACACGGCTAGCACTTTTCGAGGAATGGATGAAAGTTCAAGAAGACGGACATGAAACTGAAACTGCATTCAGGGGCTTGATCAATTTAATCACAAGTCTTGGAGGTCATAACAGGTTCTTAAGAGGTCTTGGAAAAATCTTCCTGTCTGCGCACAAAGTGCAATGTATTAATCATCGGTCTGCATCAGATTGATCAGACCTCAATTGTTATTAATGCATGCGGAAGTGCATGTTAATCGAGTCAGTATGCAGTTTCGATTTCAAGTCCGCCACTTTGAATCATCGTCATTTCTCTAAAAGGGCTAGCCGCCTGATATTCCAACAAATATATTTGAAAAGCTGGTCGAATTTCAGTGGAAACAGTTGCTGAAATAAAATGAGAACTTTTTCAATAGAGCCGCAGAATGCAGTTCCGGCTTTTTTGTCCGCCATTTTGAATTTTCGTCATTTCCTCAAAAAGTGACAGCCGTGTGATTTTCTAGCAATTTTGTTTGAAAAGAGGGGTTCAAATTACACAGAAAACGGTTTAAGAAATCGTTTAGGATTCTTTTTAGTCGAGCACCAGGATGCAGTTTCCACTTTGCGTCCGCCATTTCAATTTTCGCCATTCCCTCGGAAAGGGCTACCCGTAAGATTTCATGCAGAAAGACATCAGAAACCGTCGGGAAACAGTATGGACATTTTTTGAAATGAAAATGAAACCGCCTCTCTTGGCACGCCGTGTGCAATGGGTCGATAATTTCTTTGAATTGTGAATGCCTATTGAAATTTTAGGCCTGTATACCTATAAGCTTATGATATGGTTAGGTATTATGCTTTTCTTTCATATAGATGTCTAAACACATCTTATCTCATATGAAACATTGTCAACCTCCATAAATTTATTTTGTTTTCTTAGGTTTTGACAAACGAAAGTATCAAAATTTTTCTTACACTTATTTTCCTGGATGCAAAGTTGAATATCCCAGACGATCTTTCTTCTTGTGGCAACTTTTTGTAAATTTTCACCGTTTCATTCAAAAGTGATCCATACGCTTCACCTGGATCACATCCAACTAAGGCAAAGACCCAAGCACTTCGTGCACTCTCTCCCAATGCTGTCAAATAACATTTTCTACAAAATATGATAACCTGAAAGCCAAACGATTTGATGTACATTAGAATAAACAATTTAACATAAAAAGCAAGGTCATATCAATTTTCTGTTTTTTTTTGTTTGATGAGCAGTCATGGAAAAGGGAAAATAGTAAAAATGTGCTGCTCTAATCATCACACATTCATGAACACACCTTTGATAACTAGGTGAGAGTACATGAGACAGAATTTTGTGATCATCAACTAATTCACCTTTTTGGGGAAATAAGCTTAATACTTCATAAAAAATTGAGCTTCAAGTTTTCACTTGCACAACCTTAAAATAAAAATGACTCTGTAAGTTGATATTGATTTACAAACGAATTCGTGCATGCACAAAACTCGTGTGTGAGCATTATCCATATCTAATTTTTCTGATCACACATGCGTAATCATGGCTTCGTGCGCGGCTGCACGAAATGCATCGCACCCTCATTAATTTTGGAACTTCATTAAAAAATAACTGACCGCGGTCATTCTACAAAAACATTGAAATTCATGTCTTTGAGTTCTAGACCACGCCAATCATCTGTGACATC
Organism: Prostheceraeus crozeri; assembly: GCA_907163375.1. Lineage (NCBI taxonomy): Eukaryota > Metazoa > Platyhelminthes > Polycladida > Euryleptidae > Prostheceraeus > Prostheceraeus crozeri. The sequence continues at coordinate 1,254,001 of CAJQUW010006363.1, read as the reverse complement.
GGATTTTTTGCTGTCATAGTAAAGATTAGGATCCATATAACACACCAATAAAAAATAAGCCTAAAATTTAGTTTTACTTCGTGTCGCGAAATCAAGTATCCGTAAAATGTCACTGGTATTACCTGTCCCGGCTGCTGTTCGAATTAAAGATTAATTTCTGATGACAAGGTTTTACTGTAAACTGGTCCTGAATTTAGACATGATAGAAGATGATACATAAATAAAAATGAAACATCGCTGTTTCTGAACAAAGGTTATATTTTCCAGTCTGAAATGTCTCAGAGTAGCGGTGTCCCTGGGTTTTGTGTCACTAGTGTTACACTCCGCATTTTCATTGTCTAGCTCACATTGAGAGACACTTAAAATTCTGATTCTAGCATGATACTTGCACTCAATGTATGGGTAAACGGCATGTATAGTGTAGAATGATGGCATTTTATATCTGCACAGCAGAACTCGTCTGATTAGAATGAAAAGCAAGATTATAAAAATTCTTCGTCACTGGTGCTACGCGACTGTCGCAGAGGCTAAATGAAAATTTTGATAAATTCCATGTTTTGCTATGTTGGTGATGTCTTTACTTCACACTCCAACAGTTTAAAAATGAAAATTCTCTTATCATCCTCAGTTATTTAAATAACAAGACACTTTTGTCACTGGTGTTACCCATTTTTTTCGTAGCACCAGTGACAAAAAATTCCATATTCCTCTGATAATATACAAGACTGCTAAGAACACAGTCATTATCCATCCAAACTTAATTTATAGTCTTTATAACGTATGAGATTAGATACATTATGAATGGATAGTCTGTTAAATTTCATAGCAAAGAGAAATTTCACAGAAAATAGTCTACAGAGGTGATAATTATGTTGTCATGCAACTTCGAGTCTTCCCATGACTACGCACGTATAACGAGCCATCCATCAGCATTGCTTTTGCTTACACCTGCACGACTCAGCCATTCAGCTAGCTACTGTAGAAGGCCTACCAAATAGCTTTTCCATGACTCACGTGCACCTCTAATGACGATCTAACATCATAACGGGATTCATAAAAGCCTAGTTTGAGGTTATCGCCGATTAGATTCTAACTCGATATCTTGCCGTCCAAGCAGCGCTGAGAAGAAACGTCTGTACCGCCTGAGGAGTGATTCAGAAACTGTAGCCATTTGGGCTCATCTTGACCCTGTTTTATAAGATCCCCGGAGTAATTATCCAAATGTCAAGACTATGCATGTTTTTAGTGATGGCCCTGCTACCCAATGTAAACAGAAAGGCAACTTCTTTTGCCTGTCTACGGAACCCTTTGACCTGGGATTTGAGGCCGTCTCTTGCAATTTTCTTCGAGGCAAGCCATGGCAAAGGAGCTCCTGATGGCATAGGGGTAGTCTGAAAAGGACAGTATATCCACTTACACGTTTAGGAAGTGATATAACTAAGCGCTGATGAACTGTATCAAATACCGAGCAATCTATCGAGCATAAAATTGTATCCTATTGAACCAACAGAGATCGATGAGAAATCGAAATATTATCGGAACTTATGAAAAATTTGAATCCTCCGCCAGGAACGATGAAATTGCATATGATATAGTGTGCTTTGCTAGGGGGCCAATTTCAACCGGAATGTTAGCTGTTACACATACCTTATATCAAACATTTTTTTATCGAAAAATAAATGTTTCAAATTGATTGACCACTACCAATTTATAGGGTGATGCAGCCACCGCACATTCATGCATTTGCAAGTTTCACATATTTTGTTGTATGATGTTTACGTGAGTTGAAATGTAGTATAATTTTAGCCAGAACCTTCGGATGATGTATAATGCTCATTTTTCATCGAAATCAAATAGGTTTCCACGGACTATTTAATATGATTTCATCAAGGGTTAAATGTATATTCATTTCGCATATCAGAAGTTGTGCAACTCTATACGTTTGTAGGCAGTAGAGCGTGCACACCAGTGACACTAATCCGATCACTAATCGATCATTTTATCTTAAAATAGTTGGCATTCAGCGATGATGGTACCAAAAACGCGCTATTTAGGCAATTTCCTACAACGTGGGATAAGATGATGTCAATCGGTTGATATGACCAATCGAAACAAGATGAAAAGGGAATTTCAATGTTTTTGTAGAATGACCCACCATCGCAAAGTTATCCGCCATTCCACATTACAAAAATGATTTGTGACTGATGCTATTATTGAATTGATGATGTTACTGATACATTAATTGTTAATGTAGAGTGATATTCCATGCTTAAACAAGCTCAAAACAGCGAGATAAAATATGACATCATAGATATTAGAATTAAGAAGACAAGCATATAGCTACATAGAAAACTTGCGAATAGCCAGTGTTGGACACTATCCGCTTAAATTCGCTAATTCGTTAATTAAGAGATATTGCATTGTTCATCAACGGATTAACGGACTAAAACCATTTTGCAAACTTGTTAACTTCGTTACTCTCCATTAAGTTCATGCATTCGTTAAATTTACTGAATAATGACCACTGGGCAGGGGATTCGTACAGCACGAAGAATGCATGTGTAACCATTCAGTCATGGTGATTGATGATTTTTGAAAAATGATGGAGTCAATTGTAATTAATCATTTGATTTTATTTGTGATAATTTGATTCCGGGAAGTTCAATTCATGCGCTCGATCGATTAATTGGCGCCGTCAGTAGCAACCGAATAGATTTCTTGCTTAAGAGGTTTGCCTGTAGATGCGAGATAACTACAATCGAACGATTTGTATTCTACTAACTATGCGATTGTGTTCCGTTTGATGCCTGCAAAGCTTACAGATCGGTTTATAGTACACTGTAAACTGCCGGGCACTAATTTAGGCATGAAGCCGAAATTTCGTGCCAGTGAGCGCCTAGTTAGTGCCTTTCTAGTGCCTCGAGGCACCAGTAGACGCCACTAGGCACTAATAGGTACCAAACTAAGTGTTTGTTTATCCAATGAAATGGAAGGAAAAATCAATGGGCACGAACTCGGCACTATGAACTTCGTGCCTTGTGTTGGTTAGAATTGATGCCTAAATTTTGTGCCCTAGAGTTTACAGTGATATTATAGCAGCACAGATATGGATAAACTTGCGTCTGACTGCGGATTATTCGAGAACAGTGTGCAGACGTCTTGGCGACCAATGTACACGCACACATGCATGTCCCAGTTTTGCAGCATCTCTGTGCCGAAAATTCAGTCTTACTTTATTCATAGAGTAGGTATATTATGTAGAACGCCAGCGTGATAATTTAATTATATACCCAGAGTGATAGCATTTCCGATTTCATTAGATTCACTCATTTTGGTATTTGCAGTCGTACCGCATGTGAGATGTGCATTTGTATTATCTAGGACGAATAATCAGGGAATTCATTATCATATGAAAGCGGAATAGAAATGGAAATACTTTGAAAATACTTCGAGTCACTAATTAGCTTGGCGAACCAATGTTTCATTAACTGACTTCTGTGGAAGTGATCGGAGGAGGAATAACCCGAATAAGTCTTCGACTTGACGGAAAAAATATTTCATTTTCTCAGTCGAAGACTTATTCCTCCTCCGTTCAAATTGACATTCGACTGATAATAAGACCTGCTGATGAAGTGATTGTTCACTATCAAAATTTAAAACTCTTGTCAAAATGAGTGTTTTCCTCCACTTGACATGTCACAAATTATATTGAAAGATTGCATCACAATCAAAGGCGACGACACTCAGCTTCCATAGTTGATTTTTTCCCTTTTGATGCGGCAACTAGACTCACAAAGTATGTATTTCGTCGCATAAAGAAAGGAAAAACATCATTTTAAGTTGAAGAATGTGCATCCGTCAGAAGACAAAAACTGGTATCGGTCGGAAGACAAATTTTGGGGGACAAAAGCTAATTGAAGAAAAATCCCAAATAAACATAAATGCTATCTTGAATTATTTTCTGTTTGATAGTACGGTTCATGCGCTTTTACATGACACATAACTTTAGGGCTGTCTAAAATGTTTTGTGATTTGGTTAATTTATCATATTCACAAACGAATTAAACATTTCATCTTCTTCGAGTTGTCTTCAGAGGAGTTTATGCAGAGTTTGATTCGCTTAGATCAATTTCATGTGGTAACAATAACTTCGTCGAATGTAGCTCACCTCGGCAGTTCTGAAATGAGTTAAATTCACTTTCACGAGTTTAGCTGGTGTTGAAAATATTCACTGCAGACATTTGAAGGCGATGGAGGTGAAGAGAGAACATTTCCGTCCTATGATACTGTCTGATTTTAAAATTGGATTGCAACAGCAAGAGAGCGTCGAGAGACTTGTTGCGGCATTTGGAGATGAAGCGCCTTCAAGACCGACAGTCTTCCGATGGTTTGTGGAATTCAAACGAGGTCGCTCGTCTCTTGAAGACGAAACTCGAAGCGGACATTCTTTAAGCGAAACCACTGAGGACCAAGTGGAGTTGGTACAACGTTTTGTGGAAGAATACGCTAGGGTCACTGTTGCTCAACTGCCTTGTCCTCTTGAAGTGTTCATGCAATCCTGCATGATCAGCTAGGCCTACGCAAGATTTCAGGCAGATGGATTCGACATCTTCTGACTCCAGAACAAAAAGAAGCTCGAGTGCACTGTTGTCGTCAAATGCTTCGTAGATTCAATGAAGGCCACACCAGAGAGGTGTCGGAGATCGTAACAGTGGACAAAACAAGGGTTTATTCATTCGACCCGGAAAGCAAGCAACAATCTGTTCAATGGACCCCTGACGGTGCCGCCCCTTCAAATAAGTGTCGCAGAGGACGAAGTGCTGTAAAGCAAATGGTGGCTGCGTCTGTGGACATGAGCGGTCATGTTGCTACAATGCCGCTGGTGACCCAGACTTCCAATTGGCACGTTTCAGAGTGTCCCGAGACTTTTTGCTGCGGTTTTTCGTCGTCAAAGTCGAAGAACGCGTCGACGACATCTTCTTCCGGATCAAGACAATGCACCAGTTCACCGAGCACAGATGACGAACGATTTTCTCGTGGAGAATTCCATCGATGAAGAAAGGCATGCAAGGAAGACGTTTGAGAATGCAGAAGCCGCAGTGGAAGCATTCGTGGAACGCATAGAATGCATGTCTTCTTCGGAGTGGCTTAAGTGCTTCGAAAGTTGGTTCCGACGAATGCAACTCTGCATAGACTGCTCTGGAGACTGCTTTGAGAAGATGTAATGTTTAATTCTATCGTCAATATAATATGTCAGTCAAATCGCAAAGCTTTTTGAACAGCTCTCGTGTATGCACAAATTAAGCAGATCACAACGAAATTTCTTCCCTAAGATAGAGTACCTATGCTGGGGACAGGCTTTTTGATACTTTTTCTGCCTTGAGCTAAATTTTTCATAAAGGAAACTTTTTGGATTGATTTGAATTAACCATGACCAAAAAAGAGGAGATCCTAGGGATCAAGATGAAAAAAATCATGACAATCAGTTCATAACGAAGGATTTTACAGACGGAAGAAACGGTTTTTGACAAATGTTGTTATATAAAATGGATTTACCCACAACCCTCGAGCAGATAGTAGGTAAACAAAGGAATAACATCAGAAATTTACTCTCTAGATAAACATCAAATAACTTTTAGACCTCAGGAATATGATCTCCGCAGAAACTGAATCCTTCGATGCAAAAATTTTAATGCTATTTTTTTGAGTTGACACTCTACCTATAGCTTACTTCTCATTTCATTTGTCAAAACGGCATTCTTTCATGTAGCAAAGTTCTCTCCGTAAGGACTCATTTAATTTGATAGAGGTTTATGTCACTCCATGAAGACGGCGGTAACGGCCATCAAACGAAAAAAAATACGAGCCCTTAGACACCTATATTTTTTGAAAAGTATGCATATGTCACAGATATCATGTATGTCAGTCACCAAAATCATCTATGAGCTATTGCCAAATTATGATGTCATCTTTCAAAATGGTCGCCATGATTATGAAAATAGGCTATATCTCGAAAATGAATGTTTTTAAGCCCCAATAATGTATTACGAATATATAAAGTCGACAATTTCCTTTCATTTGTGACTAGTGATAAGTCAATAAGTTACATACATGTACATGTCAAATAATGACGTCATAGGCCTAATTCAAAATGGCCGCCATAATTGCGAAAATCTGCTGTAACCCGAAAAAAATTAAAGCCGAAATATCTAGTGCTTTTTACATTAACAAATTTAAGACATAGATAGAAAATCCCACAGATCTTTGTCTTAATGAACCTTTAAGATAGCGCATACATTTGAGTGTGCGCAATTTTCAAAAAACAATTTTTTCTAGGCAGTGACACATAAAGTGGGTGGTAATAAGGTGGAGTGCTAATTAATCAACTTACAATCGGCTTCACTCAGTCGAGGAAAATATTGAAATATATTGCATAACATCGAAGACCAATTAGCCTATCAAATAGCCCATGGGATAAGCATGAGCCAATAATGAAACAGCATAGAATGGAATTGATGGTTACACAGCAAGATATTGAAAAACATAACATATGCAGCACGTCACAAAACTGAATTATATAACAGAAGCACAAATGAGTGGGTGAATGAATAGGTCTATGTAGTAACAATCAAGTATTATACAGTGTATACACGAAAGTTACGCTCTATGCAGTCAATAAAAGAAGAAAATGGGAAGAAAATGCTAAAATACTGAAAATGGCAAAAGCACTCAGCGAAAAGTTACAGGCATCAATATCGAAGATCCCATGGATGCAGATTTCCAAATTGTTGATAAACGCTGATGGTCGTGGTTGTCTACTTATGTGTTATAAAATTCCCTATCAGTGTCAAGAACGACAATTTTTCACAAAGTAATGTGTATACTGATGCACACGCAGGAAAACCCACAGACCGTCTCTCCTGCTCTGAGGTGTTCAGAGTTTTTGGTTGAAATAATTTTAGACAACTTGGTATAGAGCAGACGTGACTCTCTCTGGTCATTGTTTGTAATGGTAGCAAACGAAAAAGATGGATATGGATGCAGTCGTCTTGGGTGGCACTGCAAAAAATAGGCGAGTCACTCTTTCGCATTACTATAATTCGTCAAATGGAAATTAACATTCAAACCCATCGACTCCTCACGATCTTAGTTCGCTGACAGTGTGCGTTTAGTGTTGTTAATGTTCTGGTTCGTCCGAATTCAGACTTGAATTTGCATTGCCCTCAATGGAAAATTGGTTTTCTTGCCCCTCGAGAACTGGCCGTGACCATCATTATTAGGGAAAGTCATCTCTATACCCCAACACGCAGACAAGGCAATTTATCTCTAGTGTATCAGGCACTTAGGTGTTCCTATAGCTCCTCACACTACTTTGTTCAAGCTTTTTACTACGAGCACGTGCTGCTGTACAAAAACATTGGGGTGACTGAAACAGAAAGGCTCAAGTGGACTTGGTGTATTTCTTCTTTTGCTGTACATAAGTAAATTTTCAATTCCTAAGTTGCTAAAAGTCCAAAACTACGTTTTACATGCACAGAATAAGCGGCTAAAAATCATTTTGTCTTGTGATATAAAGTAAGTTTCGTCGTGATGCTTGCTCTTCAGGATGCGATGGTTTGACGAATTAAAGCCATAAACTTTAACTTAAGTTGCTTTTTTTCCAAAGTAAAGGAATGAGGTCAGCAGAAATAATTTTGAACTTTACGATGCTCATTCCCAGCGCTGCGAATAGCGTGTTATCGACAGCGCACTTGGTCTATTTCACTCATCATAGCAGCTTTTGTGGTGGATGATTCATTCATTTGACAGGCTAGTGAACCAAAGAAAATGATCCGAAATTATAGAATTATAAACAACAAAAATACAAGGCTTTTCGTTATAAACCATTAAAGATGTAGTTTTATTGCAACATGTTACATTGCGTTAAGATCATTACGTTCACTGTTTGGGCTGTCACGGAAACATTGGCAGACTCGAAAGAAAATGTCAGTGCTTGCCATCTTTTGAGCTAAATTTGTTATCTCTGCGTGAAATCGGGAAATTATCGAAAGAGGGGTAACATGAATGGACTATCCGTAAATAGGCCTGCTGGATAATGAAATTGACTTACTTTTCCAAGGGTGAATGGTGCGTACATCTCCGCAAGTTGCGGAAATCTGATAATCAAACTAGCTCCATCAAGTTGACCGTTATTATAAGTTGCAAGAGAGAGCCGGTATACATCTTTCAAACTGAATATCAGGTATACATGCATGTGCATTTCATGAAATTTAAGACCGATTCCACCCACTTCTGGTAGAGTCTTCATGGACTTTTCTGCCACAAACTGAACAACTTCAAATTGTAATACACGAGGATCGGTCAAATTGAATATTGTTCTGTTTGTAAGACTTTCCAAAGGCTCGGCTCCGTTCACAAGTTTTCTTGTAGTAGATCCGTCTTCGTTGCAAGGCCCAATATTCGAGGTTGGTTGTTGTTGCACAGTTTTATCATCTATATTTTTAAGCGACATAGACAAGCTGATGATGCGCAAAAAAATAATTGCTTTTCCAATGAGAACGTACATTTTCTGAAAATATATGATAACATGCATTATATTTGGAAAACATGAATTTGATCTAATGGTCATTGAAAACGAATTCAGTTTACTCAAATAGAATTCGAATTTCAAATAAACTATGATTGTGAAGCTCATAAAAATACAGGCATCTCATCATCTTTTGGTTACAATTGCGATACAACTAAGGTTAGGAAAAGCATCTTTTCATTAAAAAGCAAGGAAAGCATGAAATGCTTTCAACTGCTACAATATTGAAATACGATTTTCCTTCTGTTTGTGTGACACTTTCTATCAAAACTTTATGAACATCTTGCGTTGCAGTAATAGTCCTAGATATTCATTTTCATGTTCAAACCAATTCAGCCAGAATAAATCAGTCGTTGTAAAAGGGCAAATTGAAGTACCTCGTGTCTGAAGGAGTAACTTTTCGTGCAACAATTGTAATGTCAAATTGTGGTCTATAATTTTCTGCTTATAAAGATGCTTTCTAAGATTTGCAGTCTTCATTATAAAATATCATCATGAGATGTGAAAAATAAACGAACAATTTGTCGTGAACTTCAAAGATATTCCTCTTTTAGTTTCCAGGCTCATCTGACTACATGTTGATGCTTTTCCGATGCTCACTCAATGCATGATTTTTGTTCTTTGCATGAACAAAAAAAGTTGGATGGGATATGAAGGCGAAGGGAGTTAACTCAGCACACTGTCGAACAAATAATAAACCACTCAGCATGGCTCCTTGTGAGATAATGAACCAAGAAATTGTTTTTTTAGCATAGCATATCACAGTATTTGCAAATTTTTCTGTTTGTAATGGCTATATGAGTAGAGCTTTTGATTTTATGAGTTGCACCATGCAATATTCACTCTAAATAACGGAAATCTAAGTACATGTAACTTAAAATATAACTACATTTCGCATGATATACTATGTTCCCATCTATGCATGGAACTTTAGCAAAATGTAAGCGCAATACATAGGTTGAGTTGCTCACAACTGACGTAATTGAATGTATGAGAGACAATGCTATTTTTGAGATAATTTTGAATTTTACAGTCTATTGCGCGTGAGTTTGATAGTTAAACCTACAGTAATAATTGTGTCCCCTTTTTATGTTGTTGAATTTAAATTCAAAACGTATTTTAAGCAATATGTTCAAAAAAGCACCCATTAGACAATATGTATGTAAATTGTACATGCATTTGCTTCAAATATAGCGTGCTGTAGCGTGATTCAGTCTTGTGACTGAAGTCTCAACTCTACTTGTATTGTGATTTCCCTAAACTTTCCCATTTTCCCTATTGCAGGGAAGTAACAGGCACTGCCGCACGGCTCTGACCGAGCGTAAATGAGAATTGTCATCTTTACAAGATACATAATAAAGTAGAACTCACTCGAATCAACACGCGTTCTACATTGGTGAGCCCGCATACAAGAGAATGTCAGACTCTGAAATTTCAGCCGTTTCATTAAAGTTACCGACATTCTGGTCCGAACGCGCAGCAACATGGTTCATTCAGGCAGAATCACAATTCGCGATTCGAAAGATTGAGAAGGACGACACAAAATATCACTACGTCGTGGGAGCCTTGGAGCAAGATACAGCTACCCGCATAATTGATCTTTTAGAGTGCCCTCCGACCACCGACAAGTATGAAACACTTAAACGGCGTCTACTCGAAACTTACACGCTATCAGAATCTCAGCGTGCAGCCGCCCTTTTGAAGATGACCGGCCTCGGCGACGATAAACCGTCTTTGTTAATGGACCGTATGCTAGCTATGCTAGGATCACATCCTCCGTGCTTTCTTTTCCGCGAAATTTTTCTTCAGCAACTACCACCCTCTATCCGCGGCCATCTTGTGAATTCAGGTATTACGAATTGCCGGGAGCTAGCTCGCCTCGCAGATGCCCTATGGATATCAAACAACAGCCAGCCGATTCACAACATTTCTCGTCCTCATCGCCCGCATTCTAGCAAATCTTCACTCTCTCCGAATAAATCATCCGCTCAATCAAATTCCTCATCTGGCACGTGTTTTTTCCATCGAAAATTTGGCAATGCCGCCCGCCAGTGCCGTCCACCGTGCAACTTCCAGAGTTCGGGAAACTCGACAGCCGGCCGTCAGTAGCTTCATTGGCGGCCGGAATGGTGAATCCATTGTGTTACGTTCGCGATACTACTGCAGGTCGCCGTTACCTCATAGACACTGGAGCACAGGTTAGCGTCATTCCCGCCACGCCCGCCGAGTCCCGATCTGCGAAAGTTTTTCCGCCTTTGATCGCGGCTAACGGGAGTACCATTCGTACCTTCGGCACCCGTACCATACGCCTACGGATAGGCTCCAAACCGTATACTTGGACTTTTATAATCGCGGACGTTTCACAGTCAATTCTGGGAGCAGATTTTCTACGAGCGCACTCATTGTTCGTCGACGTCAGAGGACAGCGGTTGATAGACTCAGTAACATTCAACAGTTTTTCAGCTCCCCGCCTGCGCGCATCCGTTCCACATCTGAGCTCCCTCCACTTCTCTTCAAATTCAACCTACACAAGTCTACTCGCGGAATTCCCAGAGTTAACCACCCCTGCTTTTACAAGTAATACTCCTCTTCATGGTGTCGAGCATCACATTCCCACGCAAGGGCCTTCAGTTCACTCGAGAGCACGTCGACTTCCGGTTGATAAATTGGAGGCAGCCAAAGCCGAATTTGCCAATATGGAATCGTTAGGAATTGTGCGTCGTTCAAGCAGTCCCTGGGCCTCTCCTCTCCACGTGGTACCCAAGACAAATGGTGGTTGGCGACCGGTTGGTGATTTCCGACGCCTGAATGACCTGACATCGCCTGATCGGTACCCAGTACCTCACATACAAGACTTTTCGTCGCGATTATCAGACAAAACGATTTTTTCTAAGGTCGATCTGATTCGAGGATATCACCAGGTACCGGTGCACGCCGCTGATGTACCGAAGACAGCAGTGATAACACCTTTCGGGTTATTCGAATTCCTCCGCATGCCATTTGGGTTAAAAGGTGCTGCTCAGACCTTTCAACGATTGATGGACTCAGTTTGTCAAGGACTGACGAATGTTTTTGTTTATCTCGACGATGTGCTGATAGCAAGTGTCACTCCTGAACAACACATCGACGATCTCAGAGCTCTTTTCGATCGCTTAAAGACGCATGGACTAGTCATCAATCCAGAAAAATGTGTGTTTGGCGCCGACGAACTTAATTTTCTCGGGCACCGCGTCAACGGCGGTGGAATTTTACCTTTACCTGCGAAGGTTGATGCAATACGACAATTTCCCAGGCCTACAACTCTTAAAGGACTGCAGGAATTCGTAGGTATGGTGAATTTCTATCAGCGTTTTATCCCATCAGCTGCACGCATAATGCAACCATTGTTCTCCGCACTATCCGGCAAAAACAAAAGAAAACAGTTGACCTGGTCAGATTCAATGACAGCCGCTTTCAACGAGACTAAACATGCCCTCGCCGACGCAACCTTACTTTCGCATCCATGCATTCAGGCTCAAATTGCTCTGACTGTTGATGCATCGGATATCGCTGTCGGAGCTGTGTTGGAGCAGAAGCTTTCGGGTATTTGGAAACCTCTGGCATTTTTCAGTCGCCAATTGAGACCACCGGAGCGCAGATACAGTGCTTTTGACAGGGAACTTCTCGCGATTTATTTGAGTGTGAGACATTTTCGACATTTCGTCGAAGCCCGAGAATTCACAGTGTATACAGACCATAAACCGTTAACTTTCGCCATGTCCAAGGTTTCGGAGCCCTGGTCCGCAAGACAACAACGTCATCTCTCCTATATATCCGAATTCACGACAGATATTCAGCACGTGGCGGGAAAATCTAATGTCGTTGCGGATGCCCTATCACGACCATCAGTGAATGCAGCGAGCGCCCAATTGTCGCCTATCGATTATAAGGCTATGGCCAGCTCACAAGAGTCCGACCCAGAGATCCAAGCCTACCGAACGGCCATTACAGGTATGGAGTTACAAGATGTTCCTTTCTGCAGTGATGGTACTACACTACTCTGCGACGTTTCAACTGGCCGGCCAAGACCTATTGTCCCAAAAGAATGGAGGAAGAAGATTTTCGACAACTTTCATAACCTCTCTCATCCTGGTATTCGTGGAAGTCGAGGTCTAATCGCGAGTAAATTCGTATGGCATGGAATTCGGAGACAGATTGGTGAATTCGCTCGGATGTGTATACCCTGTCAGCGTTCTAAAGTGTCACGGCATATTCACGCTAAAGTGGAGCCTATCGCCGTTCCAAATCGCCGATTTTCTCACATCCACGTCGATCTGGTTGGACCATTACCTATGTCGAAAGGCTTTACTTATCTTTTGACGATTGTCGACCGCTTCAGCCGGTGGCCAGAGGCCATACCGATTAAAGACACTCTAGCTTCCACCTGTGCTCAGACTCTAATAAGGGAGTGGATTGCCCGATTTGGCGTCCCTTCGGATATTACAACCGACCGTGGACCGCAGTTTACGTCACAACTCTGGAACAACGTTTCCCAGTTACTTGGTGTATCTCTACATCGCACGACTGCTTTTCATCCTCAGGCCAACGGAATGGTGGAACGTTTTCATCGACATTTGAAAGCATCCCTCATAGCCCGCCTTACAGACAGCACATGGACTGATGAATTACCCTTAGTTTTGCTCGGAATACGAAATGTTCCCAAGGAAGATTTAGGAACCTCGTCGGCTGAACTCGTGTACGGTGAGCCGTTAGCCTTGCCTGGTGAATTCATTGTTTCCCCGACTTCGCAAATCCCTCATAATGACTTTCTACGGCGCTTACGCGAAACTGTGTCAAGTTTCCCCTCTCATCCGACATCTCATCATCGTGTTCTCAACGAGGCTATCCCAGCAGATTTACACAACGCTAAATTTGTGTTCATCAGGCGTGATGGACATCGACCACCCCTAACGCCTCCTTACGACGGTCCCTATGAGGTGCTGAGTAACAACGGGAAAACTTTGACAGTTAATCTTGGCGGCCGACACGAACTTGTTTCAGTCGATCGCATCAAAGTGACGCATTATGATCCCACCGACGAAGTTACTGTTGCACAACCGCCAAGACGAGGACGTCCGCCTTTACCTGCACCACCAGCGAGGCCTCCCGACCAATCAAAAACAGTGACCCGTTTTGGTCGCCGCACTCAACGTCCGCAGCGGCTAGGTGTGGAAGTTTAATGAACTGGGGGAGCTGTGTAGCGTGATTCAGTCTTGTGACTGAAGTCTCAACTCTACTTGTATTGTGATTTCCCTAAACTTTCCCATTTTCCCTATTGCAGGGAAGTAACAGGCACTGCCGCACGGCTCTGACCGAGCGTAAATGAGAATTGTCATCTTTACAAGATACATAATAAAGTAGAACTCACTCGAATCAACACGCGTTCTACAGTGCATTCAATTAACGAAGAATTGCATTGAGCAGTGTATGTTGATCACTTATAGTAATGGGTGTAGATACATACTCATTCAAAAAGTTATTCAAGGATTTAACATAATATACATTTGAATATGATCTCATTTATCCAATTCTCATAACATGAACATTGTGCATATTGAACTGTACATTGCACAGAAACATGCGCGTATAAAAATAGCGACACAGCACACGAATATTAAAATGCACGAGTATTCGATTCCATGTTAATGCATGGTTTGTACAGTGAGAAAGACACGCTTTGTACAAAAATTGAAATACTTAAAATTAGAAATTACCGCAGGTATAACGAAAACATCGAAAACATGCATGCTATTGCAACAAGAAACAAGTTGAGCTCAAAAGATAGACCCTGTCACTTTTTTAAGCCAAAAAGTATATCTTAGCAACGATGAAATGATCAAGTCATTTATTACACAAATTAAAAATCAAAAAATCTATATTCGAACGATCGATTATCATTTTGAATGTTCATTTAAAAAATTAATGACTACAGAGTTGATCATAAAAAGCGGACCACCTAAATTGTGTCAAACTTCAATCGATTCTCCTGTCTTTCAATTGCATTTTACATTGGTAACCGATACACCATTCAAGAGCTTATGTTTTCAGCATTTTAATGAGCCATTGTACATTTGCATCTATCACGGTTTAAGATTGACAGAAGTCGAAATGTGAAAATCCCCATTTTCAAAAATTTCAAATTTTCAATATGGAAGCATGTGAACATAGTAATGTATCAAACATGGGGTGAGAGGGTTTTCTCTGAGCATTCATTTGATGCATTGCTCGTCGAAATCGGCATACTTTTAGAGAAGTTTCGATGTCCTAAATTCAATGCATAATTTTCTGTTTCTGTTAATTGTTGAAAAGTTGTTTACATCTTCTGGCTCTAACAAGGTCATTTTCAGGCTTTCAATATCTGGTTAATGATTTTTTACTAGCCAAAATAAATAACATCACGAAAAAAAGAACACATCCAGCCGCAACTTCTACACATCTTTGAGGAAAACGCAATAGAACCAAACTTAAGCTCTACACTACCTCACTCACCTTCAAGTAAAGTTTCATCAAAATCCATCCAATACTCTGTCCTACACAGCCTTCACAAGTTTGAAAATATGGCCTATTCAGCGGCATTTCAAACTTTCAAACACACATCGAGCCACAACTTCTGCGCATCTTTGCGGAAAACGCAATAGAGCCAAACTGCGATTGAGTGAAACATAGGATCTGTAAAATGTGATGGAGAGAAACATGGGACCTGTAAATTGCGATAGTGCCCAGCTTTCCAGTGCATAATGAAAATTAGCCCCCTGCGCTTATTTTCAGATCCTGCGCTATTTTTTTAGTGAACCTCAGTGGGAGCCCTGTAACCGACTTGTTCCATTCATCAGGAACTTTCTCTTCAGACAATGCTTGACTGCATATAGTGAGCAGCTCTTCTGCCAATTCTACTCCACCTGCATGTGACATCTTTCCTGTGATGCCATTTGTACCGTGAGCCTTGTGTGAGCCTTGACACCCGAGTATTTCGAAATTTCTGCCGTCGTCTTGGAGTGCTATTTCTTCAAGCTCCCTCACTGCTATGTTGTCATTATCATGCTTCTACGCATACAGATATCGGTAGTACTCAATCCATCTCTCCTTGGTCTCTTCGGATGTCTGGAACAGGTGTCCATTCCATCGCGATCTTAAGCAAATCGTTACTTCGGTTCCCATTTTGCATTGACATCTCTGATCAGCAGGTATGCTTGGCGTATCTCTGCTTCTGACACTCGCTCCTGTATATTTTCATGTTCTCTTCAGCGTGTAGTGTTCTATGTTTCGACTTTGCTTTTCATCCGTAAATGGGAGTGTCCTCTTAGTGATTCCTTTCTGTCGGTTGACGCTCTGTCATTGCCTCTCTGATTGCCGAATACATCCCAGCTGTTCTTTCCTCCATCTTTTTTCTTCATTTAGGCTAATCAAACCAAATTTTTGGGTGAATTTGGGTAAATTGGGATTTTTTGAGTGAGTCTGGAATTTTTTTCATGAGTCTGGAAATTTCTCTCCGAAAATTCGCGGGCACCTTGCCCGGAATGATAATGAAGCCAGCACTGTACGAGTAATACCACTGACTGCCTGTACTGACGTCGGAAAGGCGGCACGAAGAACTTGGTGAACGGAGAGCAGTTGCACGTGTACGAAAGCAGCCAATCCAAGCACAGAATAAACGACGCTGAAGGGAGTAATTGAGCAGAAATGCAGACAATTACAGCGCAGTTGAACAGGAGCGAATAAGCGACGACCGATGACAGACGGGGAAGTTCACTAAGTTACACTAATAGACGGCTGATTAATGAACTAAACCGGATAACAAAACCATTTTACATTTTACTCACATCTTTCATGAATATATGATGACATTGTGCAGGGATGAGAATTTTCCGCGTAACCTTGGATATACGCGGGTCCCTAATGAGTTTGCCTAATGCATTCTACTATTCCAGTTGTGACCCTTGTATCCTGAAAACCCGCCGGCCCCCAACCCCGCTATCCCATTCTCGTCTGTGATTATGTTTAATTTACCTCTTCCTTTCAGTCACACTGATGTTGTTGCGTCTTAAAATATTTTCTCCTTAGCTGCTCAGTTAGCCGAAATCCAAAAGAATTGAGTGATTATTGATGAAGTGCTTTTTTCATTACTCATCATTTTCACAAAACATTTGGATTATCAGGCATAATCATCTTTTGCTGAGAGCGTGATGGAATTATAAGCTTCAGGAATTAGCCCGGTAAGACAACTAACCCTACTGTGATTACTGGAATAATTAAAATTAATTACAGAAAACATTCGTTGATATATTTTACAGGTCGAGAACCAAAAACATGTGGAGAATGCGATTACAACTCTCCTGGCCAACTACGGCACATGTTCCGCAGTAGACATAAATTTCCTGCAGGAGATTTTCTCATGTTGAAGTAAGTAGGCTTCCTGTAAGACCTTACCTTCCGACTAGTAGCCCGTGTCATTAGCTATTGACACACCGGATCACGAATGTAAGTAACTATATATTGCTGCGGAATTCAGAGATCTGCATGCACATTAAACGGAGGATTTACGTAGGCCTACTTCTGATATTTCTCCATATCGCAGAATTGTAAGTTACCTAATTTTTTTCATGATGTAATGGCTTGCACCTTCTCGGCTACCCCTCCAAAGAGGCCTCGCCACCTTCCAGTGGGGAGTAGCTGTCCCAAAATGACTGAAGTCAATATCAACTGTCAAAGATTTCATATGTTTCAGATACGAATTTAGAGTCAATACCCTTACCATTGATTCCATGTAGGCTCCTGTATTAACGAAATTAGCAAAACTTATCACAATGTTGCCCATTTAGAATCGAGAAACGGCTTCCTCTATCTCAACCAAAATTTATTGAAAAAAATTAAATTAGATGAATTTCACACGACGCTTCAACCGAGACGGCTTTAGTCAAGGGAGTCACTGTGCAGAGTGAGATCATGTTGTGCATGACCACACTATATAGGAGGTTTGATGCACTTCTTGGGTAAGATACGTGTATAAGGGTGCTGATTTTCCATCCTCAGTAGTCAAGGTATAGAAGAACGTCCCGTCTACCTCTTGCCCTGTTGTTATATACAGAGCTGGAAAAATTCCACTGAAATTTTTTAATTCCAATTCCAGAGCAGAAATTTCAATTCCAATTCCAGTCGAAACAGTTCAATTCAATTCCAATTCCATAATGAGATTCAATTCCGAATTCCGATAATTGCATGACGCGTAGGCCTATATGTTAATGTATCTAAAGTTTCCTCGCTTCAATCTAACCCATGTGCCCGTATCCTATCCTCGCCATTCCTGTGTGCCGTTCCTTGCGTCGTTCCTATGTGCGTTCTCATGTTCATAGTTCATATTTCTTGTATACATGTACATGTATATATGTAGCCGGTCAGCCTACGCCATTTTCGCTTCGTAAACGAGATATTCAATATCTTGTGAAAAAGAGAAAAGAAAATTAACGGTCAGCAAAGAATCAAACGCTGAGAGAGAGAGCACAGAAATTAACAGTACCATAGAAAGTCCTAGAATGGAAATTGCATGAAAATGATGACACACTCCGGGGGAACTAAGTTGGGGCAAAACGCAAATTGTGCGAGCTGGTTTCCATGTTTTCTTATTTGTATTTATATTTATCAAGCCAAATTGTGATCTGGATTGCTGCCCCTTGTCCAAAGATCATACACAAAAGCAATAGTGGATTTACAAAATACTGCGGCGACAGGATGACAAACAAAGAAATCCTTTAAAACGTTCTGTACGTTCATCATTTTGAAATATCGCTCCTATAATCTATCAAGAGTATTATCAGTCACATATGCAACTTGCAATGTCGATTTACAGAACATACATTGCTCCAGCTTGAAATCAGAGGTCAAGAAATCTCAGAGTATTCATTTTGCTTGAAAGGGCTCCCCTGTTCACTATATTTGAACAATTTTCAAAATCTTTACATGCTTTCGAATATCAGCTTCCAAAATATCATCACACTATATCACATGTGTCATTTAATAATTAATTGAAAAGTTCCAGCGACTATTCACTTATCTGAGAAATTATTGTCGGTGAAGAAGCTTTCAATGTGTTTATTCGACAAAAGCGCTAGGTTTCTTAACCGTATGAAGATCATCCTATAGTTAGAATTTTTTCTATTGAATTCTTGAGATATTCTTACAACCAGTGCACCGCCCACATTCAATTATGACTTTGTGGACCAATTTTTAATTCGAATTTTGAAAAATAGTTGTTAATGACTGCTGCAAATCGACACAACCCAGGGAATAGTAGGCTATACCACATGAAACAATGCCACCATCTCACTTAATATTATCTTCATAAAAATCCTGCATTAATTTTCTGCCAACAACTTCCACAACCAACTTGGCAAATAGTTTGACTATGATACAATGTTTTAGATCGAATCTGATCTACAAACCATAAATTTTTCCATGTGCCATCATTGTACATATGCAAGATATCAAACTTCCATTCTAGTGCACTATTATCTACTTCTATGAGAGAGAGAGAGAGAGAGAGAGAGAGAGAGAGAGATGCGAATAAATCTATTAATAAACTGACAGAAGAAAGAAATTCAATGTGCGAATAACGTGATTGTTGATGAAAGAAAAAGCGACGATAAAATTGATATCATGAAAACTGATTAATGGTCCATGTTAAAAAAGGAGATTAAAAATTCCGTGATAAGAACTAAATGTGATCGGGTCGAAAGCTAACGAGCAGAGATTAAAGGAAACTCTTTCAATTTTCAAAAGAAAGTGGATTTATCGTCAAGTCTCAAAAATTTGCACAAATTAGAGACGATGAGAAATTGAAACAACAACAACTACCAACAACAACACATACGACATCTTCAGTAGCTGTTAGAAGAACTCCGGGCTCTCGCGGTGTAACTTGACTACAGAAGTAGCAACTACAACTGCCTACCAGCGAACAACAACACAGTAGAGTATGCGGCAACACATCAACAAGCGCGATTGAGGATTGACGGTATAAGTGACACTGATATTCATGATATTTATAACATTATTTTGGTATAAGTGAGTCCGATCGAATTGAAGTGAATTCAACATCAAGAAGTGAACTGCAAGTTTAAAGTTATTCTTTTATCGTTGAGTATCGTATTTGTATAACTATAGTTTTGAAAATTAATATTGTCAATTGCTGTGATTGGAAGTTGAATAATATTTCATGTCATTGCCATTTTAATTGAATCATTAATTATTAGAATAATTTGTTGACGCTGTCTATATTGTGATTTGAACTGACAGGGTTGTTGCCCTTTAATGCAGGGTTAATTTTCCTCTTTCCAAACCGATTGTTTTTCGTGTGTACAACAATTAAGTTAATCTCCAATTTTTGTGCTTATCCAATCAATAACTAAATTCAACAATTGTTTTATTTTGATTAATTATCTTACATGATAAATAACTAAAGAACAGATTGAACAAAGATGATTATCCTTTCATTGTTTGCTTAATTGCTGAATTAACATTGTCCGGGGGCTGTAGGCCCATCAAAGTCACAATTAGCACCCTTTATTCAACAATAGAATAAAGCTAGCTCTATCGATCTATCTCTCTCTCTCTTATCTCTGCGTGCAGTTAACACAACGGCCGAATGCTGTGATTTCAATTTTTGTACAAATAGATTTATCACAGGTCTATCGAAAAAGTGGAATTGATGTTTATCAAGGTCAATTACAATTCCAATTCCAATTCCAGTAGATTTAAATATCGTCAATTCCAATTCCAATTCCGACGAAAAATGGAATTAATTCCGGGTCGGAATTAATTCCAATTCCGACTTTTCCAACTCTGGTAATATAGTCCATTTTCAAATGCTGCTTGCACATGTTCAAATGTTATGTAGAAAAAGGAACATTGTACACCTCTTTTTCAAGTAACTTGGCCGAAGATAAAGTAAAACTATCCTTTATCACTAAGTAATCATGAGATACGATTATGAAGTAGGCCTACTGATATTTAAGGTGACAAGTAAGTCATCGATGATGTATGGTATTACATTGATCATGGTAATGATGTGCCATATACCGTTATTTACTCTTCATTGCATAATCGAGGAGCACCCTCCGAATCGACAGCAACAGGAATCCTTGAAATGAAGTTAAGTATTCATTACGTGGATCAACTGTATCTTGACATAGCGACTTCTCACGCTGAGGTAATGTCCTTTTCATTTCGGTGTTTGTTACCCGCTGTCAGCATCAACACTTGTATTCAGGTGTCGGTATTGACTGGATCTGTGATATTCTAATAGTACCCTCTCAGTTTCTTTTTGTGTACCCTGAGGTCAGTATCACTAACCCTACCTTGGTGTCGGTATTGAATGTATTCGTGTCTTCATTTGTTTTCAAGTGTCGGCTTTGTCTTACATTCCTAGTATCCGCTCAGATTTTATGTACGTGTGGTGTGTAACTTCTTAGTATCGGGCTGTCTACGGCTGATTGGCATGAGACAGCCCACTTTTTGTTTTGCAAATATAAGGAATTCGGTTGTGCCATATGTGCATGCGCATGCGTTTGATTGCATGATGCAGAACATTGGAAATTAGTTTTTCGTTACCCATGTTTCCTATTTTGTCTTTTTTAGAACGTCAATGACTGAACAAGGTGATAGAATAATCTTGCGCACTGGTACTTGCGTACTAACTTCAAAGAATAGAGGTGATAATTTTTCACTTTTGCCTAGATGAGACCAACAACTTAACGGCAAGACTGTACCCCACACTTGTTTTGTGTTGTATGAGAGAATTCATGTTCATTTGAATGTAGATCGGAGCGATATGTTCAAACGCTAACAAAATGGAGCCACCAAAACTTATGCAGTATAACGCAATATTAATAAATTAGTGTGTAATGTGGCGTATCCTTCATGATAAATTACTGACTTTTTTAAGTCAAAAACATTCCGTCAACGATTTTAAGCTTTCTATACTTATGGGTTACTCTCCTCCCAAATTTGTCTAAAGTCCGTAAAGATTAATCGCTACAAAGCCCCAGATGCATGTAGTTGAGGATATATCCTATATTCAAAAAATTGCAGTATCCAAATCTGACACGCATCATTAAATTGGAGACGATAACGTGAAGCACAGCGATATCAGCAGCTTGATCTGACATCCTCTGTTCGTCACATTCTAAACAGACAATACTTGAGGCAACAAATTAAATTCGTAATAACGCGGGAAGTGATTATGACCAAGTCAATATCCTTTTGTAATATACACAACTTCAAAAAGTGTAGTGGAGTGTGGTGTGGTCAACCCTGGGGTTGCCTTCTTCGTTGTGACTTTCATGACTAGAAGTTTGGCCCAAAATCCGTGCTAAAATTTGGAGTTTTTCTTGCAATTATCATACTAGGCTCCGTTTCTATTCCTCAAATTTTTGCCAAAAAATCCTCAATTTTTCTCATAGGCTAATCACAGCTAATTCTCATTAGACATGCATTACACAAATTTAAAAAATTCTATGTATGCAATCATTTGTTTTTGCAATCAATTTTTAAAACATTTTATTTAAGTATTGCATATATTTTACTTTGTATGTATATTCTACAATAATTATTGAGCAAGCGTGCCATTATTCTGAATACTGTACAGGTTGAGAGAGAACATCGCTCAGTTACTAACAGGAAATTGACAAAAAAATCAATTTCATCTTATACGAGTTAACCTAAACCTGTATTTTTTGCAGTTATGAAGTGCCACATCTACTGGTCGCTGTTAAATGTCAGAGCAGGTCCTATTATTTTAATATTCACAGAAATTAATGCAGTGCGCAGTTTTTATTCAAGTTGTACACTATTGCAATGTGCATTTATCGATTTTTGTGTATTTATCTAATAGTACTCTATTCAGTCTATTTCAGTTAAACAGCACGAGCAGTTATTTATCACTTAAGAGAACAGCACACCATCAAACTATCAATCAATTGCAGCTGATTAACGTGATTTTGCCCGAGTTGTAGTCTGCTGACCATTACATCATCCTGCACTTGCTTTAATGAGAAACCTGTTTACTTAAGTTGATGTGTAATTTATTTGTGAGTAGTGTATTGAATCATTTTTCGTTTTGCAACAAAATACGTGCCACCTATTTTTACTAAAATACTAAATGAATTATGATTTCTGAACAGTTGCCAGAGTGAGCATTTACGTGCGTGAGATAAACCAAAAAAAATAGCAAACAAACTGTCTGATAAGCTAAAATAACAGGTCCGAATTGCGTTTTGTAAACATAGGCTTTTGAGATAGAGATAATCAATCTTCTCCAGGGATCGCTATTCACCCAAGAAAAAACGGAAAATCGGGAAAAACCGGGATTTGAATGCATAAATTTGAAATATTTGCATTAGAATAATTTCGCAAAAAACCGAAAAGACTGAAAATTGCGATCCCTAATCTTCTCCCTTTCGCTGATGTGATTGGCTGTCGTTAAATGTGACTGACTTTAGGGAACATTTCATTGCAACTTCAACAATATTGCCATGACCAGGCTGTGAACAAAACATGATGCTAAATAAGCGCGTTAAAGTAGTATCCAAAGAAATAATCAAAATTATTTATTAAAGAAATTCAATGTATTCGAAATAAGAAAGCTATGTAAGCCCGATATATTTTTACACATGTTCGCCAACTCGATTCGAACTCTCATTGTCGTTCGAGTACTCGAACGGTATAACAAAATGTCGAGTCGAGTACTCGCAGGGCCCTACTATATAGTTTTATAGCACTATTTTTCCTAACGTTTGAGTTCCGGATTTTCCTAAATTGAAATATAATAATAATGTTGCAACCAAAAATGCATTTAACAAAAGAAACAATGCGACTTTGCTACATGTTTGAATTAAAGGCTGTGCTGTCCATTTGGCAAAGCACTTGGGATAATTTCGATGACCCCATATGCTTTGACTTTAAATGGGTCCTCCTCTGGCTGATTGCAAGTTTGCAACCGGAAAATGTTCGCTCTGACTGACCTGAATAGTCTATTTTTCTTGCTAGCGATTAGAGAACACACATGAACTTCAACTGTCTGTTTAATTACGGATCATCAAAAATCAAAAACATTCGTCAAATTCTGGCTATGATCATCAGTATTGAGAAAAGCAACCACTCTTCAATGGATCGTTACAAGCTGGATAAATGCAAGTGATGAATTTTCAGGCCCGGCCCACTTACAAGTTTATGTGAGCATGCGAGTGCATGTCGTTCTGACTAAGACCTTTGGTTGGGCATCCATTTCCTGTATTTGCTGGACCATGTGTGAGTTCAGTTGAATAACTTTTGGCAAATATGTTCAAGATGCACGTATATTGCATTTATGAGTTGGTTTCCGACAACTCGTGATAGTTAAAAGAAGATTCTAGCTTTCGTACACTACTAACCATGTGTCCCGAAGGCATGTGTGTGGGACGCTGGAACAGCTGTTTAAATAAGCGGATGATTTTATGAGATTTTTAGGCCTTCCAGTTGGCTTGCGTACTTACTTAATGCTCCTGCGCTTAACGTCCGTCTTCTCCAACTTCCTAGGGTTGACTGATATCTCTCAATATCATGAATTGTATAGCACCAACATTGGTCTGGTCTGCTGAGACTATTCTGCTTGAAATCAGCGGCAGCAGATTCACTCGACCATGTCTGTCATCTATCTTCCATGTCAGCACTTGAAAGACACAATTGTCGGACAATTCCTTTCCGTCTTATCTGTGGAAAGTGGATCTTCAATGTGGGTCATAATGGCGATATCTTCAGTATAGATCACATCCCAAGTCAAAGCATCTCTTGTGCATTTTTAAATGGCGTCCATCAAGACGAACAACAATGAATTGAGAACAGGACCTCGACGGAATCCATAATTGAAAAGGAAGCTGAATACCATGTTATGCAATTTACCATTCAGCAGTTCAACCTGACTGTGCGGGCGGGACATGATCAAAATCCTTCTCCAAGTCTATGAATCCATAGGAGAGATATTTGTCATAAGCCAGGGATTTTTCTTGTAGCCGTCTTAGGATGAAAGTGGCATCAAAGGAAGACTGCAAAACATAGTACTGTAATTGTACTTCTCATCGTCTACAAAATCAAAAACAACCGTTGAATTCAATTGAATATGTATAAGTTTTGCCGCATGCTTCGACATCGTATTTTTCAAGAAAATTGTGTTATTACCTTTCATCTTCATCATTATTGTCGTACTTTCGCTTCGATTGCCGCTGCGAGGGCTGTCCTATTGACAGAACGCTACTCATATTGACAGCCCCAGAAACGAGGACGTGTATGCAATATAGCTTCATTTAATTTCCGGTACTTGGGTGTACGTTTTACTAACCATATATTCTTAAATTGTTTGGTTTATGTAACGTCAGTGCAGCTGTGCAAATTTAGTGTGGTCGCACAAAAAAATGAAATGTCGTGTGGCAACCTTGATCTGGAATGGAACTGTGTATTATGGCATATTTTGCTAATTAATAGTATTTTTGATTATTCTTTTCCTTTGTACGTCTGTGACATGTCTTCCGTATTTCTTTTTGTAGAGAAGTCCTTTGTATAGGCCTTGCAGCCTATACAATGGCAACAGATGTCTCAGCAAATGCACTACTCAACTCTTTATTGATATAGTACTTCATAATTAAAGAAATTGGTGACAATTTTATCGGCAGAACTTATCTGAATTGTATGTGTTGAATTTTTCTGCAGTTGCCTCTTGCAGTTGCTTAACGAATCCATATAATAAAGCGGGCACATCACAATGTGATCCTTGACATATGATAAAACTAACTATTCGCAACAAGGATAAATAGATACTCGTATGCTAGTATAAATTTTGGAACTAATGGAAATAATTGTGCACCCTTTCTTTACCATTCATGCCAAACTGGTTTAATTTCAAGAAGCCTTATGATTCAACTTCTGATGCTGTATATGAGTATCCAATCATAAGGGCATGTAGGTAATTACATTCATCCTGTTTTCAGTAACTAAATCAGTATGATATTGAGAAGCAATTTTGAAATATATAATTGGAATTGTGTCGTTATAAGATTATAATTGGAATTGTGTCGTCATAAGATTTAGGCCTTCTTATACTACACCTTATATATACATAAGTACTGCGAGATGTAAAAATGTGAGTGCGTCTCCTCAGCATACTACTGATGTAAAAAAGTAAAAAGTATATACATTTAAAGATGAACATCAATTTTCGGCGAGCACATCAACGGCCTCACATCAGAAACTCGGCTGCAGATCTCCGAATAGCATTTATATTGTGGTATAGCACACATAATATATCTTCGGAGACCGTAATACTACCACCGGGCGCAAAAGAAATGAAATCTTTGATTGTTTTTTTTAGTGGACAAAAAAGCGGACCACTTTTGCTGGATTTTGCCTACAGAGATATGGAACCCGCGTGCTTACATTAAATTATTATAAGAGATTATTATATTATCATTGTCCCGATTTCTTGCATTCTTAGTGTTTACAAGCTTCGATAGATATTTCCTCAGCTTCTTTTTCATGTTCAGAGGATTATGTACACAAACTTGATATTTTTCCAGGAACACAAAGACACATACATTGGGCGAGGGCAATGGCGGGCGTGGATGTGGCGTGGCAACAATCTCAGTAGCGAATGAACAGGACTCTCAAAAGCATGCGACAGAAGATACTCCGACGGAATCCATGCGACCTCCTGGAAGAGCTGAAAGCTCTCATTGCCAACCAATTACAAGCAGAAGCGGACGCTGTCATTGGTCAGGGTTCTTTTCGACTGGCACCAGCCTTCATCAAATTTGAGGTGCACTCCTCCACTTGGGCAGAGATGTTGGCATCTGCTCAGAAGGCTCATATTTCCTCTCTGCGAAGAGCAGTAAAACCCACTAAAGAATGGAACCCCTTTCGCCACATCAGGGATCGTAGGGTTACCAAAAAGCGTTCCCGACTTGGTCGGCTTCCAAAAAAGAAAGTGACATTTAGCCCTAACGTTTAGTTATTTTTTGCAATAATACAAAATAATACAAAAGTATTGTATGTTGATGTGTAACGGGAGCTCATCACTTCAATTCATGACGACGCTTTATTTTTGGCGTGATCAAAGTAATCCAGCATGCTTCGGTCATCTTTTTAGTAATCACTGTTCTTTGAAATAATTAATGGTGAAAATTGATAAAAAATCAATATAATATATTTTAAATCATATCATTTAATATCAACCGTCGTCATGAAATGATCTGATGATCTCCCGTTGCACAGCAACATACAATGCTTTTGTATTCTCTGACAACCGTCAGCATCCGTGATGCATAGAACGAAGCATATTGTTTTTCACCATTATCATCAGTTTTATCCACGACTGCCAATGTAATTCCTACAAATCAGGAAACGAAAACAATTTTGTGAAACACTCAATTTTTTTATGCTCTCTTTATACAAATGACTAATAAACCTGCTACACAGAAACATGATTGTTCTAATTATTCAAGCTGTAAAAACAACAGCAAGTTGTGGCTCGATGTGTGTTTGAAAGTTTGAAATGCCGCTGAATAGGCCATATTTTCAAACTTGTGAAGGCTGTGTAGGACAGAGTATTGAATGGATTTTGATGAAACTTTACTTGAAGGTGAGTGAGGTAGTGTAGAGCTTAAGTTTGGCTCTATTGCGTTTTCCGCAAAGATGCGCAGAAGTTGTGGCTAGTTGTGTGTTTTAAGCAGGGCTGTGGAGCCGGACCGAGCCGGAGCCGGAGCCTTAAGGAGCCGATGTTTTTGGTCGGAGCCGGAGCCGATTTATCACAAAGGCTCCGGCTCCGGCTCCGATAGTTTGAGCTTTGATATAAATCTAGAATTTTGAAAGTTATTAATTTGCATCATAATAAAATTAAATCATTTGAAATCTAAAGATAAGTCTTTTAAGTATACCAATGATCTGTCCTCCACGATATCTTTCTTTGCAGTTGCCGCCTTCTTTTGTATTATTTTTATTATATATTTACACACATGTGTAATATTTTTTTATTGCATATGTTTCGTAAGACTAATTTCCATAGCTTTTAGTGACAACGTATTCTCCAAAATCCATTAATTTGAAGACTTGTTATATGCATGCTAACTAGATGATTGTAGATTCCTAGAGACAAGTCGCCAGTCATTTATGTACACATTTCCAGTTCAGTCAGCAAAGATAATATGGCTACATTTCTTGCGCAATGGCTTAAATCTAATACGGTTACTATGTAGACTATCATCTATCGGTATGGCTACTGGGAGAAGCTAGTGGCATCTGTGACAATGCCAATTTCCTTAGATTGTATTGTAGGCTCTTGTGCAGTCCCCCACCTACATTTTTCAAAACAATCGATTATTCAATTTGATCAATTTTGATTGGAGGGATAACTCTTCACACTCACACGAATGACCTGACTACAAGTCCTCACATGGCTATAGCAATAAGCGACCCAGCCACTTCTAGTAGCGCCCTATTATTTTAAAGGTATCTCATTCACAATGAATTTCCTTTGACTTCAAAATTCAAAAGGTATATTTCAATGCGAAAATTACAATGTTGACTTGCTGACGAAGTTTGACCTTGACATCGCAATTACCCACGTAGATTTTTACAACAGCACGGAATGCTTCACTCAAACCGGTGATGCTGAAACGGACATCCAATGGTGCTGCATCTTTTGACCAGAGAAAAAATGGGGGAGGGAGGACTGCACAAGAGCCGTATCGTGTAATAATATTTCCCCAAATGTCATAGACCTGTGGATTTCAAGAATTTTCATTATTATTTTTTCCGTCTGTCAACACTTTATGCTGATATCATGCTGACTTATATGTAAACAATAAAAAAAGACTGAGACGCTCTCAATAAAGGCGCCTCTTGACCTCCCTTTTCTATTGTCTGTGACATTAAACCGCACGCGCATTCGAAAGCTAGCAAAGTAGATGGGATTTCTGCTCGGTGCTCGCAGTCAAATTTATATTATGCATAGCACCCTGCAACATACTGTGTGATACTCCGAGTTCAGTTTCATCAGCCTAACCATCATCAGAGGAATAGTGGTAATGTGTTATACATAAATTGAATATAATAATATACATGAATCATTGATGAATTATTTAGTGCAACTTTACGCCATAATGAAAAATGCGAAATTAATATAATGTAAGTTAGGCCTTAACTTATTAAGTATGCTGCATAGAATTACAAAACTTGTCCTAAATTAGATATTTTTAATTTTTTTAAGTATAATTTTCAATTGTACATTTCTAGCCTACACTGCAATGAGGCTATCTAAATTACAATTTCTACAGATGATGAGTCGTGGGCTACCCACCGATCATATTATTCATGGACCAACAGACTATTGAATAAAGGCAATAACAAATAACAATAACAACCTAAGCTAGCCTACATACACTTTAATATTCAATAAAGCAATTGATATCTTTATTGATACGGTATATTTGGCTATATAGCCGATACCCTTTCCATGTTCGAGTAGATACAGGCCCTATAAGCTATTTAGAGGCATACGCTATCCAGTTTCATATTCAAGCTTTGTTAAAAAGCTTATACTACTATTCGGCCCCTGTGACGGCTAATTAGGTATATCATCATCACTCATGTGGTCTTACTTAATGTAGCCTCGTAGTAGACTGGTTGCAGGCTAGGCCAATTTATATTTAGCCAGTGCGGGAGATCTTTATCTAATTTAACCAATCCTTTATTTTATCTTTCAGAGATAGTCAATTCATGCAAAAATATATGACAAGTATGTTATTTGTCATTATATTAGGCTATTATCATTTTTATTATTAACTTAAGTCGTTGCTTGTTAATGAAAACTAATTTGATGATTGTAGCAAGCCTCTAAAGGCCACACCGTTATCCAAAAAACCTGTTCAACGGATCCAGGATAACCAGCATAGATAGAACCTGAATTTGAAGCCGGAGCCGGAGCCGGAGCCGATGAGATAACGCATCGGCTCCACAGCCCTGGTTTTAAGGATTGAATTTTTGTCGTTTTCGTCATATTGTGCAGGCTGTGTAGGACACAGTATTGAATGGATTTTGATGAAACTTTACTTGAAGGTGAGTGAGGTAGTGTAGAGCTTCAGTTTGGCTCTATTGCGTTTTCCGCAAAGATGCGCAGAAGTTGTGGCTCGATGTGTGTTTGAAAGTTTGAAATGTCGCTGAATAGGCCATATTTTCAAACTTGTGAAGGCTGTGTAGGACAGAGTATTGAATGGATTTTGATGAAACTTTACTTGAAGGTGAGTGAGGTAGTGTAGAGCTTACGTTTGGCTCTATTGCGTTTTCCGCAAAGATGCGCAGAAGTTGTGGCTCGATGTGTGTTTGAAAGTTTGAAATGCCGCTGAATAGGCCATATTTTCAAACTTGTGAAGGCTGTGTAGGACAGAGTATTGAATGGATTTTGATGAAACTTTACTTGAAGGTGAGTGAGGTAGTGTAGAGCTTAAGTTTGGCTCTATTGCGTTTTCCGCAAAGATGCGCAGAAGTTGTGGCTCGATGTGTGTTTTAATGATTGAATTTTTGTCGTTTTCGTCACATTGTGCAGGCTGTGTAGGACAGAGTATTGAATGGATTTTGATGAAACTTTACTTGAAGGTTGTGTGAGGTAGTGTAGAGCTTACGTTTGGCTCTATTGCGTTTTCCGCAAAGATGCGCAGAAGTTGTGGCTGGATGTGTGTTTTAAGGATTGAATTTTTGTCGTTTTCGTCATATTGTGAAGGCTGTGTAGGACAGAGTATTGAATGGATTTTGATGAAACTTTACTTGAAGGTGAGTGAGGTAGTGTAGAGCTTCAGTTTGGCTCTATTGCGTTTTCCGCAAAGATGTGTAGAAGTTTTGGCTCGATGTGTTCTTTTTTTCGTGATGTTATTTATTTTGGCTCTATAGTAAAAAATCATTAACCCAATATCTATGGTGTCTAGACGTCTGCATAGCAAAATTTCCATTCGGTGTTGAATTCGCATCTAATTAAGAATATAGTTTGATGCATTTCATGTAGGCCTTAATGGGTCTACTCAGGTCACTATACAAATTGATGCCGACCATTAATATCCAAATAAGGCTATTCTGCGACTTGTGAAGCATGTGAAGCCTTATTCGCTAAATTGAAATATCATAGTGAAAAATTCAAAATCATGAATTATAGTCTATTCAGGCGATGATGATTAACAATTGCAATTAATTCATTGCTATCTCAAAATGTATTGCAATTAATTTTTGGTAACTCTTGGTTGCAATGGATAACATAAACGAGAGGTATTTCATGTACACGTAAAAATGTGCTTTCCGTATAGTTTCGCAAACACAAAGAACTGTATTTCCTGGATTCGTTGCTCTCGCTAGCGCTGCAGAATAATACAAACAAACAACATGTAAGATGAACAAAGGTTCAAAACGAAGCAATGAGCGAAGGCATGCCTTTGTTCTCTCACGGTGACTGCAGATTGTTTACCTTGTATGTCTTTGTACGAGTACTTTAGCGGTAATGAGAAAAAATGTTGAAGAAGTTTGAAAAAGAACTATTGAACTTGTCTGAATAATACTTAAATATTCGCGCACTCCACACATCTGAAGGATTCTGAAGACACCAAACATGATCATTTTTGATGAAATAGTAAGAATATAACATTTTCATCCAAAAGAGTCATGATTTTGTGACAACTTCACGATATCAGTAATTTTTTCCTAGTTTACCGATTTTGATGACCAATGTATCAAAGGAGAGCTAAGAAAATGCTCGCTCTCCCAGTGCCTGATTCATTTTCATACTCACATGTTTTCCTATTGAAAAATTGCAATTTGCAAATTGAGCGATTTTCATCGATTGAACAGTGCTTAGCAAATACAATAATGGATACATGTTTATCAGAGCTCATTTGAAACCTGAGAATGCAAGCTCACGGATGATGTATGGCACGTTAATGTGCGACAAGATTGAAAGACATGAGAATTGATTGAATTTCAGCGAAATTTAGGCGGTCCGTTTTTTATGATCAACATTGCATTAATAAACCAACAAATAAAATAACTTCTGCAGAAATTTTGATCGAGTTTACCCTTCACTAAATTCTATGTTTGATTTCAAATCCGTAGAATGAACATAGACTTACCAGACCAATGCATTGAGTTGCTGCCTACAGTTGTCTTTGAGCTGTGCGTGTCCAAGTTAGGGGAATGATTCGTATAGCGGTCAGAAAGTTGCTTTTTTGATCTCCTATCTCTTCTTGGAGTGTTGTGTTTTATTATAGCAGATATGTACCCGAAAATCTAACAGAGGAGGCAAATGTTATTAGGTCAGCTCTTATTTTATAATAGCCTCTGAATCAACACCTACATGTATGGTTCAAAATACAAAATAAATATCAACATAGATTTAGCTTAGGACATAGCTAGAGGTTAATACAGTAATACGAGCTATCAAAGCTTAAGGTGATGGTACAAGCTATGGAGCTCTACAAGGTGGCATAGCGTCCATATCTAGCACGCCTTCCTTAAAAAAGGAAATATTCAGTCCGGTGCGAAACGGTCCACGGGTTTCCGAATTCGCGTTGAACGTCTCAAGCCTGTATCAGTCATTTCTTGATTTTCTGTGATAGATTCTGCTACGGGATTTGCTTCCACTGAGTTTCTTCTTTTCCCTTCCTCCTTGTTACTTGTACCTTCTTCATGACCTTCTCTTACTTTTACATGGTTCTTTGATCTTCTCCTTTTGTTGCCTTGTAAATCTTCTCCTTCAACATATGGTCTTCCACGGTCGACTGCCATTCCTCTTTCCCAAAACGTGTCATTGCTATTAAATACTCTGTACCAAACAGAAGTTTTAGAGGTAGTTTCGTCTTCATGTCTGCTCTTCCTCATAATTGGTGAACACAACTCTCCTCAAAACATATTTAGATCCGCACCAGAACCAGGGTTTAGCGAAACCAAAGCATTATCTACTCTTTTCTGGAAATCATTGGCAGCTTTGAGAGTCCTTTCCTTTTCTTTGAAAAGACTTTACTGCTCTTTCAGCTCTACCATTTGAAGCGGGGTGGTGTGGTGGGCTGAATAAGTAATTTGCTCCAATACTCAAGAGCCAATCCTTAACTTCTCTTGAGGCAAATTGAGGGCCATTATCACTCAATAGGGTTGTTGGTACCCAAAATGAAAATAAGCACGATGCATCCATCTATCGGACCATGTGAATTCTGTCACCGTATGCATTGATCTCTGGCCAACTCTTGTAAGAGTGAGCAACCTGAGTAGACTTCTTCGATTGACAAATTGCGCAAGATCGGAAAATCAATTCAGTCACTACTTACCCCCGGGCCAATGCATCCAAGATCTCGCGAGATTCTTCATTTGAACAATGCCTGGATTTCCTGAGTGCAGTATTTCTAGAGCTCTTTTTCTAAGAGATTCTGGTATACAAGGCCGTTGACCATAGAAAAGTATATTATCATGTACCGACAGCTCATCCCGTAAATGATGGAAAAGTCCATTGTATGTTCGTTTTCCTCGATATATTTGATCAACAGTCTCTTTCAATTTTGCTGATTTCATCGAATGCTCCTGGATATCACTTTCCGATATTGGATTACACTCTAAGATGTCAACGCACTCTGCATCGAAGTGCTCGAATGGAATTTGGGACAATCCATCTGCAACAGGAATTTCTTGAGATCTTTTCCCCACTATAGAGTAAGTGCATGGCATCAGCGATGAAGCAATTCTTAACAATATTGTTCCTGAATTCAACAGCTTCTCCAGTGGTTGGTGATCTGTCTACCATATAAAATCTCTGCCTTTTAGATATAAAGGAAATTTTTCTGTAGTCACCCAAAAGAATGCTATTGCTTCTTTTTCGAGAACCAAATATTTCTGTTGCGCAGGCGAAGTCTTCTTGGAAGCAAAGGCTACAGGTCGGTTATTTTGCGACAACACTGCACCTAAACTGCGTAAGTTTGCATCCGTCGTCAAAACTACGGGTTGTTTAGAGTCGAAAGGAACCAGGATTGGAGCAGTTTCTATAGCGTTAATCAGTTGTTTATCTCAGGAGTCCATCTGAATTCAGTATCTCTTTTCAGAAGGTCATAAAGTGGATCAGTTATTGTTGAAAAGTTCCGGATAAACGAGATGTAAGAGTTAGTCATTCCCAGGAAACTTTGATGTTCTTCTTTTGTAAATGGAGTTGGAGACTTTGTAATGGCTTCAACTTTACCAGGGTCAATGCTAATACCATCTT
This sequence comes from Prostheceraeus crozeri, assembly GCA_907163375.1. Classification (NCBI taxonomy): domain Eukaryota; kingdom Metazoa; phylum Platyhelminthes; order Polycladida; family Euryleptidae; genus Prostheceraeus; species Prostheceraeus crozeri. Next base: position 1,220,078 of record CAJQUW010006363.1, on the reverse strand, counting down.
TGATAAACGATGACCCAGAAATATGACTGTCTTCATCTTAAATTTAGATTTCTTCGGGTTGATCTTCAAATCAACTGAGTTAAGCTTTCGTATTAACGTCTCTGTCCGCATTTTCAATTCTTTTCTTTTCTTCTGTTTTTCCATGTACCAAGATGTCATCATATAACATGCCGCTCCATTCATACCTTCAATAAGACGTTCCGTCACTATTTGAAATTCTCCAGGCGCTGAAGAGATAACTTGAGTCAGATAGTTATATTGACACATTCCCCAAGGTGTAGCAATAGCAGCATGCGCTTTGATTGCTAGTGAAATGTTTAACTGATGGTATGCCGACTCCAAATCAATACTGCTGAAGTACTTTGCACCTTTCGTTATTTGTAGGAGCCTTTCTTTTGTTGGCATATGTATAATTGCTATCTGTAATTGCCGGTTTAGCAGTTTGAATTCACCAGTAATTCTGATCGTTATGCTACCGACGTTGTTTCACACTGGAATCAATTAACAGATGTGGAGATTGAAGTTCCAAGCATTACTTCTTTTAAACGAAGTATTGATACATACGTGTATTTCCGCCGAAATGATGTATGGTAACTTTTTCGTTCCATCCATGCCTGCCCTTAAAGGGCCATTGTATTTGTCACCCATAAACGGATTAAAAAAAGAATGTTGTGTATCTTATGTAAATTTGCCAAATACAAATTATTATTATTATTATTATTACCGTCTCCAGTTTTACCTTTTACAATTGGAACATTTGGAAACGCCCATTCTGAATCTTCAATTTTTGTAAAGATACCAGCAGATTCCAGCTTATTTATTTCAATTTTGGTTGGTTCCTAATGAGCGTATGCGATCCTTCTTGCAGGAATTCGGATTTGTTGGGCACTGTGCTTTAATTTCAATGAGATTTCCGGGAGCTCATTTTCATATAAAGTGCTTATGCTTTCTGGCAGCAATTCATTTCTGGCGAGCATCGATCGCGTCTCTACCCAAAACTGGGACCTTGCCCTGTAACCCAAAATGTAGCGGGTAATTGCGTTTTCTCATTAAAGTTTTGATACAGCCATCAAAACAAACCGGCTTGCCTTTAAAGTCTAGTCCGGGAGCTAGCGTGAAGTTGTGCAGGGAACGAAGTAGTAGGCCTACATAAAACTTTCACATAGCATAGTACACCTCTAACCTCCTGCAAAAGTTCGCGTCTGCCGGATCAGATCATTGGCTTTTCAGAAATAGAGACGATAACACAATCCTATGTATTTCCAGTGGTAAAATTGTGACATTTAAGGTGTTGACTCCATTTTTTCGAATTTCTGCTCATAAAAGTTACACAAATTGGTATTTTGTTGAACTGGTTATTATAGAAATCATCTACAGATCATGATCTTTCAAATGAGTTATCATTCAGTGACAGAGGATGAAGTAAAGTGTACGTTAATATACTTTTCGTTAAAGTATATCAACAATTTTCCTGAAATTTCTATGTTAAAATTTGCAGTTACACCAACGAAAAGTGTCTGTTTGTGCACTTTACTTCATCCTCTGTCACAAAATGACACCTCATTTGAAAGATCATGATCTGTAGATGATTTCTATAATAACCAGTTCAACAAAATACCAATTTGTGTAACTTTTATGAGCAAAAACTCGAAAAAATGGAGTCAACACCTTAAATGTCACAATTTTACCACTGGAAATACATAGGATTGTGTTATCCTCTCTATTTCTGAAAAGCAAATGATCTGATCCGGCAGACGCGAAGTTTTGCAGTAGGTTAGAGGTGTACTATGCTATGTGAAAGTTTTATGTACTACCTCGTTCCCTGCACAACTTCGCGCTAGCTCCCGGACTAGTCAGTTAACTCCGGATTTTTTTGGATTTCGAATATTTCATTAGCTCCAGGTACTTGATTTAATTGGCCACTATTGATGCTGCTTACTGGTGATCCAGTGTCTATTTGGAAATCAATAGAACGACCAGTAATATTTAGTGCTTTTCTGTACTTGTTCTCTGCTTGATTCTTTGTTCTGGTCATCAGCAAATTCTTCAGACTATACCGGTATGTATGCCGGTTCTGCATGCTTGATGGAAGCGATTTCTTCCTCCACATTTACTGCAAGTTTTGTCGAAAACAAGACATTGACAATAACCATGTCTTTGGTCACATTTTGAGCAACTGAAATCTGATTTTTCCTTATACACCTCGAACTTTTTCTCAAATTTACTTTGTAAATAGGGTTTCTTGTATTTTCCAGTGTTTTGATTAAAACACTTCGTGTAGCTCTTACTTCTGGCCATCAAGACTTGTTCTGGCGTCATTGTTTTATCCGACAGTCCTGCAATCAATTGCACTCGAGTTAATTCCTCTGCCGCATATTTCTCTTTGAGATCTTCAAACTGGCACTGTTAAGCAGCTAGGAATTCTTTGGAGGTATGTTTCAATGTCTTCCCTTGCATTCTGTCTAAGCTGCCATTATCTTGTTCTTTCGGCGATGAGCAACTTCTGTTTGGTCTGAGATTGCCGAAGAATGGCTTCTTTAAATATATTGTAGCTACAGTCCGTCAAGGCTTGCGGTGC